>PYAF01000505.1:290545-319267 GCA_007407185.1 Glycine tomentella | reverse complement strand
CCAAAAAAAAAAAAAAAAAAAAAAAAAAAAAAATTCAAGGACCTATTTAAAAATGACATAGTTCAGGGACCTAATTAAAAAACTGTGAATCTCTGAAGGCCAGTATTCTCACCCTGCAGGTTCTAAACTGGTTGAAGAACCTAAGAATACTGAATTTAGAACCTGCAAAAGTGAGAATACTGACTTGCAGAGGTGAGAACACTAGCCTGCAGGGGTTGGTAATTTTTTAATTAGGTCTCTGATTTATTTGTCATTTTAAAATAGGTCCTTGACTATTTTTTTCTCAAGTAGGTCCCTGAACCTTTTTTTTTAAAATTAGGTCTTTGTTGAACCTAGCAGGACCAAATTAAAAAAAAGAGCAAATTACAGTAACACCACCTCAGGTTTCATGTAATTACACAAGCACTCTCGGCTTTTTTAACCATTACATTCACCTCCCTTGTAGAGGTGATGTTGGGGTGTCAGTTTAACACTTTCAAACATATAAGGGGGATGTTAGTGTAATGTTGTCAAACTTAAAGGGGGGTTAGTGTAGGAAAATCAAAAAGGGTGCGGTTATGTGTAATTTGATAAAAGCTCAGGGGGTGTTGCTATAAAAATTTGGTAAAAGTTCAGGGATCCGCGGAGTAATTTAACCTAGTGGGTAATAATTTCAGAGAAAATAATTTCTTAATTACTATAATTATGTAAATCCTAGAATTTCCTAATTAACATAATTAAGGATATAATTAAAGTAATTAAAGATATGTCCAATATCTAACAATGTTCATTCTATTCACACAGAAAAATAAGCAAATAAAGTTTTAGCCTCCATTTTAAGTCTGCACAAGTACACCATAGATTTGTGAATGTGTTGAATATTAGAATATTTTGATTACATTGTTTGAGATTTTAGAAGCACTCAGCAGTATCTCTTGTTTATAATCATTTCAGATTGATTTACATTAATGAGCAATAATACGAAATGTAACTCCCCAAAGTACTGATAAACACTATTACATGAATCTGGCTATTTCACTATTCTAGACATTAATTCCTAAGAATATAAACAGTTTCCAAAAATCTTCAAAACATCTGGTATGTCATCTAAGTTACCAAGTAGAGAACTCACTATCAATTCCATAAACATTGCGCCAGAAGTCAACACTGTCACTATATCTGTCCGTATGTGTGACAGGAGCCATGTACAACTGGAGAAAAGTACACCAAGGATTAGCATTTTTTATAAGACACCAGAAGGTCAAATCATTATTAAAGATAAACTGAATCAAGTAATTATTGAACCCCCAAACACATTCAAGCAATTCTAGGATCCATGCATAAGGAATCATAAATCCAATTTTGAAGCCATACCGGCTTCTACAAGACAAAATAACCTTTTAGGAGTATTCCCTATAGTATAAACAATTATATATCAATATTTAAGCAAAAATAAATAAGACATACCGTTGCACTTGAAGGAAGAATAAGACCACCAGGTTTGAGCCAACGATCTCTAGCATTAATAACACTTCCAAGCATGCTCTACAAGAAAAGAAAAATCTTCAAACCAATACAAATCATAAGTGGACTTACTCTTAGAAGCTGGGAAATTGAAGTTCATGCTGATGTCTAAGTATCATTTAGACAGGCAGACTTGTGTTGGAACTGAAGCAGTCATCCTTCCCCAACCCCAACCCCAACCAAAAAATAAAAAGGAAAAAGAATGAAAGGAAGATGGTATATCAATAAATTACAAGCATTGTTTTTACATCTCCATGGATATTAAATGGTAACCATGGAGATATTATGCCTTGACTTTTTCTTTGACAAATCTAACCACTAATGTGAAATCAAATGAAAACTTCCAAAGTTTAAAAAAAACGGACTGAACCAGCTACTGGAAAATCAGTGAAGAAGTCAAATCTCTAGTCCATTCAGGTCAATAGTTGTACACTAATCTAGAGCTAAAAATAGGAGAGAATCGAGATATTCTCCTCTTAATTGGCAAGAGATTAAAAAGGAAAGAATATACAGGAGATCCTGAAATAATGAAAAGAATATTCTCCTAGCTGTATAAATCATAATCAATTAGAGGATTTTGTTTGATACTGGAATTGGAAATCTGAATGAATCTCCTAAAACTAATGGACAATCAACAACAATATGATATCATACAATCTCAAAACATGTGTCAACTAAGAGCATCTACAATGCATGATTGCTTAAATGGGTTGCTTGTCTTAAATTTGTGAGCCCTACAATGCTACATAGATTTAAAAACTTCACAAAAATTTACTCCAACACTAAAGTTGCTAGAATACTTGAGAAGATTAAAAAAATATTGAAAAATTGTTCTTTTTTGGTAATGATCAATTAAGCAACAGTTTATATAAGCAACGGACTACCGAGTCGTTAGCTCCAATGGGAAAATTTGTTAAGTAACGTTGTTTAACTCTAAGCAACTCATTTAAGCGCCCGCATTAGAGATGCTCTAATATGTCAACTATCACAGTCTAGTTGATTACATGTCGACCATCTTTGCACTCCAACAATGTGTTTCTGTGAGTGTGTTTGTGTCAAATCAAATGAGCCGTAACCAAATTTATCTTTTCAAAAGCAGTGATATAGAATTAGTTTGTTTTTTTTTCCTAATTTCAATTTATTTAAGTTATCAAACTATCAGTCACCTTGAAAGCTACTTTATGGTTCTGCTCTGCTGATCTCATGAAAAATAGTTTTAGCTTTCAACATTGAAAAATATACATTTAATTGAACAATCAGAAAAATCCTAATAAGCACCTCATATAGAAGCATATAGCCCATCCATTCTGAAATTATAACATCCACCTCTTCATCAATTTCAACATCCTGCACAAAAAGCATAACCTAAGGTGACTATAAAACTATACAGCTTGTTCTTAGTAACGAATATGAAGTTGAAAAAGGAAAAACTATAAAAATTTCAAAGTAGAATCTGCTAAATGCCTAAAAGTAACATATATTAAACCTAAAAAAAATGATATTTTGTTAGAGAGAAAGAGAAGAAACTACAGTGAGAGGTGGATTTATCTAATACAGCCTTGGAGGACCACACCAAAAAAGCCAGCCAATAATAGCCATTGTGGTAGGAGAACCCAAGGCCACGTAAACCCCACATATCACATTTCCTGTGGGATGGTGATAAAAATATGATGAAAAGAAAAAGGCTAACTGACAATGGCTATATATGTAATCACCACATCATACTTTTGGAGTGGGATGGTGATAAAAAGAAGATAAAAACCTAAGCAAATCACGAACTGGGATGGTGAAAATATACATAGAGAAGTGGCTCTTGTGACTCAAATAAATAGAGCTTCAATCTTTTGATACAACTCTTCTGAAGAGTTTCAAACTCACAAACATTATTTGTTGGATTAGACTTAAGTTTAATTTAACTGTTGAGAGTCCAGTTTTTCTCTTTCTCTTCTAAATTTTCAAATTTTGTTTGAAGACCTTTACCACATAAGTTTTTTTTTTTATCAAGGAGTACATTTTTATTTTGAGACGGCCACTGGATGCTCCCGTAAGAATAAGAGTTTGTTACCAAGAGCTCGACATAAAGAGAGGTAGAGATCGATCGAAACTTACCTGAGGAAAGGTAGTTAAACAAAATCTAATGGAGTGGGATATAGATTGACGGACGGTATGTCTTAAGACGAAGTGGAGAAAAGCTATAAGCTTGGTGGAGGGTTAAACCCATTAGTAGTTCTATGTTCCAGTCATTCCCTTGTTTTAGTTTTTTTCCTCTTTTTTTCTCCCTTCTTCCTTTCACCCTTTCTTCTCTCTTTTGTCTTATTTCCACTTTTTTCTTCCCCTCTCTTTTTCTCTTTCTGTCTCATTTACGATCTATCATTGGGTTCATCTACCACCAACCCCAATTAACTTGGGTTAAAGGTGTTGTTGATGTTGAATTTGATGTTGAGTACATCTTTATTTCAAGGATAGAGGGGCTAGATGTACTGAACCCAACCACTTCATGTAAACTCTAAACAGCATTTGCTTTCATGTTTATTGATCATAATGATCGTGGATTATTCACCTACATTGTTTTGTAATACTTGATCAACATTCAATTTATTTGCTTAGTATAATATAGATTAAGAGGTGAAACTACATCTCAGCATTATATAACACATTTCATAAATTAATTGGACAATAAAGAGATGCCAACATGATAGACCCTTAGTAGTCAATGGCATGATACAGCATAGTAGCAACTCGGAATGGCCCTAGGCTGTTATTGGATTCAAATAACAGATGTTTTCACAAGTAGTTGTTGCAGCCACAATAGCGGCTTTTCACATGCTATGGCAGTGCTACCTTGATATAGCTTCAAATATCCCTTTTTAATCCTGAAACAATGTTGCTTAGGGCTTTTGGGGCTAAAAGGTTTTTTCCCCAATTTTCTAATGCATTTTATGTTTCAGAGACATAGATAGGATTTGAAGCCCTGCTTCCTTGAACATTTCACATCAAAGGGTTTTTTTTGAACATAATAGGATTTGGAAGAGCGGAAGAGGAAAAAACGCTTATGGAAGAAGACAATTTGAAGGGGGAAAATTGAAAGATGCTTCTGCAGTAGGAAGAGGCCAGGATTGGGGTTTGCAAGGGAAAAAGTTAAAAATATTTAAATAGTAAAATTAGTTTTGGAAGGAGGATCAACACCTTGTTAAGGGAAAAAGCCCAAAATGTATTAACCTAAAATAATGATTAAAATTATTCAAATACAAGAAAAATTGATTTAAAGTAATTATATGTGTGTGTGTGCCTAGATATTGTAAATTTTAAAAAATCAAAAAATTATATTAATAGATACTAATTAATATTATAAAACATATTACAAATTTAAATAATATATCAAAATCAAATATACCCCTGACATTTGATATGCTACGTATCATGCACCCATACACATAGATATGCTAAGTAACATGCACCCATACGCATACTGAATAGTACCATGTACTAAGTAACTATGGTATTAAGTATAGCATCTATGACAAATGAAAAGCATATATTGGTCAAAGGAGTCTACCTCAACTCGCCCATGCAATACAACAACGACATCAGACAAGTTATTTGCTTTCACAACTTCATTTGCCTGCTTGCAAAAGAAAATAGCTAGTTGAAACCAAGTAGTCAAGGTAAAAAAACTGCTACTTAACCAACTTATTCACAATTCAAAATTCATAACCTCAACCTTTAAACTTATAGAACTACACATAACTGTCAGCTCTCTAAATCCCACAAAAAGAAAAGATGAAATTAAACAGAACAAGAGCAACCACTAAATTGTACAAGACAGAAGAGATGAAAAAAAGAATATGTAGACACACTGATAATCAATGTACAACTGGTATTACAATTTACAAAATTTAAAATGTTGAGCAAAGTAATTCACTAAGCAAGAAAAAATTATAAGAAAAAAAATCATTACAAATTACAATGCTTTATAGGTAAGGGAAACAGAAAAGGCCTAATGAGAATTCTTTCAGTCTTTCAAATAGCAACAGATCATATTTTCAAGGAAAAAAATATTCAAAAAATGAACTATTATATTTCACAATCTCAGGAAAAATGATTGATATGAGAGAAAGGGGATCAATTGAAGTTAAGCATTGGATTGCTATTGGGTCTATTGTCGATGAGTACTCTTCATACTACTGTAAGTCATAATTATGATTCACAATATTGTTACATGGCTGTTGTAGATAACATATACAGTATGAGCCACTGATGCTACAGTGACATGAATTGTATTCATACAAATGATACAATAGCCCAAATATTGCATTCATGTTATATCTTCAACAAACACTGGATAAGATAATATTACACAATCCATTGGGTTATACGAAGTCATTTAGAGCTCAATCTATCATGGAAGCCAATCCCATAGATAGCTTAACTTATTCTATTTCTACTCAGCAACCCTTCTCCTATACAATCTTATTATGTTTGATGTGCTGATTAGGGCCCTAAGTTGTGTGCTTTTGAAAAAAAGAAATACTTTGGCTTGTAATGCCATAGATATATCTAAAAGTTCCAGAATGAAGGCAGCATTTCTGAAATAGTTCTGCCAATTTGTACAAATAGAAAATTAAGTGTTTTTTAGTCACAAACTTGAACCAAAACTAAATGAAGCTTATACAAATGAAAACTAGGATCTGTGACGATTACCTGCAGGGCAATGTCACTGGCATCAATAGCATACACCTGGCAAGACAAATATTCCACAACATCATACATGTTAAATGCTTTAATGATGGGAAAAAATAAAGTTTGAAACAAGTAAATTAAAAACCTAAATTTGAAGAGAGAGAAAAAAGCAAAAGGCTCAAAGAATACAGCAAAATACATTAATAATCCCCAAGAGAATAAGTACCTAAGACCTTCCACAGTAAAAATATAGAACAGAAGAAGTTGAGAAAAAAAAGAAATGGAGAAATACAGGGCCTAAAGCAACCCATTCATGATGCATCCAGCACCTCCAGATTATGTAATATGAAAAGGATGCCAAAAATTTCAGTTGAATCATGATTTGAATAACTGGAAACTTAGACAAATAATGAAATAATCACAGAATATGCCATGTCTAATCTTAATCATGACGAAGAAGAATTTCAAACTAATAATTTTCTTTTATTTAAGAAAAAGAGAGAAAAAGGGTTATGCATTGACAGTGAAAAAAGTTTAACACAATCATCCAATCACAACCCACCATGTATAGTAAGTTTGTGGACTTTTAAAATAATTATCTTAAAGTAATTCAAACGGTAATTTGCGATTGGATGACGGTGTAAAATTGTTTTACACTATCAGTGCTTAGGCATTAAACTAAAAAAAAAATAATCTAAAATAACATTGCATGTGAGTCAGAAACTGAGAAAAGGGATCACAGGAAATATAACAGTTTTAATTTTATTTGAATATATATATATATATATATGTTTTAGTATTGAAAACATATAACAGCAATCTTCCCTTATTAATCAAAATGATATATGAATGTTATTCTGAAAGAGCATACCCGTTTTGCACCAGCCTGAGCACAAAATATAGAAAGGATTCCTGTACCACATCCAACATCAACCACAACCTGAAGGCAGACGATTAAGTGGAAGGAAAGACAGGAAAATCCTTGAGAAACATCAATCCAAAAGAACTTAATAAAACAAGCAAATTATGCATTAGATATCAATGCTTAGATCTGTATCCAAGATACGGTATATGTATATGTTACACAAGTATCATTAACTTGTTGACTGTACAATAATAAAACCCCCAACAAGAAGCCCTCCACATGGATTCAGTCAGCCACCTACTGACCTACTTCAGTTGAAAAAAGTCCTCTCTTTAGGCCAAGAGTTGTAATAACAATTAAGTATAAAATAGAGGTATCATATTTTTGCAATTATAATGATTATTGATTTATTGTATTTCAAGAATTCCCAAATAAAATACAGAAAATTCACATTTAACAGTTATGATAAGTAGATGTTAATTTTTTTTATAAAAAAAACATCTATTATTAATGAAGTGTGAAAATAAGGTTAATTGAGTGTGAGGATAGGAATTAAGCTCCCACTCATCAAAAGGTGTAATTTAGGATGAAAAAGGCTAGGGCAGCAGGGCATTAGAGGCACATGAGCACAAAAAAGGAAACATGGGTTGGGATCAGTTTAAGAGAGTGTCCATTTATTAAGATTGGTCAAGTTGGGTTCAGAGACAAAGTATTTAGTCCTCCAAACACAATTTTGTTGAACCAGAGTTCTGTCCCTTAATCTTTTTACAACCATTTATATAGAGGCTGAAGTCTAGTTTGACCAAGGTTTTGCATTCATGTACGTACCATATTAGGATTAGGGTTCTATAACTCCTATCAGCTAAAGGGATCCAAAAAAAAAAGGTGTTATTTCTCTTCCATCAACAAATAGAAGTGAGCATTTGCATTTGCAGAAACTCCAGTAAAAAAGATTAAATTGCATACAAAAGTGAAGAGATGAAAATATATGCGTGGTGGAAAAATTACTTTGCCTGCAATGGAACTCTGATGCTGCATGATTGCATCCCTGTAAGTTTCAGTACGCACACGATCCTGCAGGGCAGAGAGAATTAATAAATAAATGGTAAAATGAGATTGAAATTGACTATAGGAAAAGAGAAAAGAAAAGAAAAGAAGGAAGGTAAGTTACCTTGATCATCTCTTGGTGGATGCCAAGGTGAGCGTAGGAATGGAAATAGGCGAGGTCGAAATCAGTGCAAGGAGGTCGATGTTGCGGTTGGTGCTGGTCGTAAACCCTAACGGAGTGTGAGTGTGAGGAAGTGGAGGCACGTGACCTGCGAGTGCCACGACGGACTCGCTCTCTGTGACTGTAACCATGCTGATGCTGATAGCCGTTACTATGATTCTCCTGAGGAAACATCTTCGCTCACCCTTCTACAACTGCGCCTTCCAAACTCCACTCCACTCCATATATGATATATGTAAATATATATATATATATATATATATATATATATAATTATTCATTATTTATTCCACGTGCATATTAAAATAACATTAACTTTAGGACCTCCCTCCGGTTACCTTAAATTAGCGCCCAACCGAATAAAATAACCCTAAATCTAATGAGTAGTAAAATTTCCTCATGGTGAGAGATGAAACAAACTTTCCCGACGTAGGCTTAACCGATCGATGACGCTATTGATTATTGAATTTGAAATTAACGACTCAAGTTCATCCCAAGTCAACAAGTACTTCCCGCTATACAGGGATAGAATCCTTACTCTTGAGTTTTCCTGCAGAACATAATGAAAAACACTCCGTGCTTGTGCTTCCCATTGAAATCATGAAATCATGTATATGCGAGTAAGGAACATCACAAAACCAAATGTCTTACATGCAACTGTCTCAGAAGTTTTACGATGCTTTCAAGCTGTGTGGGTCCCCACCCATTGCTCGCAAACTTCATGCCCAACTCATCCTCTCCGGTTTGGACGCTTCCCTTTTCTTACTCAACAATCTACTGCACATGTACTCCAACTGCGGCATGGTAGACGATGCTTTTCGCATTTTCCGCGAGGCCAACCATGCCAATATCTTCACTTGGAACACCATGCTCCATGCCTTTGTTGATTCGGGTCGAATGAGGGAAGCAGATAACTTGTTTGATGAAATGCCCCTCATAGTGAGAGACTCCGTTTCGTGGACCACCATGATATCCGGCTATTGTCAAAACGGCCTCCCTGCTCATAGCATCAAAACTTTTATGTCAATGCTCCGGAACTCCAATCACGACATTCAGAACTGTGACCCCTTTTCCTATACTTGTACTATGAAGGCTTGTGGCTGCCTTGCCTCCACTCGGTTGGCTCTTCAGTTGCATACCCATGTCATCAAGTTACATTTGGGAGCCCAAACCTGCATTCAGAACTCCCTTGTTGATATGTATATTAAGTGTGGAGCAATCACTTTGGCTGAGACTGTTTTCCTTAACATTGAAAGCCCAAGTTTGTTCTGTTGGAACAGTATGATTTACGGATATGCTCAATTATATGGACCCTATGAAGCTCTGCACGTGTTCACCCGAATGCCTGAACGTGACCATGTTTCTTGGAACATTCTGATCTCAGTGTTCTCTCAATATGGCCATGGGGTCCGCTGCCTTAGTACGTTTGTGGACATGTGCAATCTGGGTTTTAAGCCCAATTTCATGACTTATGGCAGTGTACTCAGTGCATGTGCCAGCATTTCTGATCTGAAATGGGGTGCCCATTTGCATGCTCGGATTCTTCGCATGGAACTCAGCCTGGATGCGTTTTTCGGAAGTGGTCTCATAGACATGTATGCAAAATGTGGATGCTTAGCACTGGCGAGGCGTGTGTTTAACAGTTTAGGGGAACAGAATCAAGTTTCTTGGACTTGCTTGATTGCTGGGGTTGCACAGTTTGGACTTGGTGATGATGCTTTGGCACTATTTAACCAAATGAGGCTGGCTTCTGTGGTGTTGGATGAATTCACCCTTGCGACAATTCTTGGGGTTTGTTCAGGTCAAAATTATGCTGCCACTGGGGAACTACTTCATGGATATGCAATCAAAAGTGGGATGGATTCCTCTGTTCCTGTGGGGAATGCAATCATTACAATGTATGCAAAGTGTGGTGATACTGAGAAAGCTAGTCTTGCATTTAGATCAATGCCACTAAGAGATACCATATCATGGACGGCCATGATCACTGCATTCTCTCAGAATGGAGATATTGACAGGGCCCGCCAATGTTTTGATATGATGCCTGAGCGTAATGTCATAACTTGGAACTCCATGTTAAGCACATATATTCAACATGGCTTCTCGGAAGAAGGGATGAAGTTGTATGTTTTGATGAGAAGCAAAGCAGTCAAACCGGATTGGGTCACTTTTGCAACATCTATCCGGGCCTGCGCTGATTTGGCTACTATAAAACTTGGGACACAAATCGTATCTCATGTGACAAAGTTTGGGCTTAGTTCGGATGTTTCAGTTGCAAACAGTATTGTCACCATGTATTCAAGATGTGGACAAATCAAAGAAGCACAGAAAGTTTTTGACTCGATACATGTGAAAAACCTGATTTCCTGGAATGCCATGATGGCAGCATTTGCTCAAAATGGTTTAGGCAATAAAGTAATCGAAACATTTGAGGATCTGTTGAGGACAGAGTGCAAACCTGACCATATCAGCTATGTTGCTGTCTTATCCGGTTGCAGCCACATGGGGCTTGTAGTTGAAGGGAAACATTATTTTGATTCCATGACTCGAGTGTTTGACATTTCTCCAACAAATGAGCACTTCGCTTGTATGGTAGATCTGCTTGGCCGGGCAGGATTACTAGACCAGGCCAAGAATTTAATAGATGGAATGCCTTTTAAGCCAAATGCCACTGTTTGGGGTGCTCTACTAGGAGCATGCCGTATCCATCATGATTCGATACTAGCAGAAACTGCTGCAAAGAAGTTGATGGAATTAAATGTTGAAGATTCTGGAGGTTATGTTCTTCTAGCAAATATACATGCAGAGTCTGGGGAACTAGAAAATGTTGCTGATATGAGAAAGCTGATGAAAGTGAAAGGAATTCGAAAGAGTCCAGGTTGTAGCTGGATAGAGGTTGATAATAGGGTACATGTGTTTACCGTAGATGACACCAGTCATCCACAGATAAGAGAGGTTTATGTAAAACTGGAGGAGATGATAAAGAAGATAGAAGATACAGGAAGATACGTTAGTATTGTCTCTTGTGCCCATAGGAGTCAGAAATACCATAGTGAAAAGCTTGCTTTTGCTTTTGGGTTGCTTAGTTTGCCACCTTGGATGCCTATACAAGTAATGAAGAATCTTCGTGTCTGCGATGATTGTCACTTGGTAATAAAGTTGTTGTCCTTGGTCACCTCAAGGGAACTTATCATGAGAGATGGATATCGATTTCATCATTTCAAGGATGGGTTTTGCTCCTGTCGAGACTACTGGTAGTCTGGTGTACACATTGTTCTTTTATATATTTTCTTAGTGCTTCCTCTTCCATTGCTCTGTAACGCCCCGTATGCATCCGGTTCATTAACATTCATTTATGGCCGTTAAGCGCAACAATTAATTAAAGATAAATAATTCAGAAGCAGATAACAAAATGACGTCATTATACGTCATAAACAAAACCATCTTTGCATTATGTGTGGTGAAAACTAACATCATACTACTAGAGGACCAATTAAGCCTTGTACATACATCTTTGCCTGAGAAAGACCATCCACTGAATGACACATTCTCTCAGGACTTTCCGCATCAATGCCTGAGAAAGATCATCCACTTAAGAGCACATTCTCTCAGGACTCTTCGCACATTGTCTGATGAAGATCATCCACTTAAGGGCACATTCCCTTAGGACTTTATGTCAATGCCTGAGAAAGATTATCCACTGAAGGGCACATTCTCTCAGGATATTGCTTAAACGTATATGGCACTTCCAAGAGAAGATCATCCACTTAAGGGCACATTTCCAAAGGAAGTCCATAAGTAGTTTATTCTACTGGCCAGAGATTCTCATTAACCATATAACATATCAACACAGTGTATATCATATACATGTTATCAATAAAAAGCAATAACACACAATTTCAATACCACATGCATCATGACATACAATAATCATCACTCTCTCGGAGTATGGTGGAACACAATCAAGGGAAAATTCTCCAAGAACAAAGAGCTTACCTGCTCTAAGTGCTACACTGACTCTCCCGGCCTCGTGGTCACAACCACCTATATCCTCTGTATCACACCCTACATAAAGACATATAAACAATTAATAACGGTTCTCAACCGTTAGAATGAAAAGAAACACTATTCTTTTCCATTTAAACCTCTCTTTCTAAGTTATAAGGACTAGTCACCTAATTAGTGACTTACAGACACCCAGTAAGATCTATCTTAGCCTAACCAAGGTCCTAGAGTCTCCCTAAGACTCTGCATAAACCAATTCAAAGAGTTCAATGCTATATCCATGTCACATTTCTATAATTATTAAGGTGGTTAAAACGGTTACTTCAACACATTTTCACCGTTTACATAGTCTCCTAAACATATCTTGTGAAGGCACCAAGGCCCAAACATACCATAATATCATCAATTTAACCAATATTCTTCCTACACATACATTCCTCATAATCCAATTTCCAAAATCCATAAAAATTATATTTCAAGGTTAAACCTTCATCACAACAACCTCCTAAGCATACTTTTTGAAAGGACCCAAGCCTAATTTCAGTTCTAACTCAAATGTGTCGCTATTTATCTCAAGAACAAATTCTCAAATAATCGGTAAAACTTGTGTTTTTTACCTCTAAAACATCAAGGAAGGCTAGAGGACAACTTCTTCAAGCTTGAATGTCCTTAAAATGCATTTTTTTCTCCTCCAAAATCAAACTTTGTGAAGTTCCCTAGAGAAAACGATTTCTCCTTTTGATGGTTTTTAAGGAAAACTGATGTTGAAATTTAACTTATTGAGTAGTTCCTTTCAACTTTTATGTTGGATGCGAAGGGTTTTGGTCAAGGAATGAGGGATTATGGAGCTTCTCTCCCTTGGCAATGGAGGAAATGCCAACAAGGAAGAAGAGAATGAGTTTTGGTGAAGAAAGAGAGAGAGAAGGGTCAGTTAAGTGACTCCAGCCCGCATCCCCGCGCTAATGGCGTCATTCTGACGCTTTTGGCACCAAAAACCAGAGGTCTGGCCTTGCTTTTGGCACTAATCGCGCCACTCTGGTGCCAACCGCGCCAGATTCCAGTTAAAATAAGTCATCTAGTGCATCTCTCGCGCTACTGTCGCCGCGTCTGGTGCTATTGGCGCCGCTCTGGCGCTACTGGCGTCGTGTCTGGCGCTATTCGGCCAGGAACCAAAGGCCTCTACCAATTTTTTTTTTTTAGCTTTAGTCATTATAGCTCCTGCTTTATACATTTTTCCTTCTCAAAAGCCAACAATCATTATTTTTAAAAAGTATGTTATATGTACTATAGTTGTTACATAAATTATTTTCTAAATTAAATAGGAATTTTGCATATAATTACTACTTTGCTAGCAATTTGCAGAAGTCATATATATACAAATTCCAAACATCCACAGAAGAAAGGGAGAAGGTTGACAAAGAGTGGCGACTAGTGTCTCACGTACATATTAAAATAACATTAACTTTAGAACTTCCCTCCAGCTATCTTAAATTAGCGAACTGTTCATACCAACTGAATAAAATAACTCTAAATCTAATGGCTATTAAAACTTTCTCACAGTGGGAAGCGAAACAAACTTTGCAACTGGAGACTTAAAGTCTATTTAGATACAAGACTAAAACTGCTTTTGAAAGTTTTTTTACTGGAAAAAACTCTATATTTCCAATAGAAAAGTTCTCAAAAATACTTATGATTTGTATCCAAAGAAGTCCTTAGTATACAATTATCTAAAATTCACTCTTATAGTTCAAGACCAGTGAAACAAAGGACCATTTCCATGTATTGACTACATATTTCCTTTAACTTCTAAATTTTTTTCACTCAACTTCAAATCTAGAAGTTGTAGGAAATGGGTGTGTACGTTCAAGACTCATCATGTAACCAAATTCAATTCTAATAATAAAATATTACTAGAGTTTCATTATCATATTCTATTATAAAATAATTGATTTGATAACATTTTTTATTAAAATTATAAAGTTCCTATTATAACAAAGATTATGATAATAAAAAATAAATAATTTATAACTTAAATTTTTTTAAATCATTCTTGATCACAGGATTATTATGAATATGACATCAATAATTCAAATAGATCAACATATATATAATAATATTTATTGAATAAAAGTTAATGATCTCATTTTTTTTAATTATATATATAGATGATGTATATGGTGAATGTGACTATTAAACTTGGTCAACTGAGAATTTCTAATCAATAACATTACCTTTGATTGTTAATAAGAAATTATTAACAATAAATATAATAATTTCCTTTGACATGAGATTATTATAGTAATTAATAAGATATTATTATATTTTAATTTTGAACACCTAATGTCTTAGGGCACTAGTTGAATTAATATTGGATGTGATTAAATATTTGTAGAATTAATAATTAATCAAGAAGGAATTTGTCGACTTTAGGTGCAGAAGATACCACCAAACCTTGAGCCACCTGGATTACCAAGGCTACTATTGTCGACATTGAGCTTTACGGCTTCACCCTCTGGGGGAGACCAAGCCACCAAGCGATGAGTCTTAGTAGGTGCTAGACGACGATTAGTGATAAGAATTTGCTATGTTGTTGGGATCTGATTGAGCATGAATTCCAAACTCCATACTGTATCTTCAAAAAGCTCTGCATTGCGGCTTTTCCATATGAACCAACAAGTACACACAAAGAGGACTCCATGATGATGCTAAAGTTGGGTCTTATACTAGATGTCACCATCCATCAAGAAAAAATGTGGTACATTGCTAAAGCTAATTGATGTCCAAATCTGTTTTGCTTAAAAACAATCCCGCATCATATGAGTCACAATCTCTTCCTCCAAGCCACACCTTAAACAAGAAAAAGCAGAAGAAATGGGTCACTTAAAGCGGGAAGAGTTAGTTGGTAGGCTATTGTGAAGAACTAACCCAGATAAATGTTTGATATTTTTTTGGTATGTCAAGCTTCTAGACCTAGTTTCAGCTCTCAGTAAGTATTAAGTGAATAATAGACTGATTAATCATCCAATCATAAGCATGTTTGGTAGTATAGGTTCCTAAAGGAGATGGTTTTCAAAATGATCATATCTTGTGTGTTTTCATCAAGAGTGATAGATAACATTGTTGTTTTATATGGTTATGAATAAAACAAAAAATCAAACTCCAAATGATCATAATTTTAATTTTTACATATTAGAAATGTTAATATTTTTTTTTAAATACGTACAAAGACGTCTTATAGATTCTAATATTTTATGTTTATGTGATCATTTTGGTATTTTATCTTATTTATTTTGGTTAAAATGATGATTTATTCAAAAGTTAACTCTTGTACTTTATCTTATTTAAAAAGTTCAAAATTGTCATTTATCTTTTCAAAAGTTATATTTGGTATATTATCTTATTTAAAAGGTTCAAAATGATTCTTCAAGTATTTAAATTTAGGCTAAAAAATACACAAATGATCATTTAACTTATTTTTTGGGTTCAAAATTATCAATTTTTTAAACATGATCTTGAACATTTATTTGATTGATTCAAGATGTGAAATTTGTCTAATTAGATTCATCTACATAAAAACTATGGAGATCAACTAATGTTCAGACCAAAAAGAGACATGTAAACAAGGTGCAAATGCATGAAAGTGAGTCTTATGATCAACCAAAAACCTAAAAATCTAATGTCATATTCTTTTATTCACTTAGACTCATTTAAGGCTTTTTTGTTTTGAACAATATTTGATTCCCATAGTTTTTATGTAGGTGAATCTAATGAAACAAGATTTATGTCTTGAATCCATTAGGAAAAAGATTCAAAATTGTTTAAAAAAAAGATCAATTTTTTGAAAAGACTAACTTGTTATGAATTTAAAAGTAAGGAACCATTTTAGAAAAAAAATAAAAAATAGCCATTCTTCTATTTTAGTCTTAAATATATTTAATTTTGTCATTCGAATAACACTTAAGTAAATGATTATTATGAATATATTTAAATAGTTAGAAGAATTATTTTGAACCTTTATAATAAGATGAGATATTAAATTGAATAATTTAAAAGATAAAAGTTCTTTTAAATAAAATAATGAACCTATATATATATATTAAAAGAAAATATCAAAATGATCTTAAAAAATGAGATAAAAGAGTAAAATAATCATTTATCTAAGATGTTTATTATGTTTTATTGTTTTTGTTTTTCAATTCTATTATGTTAATTGCAATAAAAAAATGCTTGTTGGTGAGTGGACGAAGTAAAGAGAGGAGAAAGGAAGAAGGAAAAGGAGAAGATAGAAGATGAAGTGAAAGAAATGTTGCCAGCGTTGCAAGACCAAATCCTCTTAAATCTCTCCCAAGTCCACATAGCCACCCGTCCTTCTCTTATTCTTTCTGCTAAAAAGGATACGGATCATGATCTGGATTTGGATTTAGAAACCTGAAAGATAAAGGGCCCCTGGACAAGATGAAGGAGAGACATCGTCAAGTATCAATCAAAGTCAACAAAATAAGTGATATGAGATTATCAGGTCACTCACTCCTTAACTTCACGTCACAACCAAATATAGAACATCCATATCACAATACCCACATTCAAGCTAATTATTTAAAGACTTAAAATAGGAGTCTTTTGGTTTTAGCTCTTTATGTTTTTATTATTATTATTTCATTTTCGTCCTTTTATTTTTTTCTTATAATCTTGATCCTTGTAAAATATTAAAAGCACCAAAATATATTTTTTTAAAATTATAGGAACCAAAACTTAAGATAATCAAAATGAAAATTAAGAGGATCTTAGCAAAAATAACATAATTTAATGGGAACTAAACAAATATTTAAGATGCAGCAAAATAACCAATTATTTAAGATAAATTTACAAAAATTAAGGACTTGTTTATTTTTTGTTTTTGATTTTCTGTTCTTACATAATTGTCAACTTATTAAGGACTCAAAATTGAGGACTAAAAAAAGAATTAAATCTGAGAGACCAATAATCAAAATGATCAAAAATTAAGGAAAAAAAAATATATAAGTCATTTTTTAATATTTGAAAAATTATAATATAAACTATTTATAGTAAAATAAATTTAGATGTTTCAAAATATTTATTTGTACGGATTTTAATTATAATATATTTAAAAATATTTGTTATAAATTATAGAAAAAGCGCATAAATATTTTGCCTTCTGGTCGTGACTTGGTAAGTTTATGATCTGCATTCGTTTAAATAGATCGGCCCTAATTCCAAATTCTCAATCTTGCTGGGTGGCGGTGGATTTTCAACACCACTCACTAATCACTACAATATACTGTACTATACATCTTAAGAGACAAGAGAAAAGAAATGCATATTCGAAGTGTGAAGTGTGAAGTGTGAAGCGTAAGGCTTTAAAACGACAGAACCAAAACCCTAATTTCACAACTTTCCCGATGACGAAGGTTTACGGCACGGGGATATACGATTTCCGGCGCCACCGCGTGGCAGAGTACCCCGTGGCGGCGCCGCCATCGGAGTCGAAAGCGGCAGTTCCAAAGGCAGGCGGTGGCGGTGGCTGCGGCGTTCCGAGCAGCATCACTCTTTCGGAGATTCAGCGTGACCGGCTGACGAAGATTGCGGAGGCGAACTGGTTGAAAAGCGGCGATGCGGCGAGGCCGAAGAAGGACTTCGACCCTGAGCTGGTTCGCAAGATCTACGAAACCGAATTGTTAGTGAAAGAAGGTTCCAAACCCGTTCCCTTGCAACGTGTCATGATTCTGGAGGTTAGCCAGTATCTGGAGAATTACCTGTGGCCTCATTTCGACCCTCTCGCTGCCACCTTCGAGCATGTTATGTCCATCATCATCATGGTCAATGAGAAGGTCTCTATTCTCTTCTCTCTTCTAATGATGTCCATTATTCATTTCGTTTTATGTGAATTTCAACCGTGTCTTGCAGTTCCGAGAGAATGTCGCCGCTTGGACTTGCTTCCATGAGAGGAAAGACGCTTTCAAAGGCTTTCTCGAGAGGGTTCTTCGCTTAAAGGAGGTCTCCATCTCTCTCCCCTTCTCCTTTCTTTGCTTCTGCGCCTCTTTGTCACTTTATTGTTGAGTTGAGTTGAGGTTTTAAATTGCAATCCTTCACATTGCGGACAATTTCGGCTGCAATTGTGGTTGCAGATAGTTCAAAAAACCTTAATGTTACAGCTGAAATTGCGGTTGTAGACGTTTTATAAAACCTTGCTCCATTGAACTCTGACGGAAGAATCAGAATCCTATGTAGATTGTGACATTTTGCTAAATCTTGTGCTCTAATTGTACTCTAGGGACGAGAACTAAGTATAGCAGAGAAGACGAATTACCTAGTTTTTATGATAAATGCGTTTCAGGTATGCTACCACTGCACTTTGTCTTTTACTTAAGTTATGCACGCTATATGTTGGCTTTAATTTAAACACGCGTGTTTACTTGATTGGTGTGTAAGTTTGTCCTATCATTAGAGGAGAGGTTTACATTATTGTTGAGTTACTACTGCTTTACATAGTCATTATGTTTTCAACAAATTTTGTGTACAAATATCTGTTGTTTTGCTAGAGCTCCTAAAACTTGAGACAATAAGAGTGTGTTGTTTCCGATTTTTAATTTTGGCAAAAATTATCATCATGAAAGAAAATACCAAAAGGAATAAAATAATTTTCAATTACTAAAGTCATCAATTCCTGTCTCTGAACATGTACTGTAGTAACCCATCATCCCATCTTGAATATGCTCATTTGGAATTTGGCTTCGGGTTAATGATTGCCAGTTGGTGCTACTTAGAGAATTGATAAGGCAGTCTAACATAGAAATGAAATGGAATTGTCATTCTATTATTTAGCATACCTAACAAAAGTGCCACCAGGAATGGTCATTTTATTTTATTCTATTCCATACTTTCTCCTTTCCCATTCTAACTGTAATAATTCTAGTGAACCAAATAGGAAATAGGCCCCTAGATCATTGTTAATGTAGCTAAGCTAATACTTTACATTGCAGAGTTTGGAAGATGAGGTTGTTAGCAGGACAATCTTGAGACTGGCAAATTTGAAATCTTGGTACAGTTTGTCTTATGGTCGTTTTCAGGTAAGATTGAATGCAAAGATCAATTTTTGAGGTGATGAAATATGACCTTTGTTGGTCTTATTCTTAACTTTTATGATTAATGTTAAATATTATTGTCTGCATTGGTCTTCACCTATGTAGATGGAGCTTTGTCTTAATCCTGGCTTGATCAAGAAATGGAAAAGGATGATAAAGAAAGAACCTGTGAAAGAAGGTGGATCACATTTAGATCCCTCAACTACAGTTGAAGTGATGTTCGTGAGAAACCTCATAGAAGAATTTCTGGAGGTTGTAATTTGTTAAGAAGTTTGAATCTTAGATACAAGCTATAATGTTTTCCACTACAACAAAATATTTATACTTGAATGTAGTTAGCTGAATTTTTATTGTCATTCTTTTCTTTTTAGATACTGGATTCACAGGTATTTCCCCAGAAACAATTATCTGGTGAGGACAATGAACTTATTGATGCCACTGGCTTGGGGCTAGTTAATGATGCCTGTGTCCTGTTCTGTGAGAGGTTTATGGAATTTCTAATTGACCTCTTGAGTCAATTGCCAACGAGGAGGTATTCTGTTTTGACTATCTGCAGTCTCTCTCATTTAAGGGTTAAGTTATTTTGTTTAATACTATGTATTGCATGTTTCCAGTTTTATGTATATTTTTTATTTTGCAAGTGTTATGAATGATGACCAAGTTGCTTCCATATTTTAAATTGGCAATTTTTTATTCTTTCTAGCAATTATGGTTGAACTGAAAATGGATTCAATTCTTAAATAAATGTAGGAAGATGGAGTACTTTTAGACAATATCATATATGTTTTTTGTGTAATCTAGAATAAATATTTTTTGTTTTTCTAATATATCCATCAACTCTGATTCTGATTTGTAGGTATTTGAGGCCTCTTGTGGCTGATGTAGCTGTAGTTGCCAAATGCCATTTAAGTGCACTCTATAGGCATGAAAAAGGGAAACTTTTTTCCCAGTTGGTTGATTTACTGCAATTCTATGAAGGGTTTGAGATTAATGATCATACTGGAACACAGTTAACAGATCACGAGGTTCTTGAATCTCATTACAGCCTAATGCAGTCATTCCAACTACTTGCATTTAAAAAGATGGAAAAGGTATAATATAAAATAATTTAAAAAAAGACAATCTACTAAAATCCTACTCTACTGTGTATTATTTGTAATATTATGTTGTTCTTCATCCCACCTTTCCCTAATTTCATGTTTGTTAGTACAAGATTTTATATATTAATTTTTTTTGGTTTTAGCTGCGGGAACTTGCTTTGACTAACACTGGTTCGATTCACAAACGTGCTAATCTGACCAAGAAATTGTCTGTTCTTTCTCCGGAGGAGTTGAGAGATTTTGTTTGCTGTAAGGTATGTGATTAAAAGTATTAACTTTTGACTCCTGTTTTTTATAAATCTTGATTTTGGATCTTCACTTATTTCCTGTACCACGTGTTAATGTTGAGAGTTAGAATTGATTGTTGCTATATCTTTATCACTATAGCTATTAGCTATGATTATAGTAATTTCATTTGAAGTTCCCTTCTTCTTTTTTTCTTTATATCTCTTTCTTTTTTTATTTTATCTCAATTTCCTGTATCTTTTCTGAAATTGGTAATGTATCAAGTTCTGAAGGTAAATCCTAATACACACACACACACACACACACACATTTTCAATTAGTTGTCATTTGTATACTTAATACAGATACAAGCAATTGAGTTCCTCCTCATTTTAAGAGCTTGCTTAACCCTCCCTTTTTAATGCATAATTGCATTGAGGCTTCCTTTGCTTAGGATTGTGATACTATAAGGAGAAGTGATCTTTTGTTATATTTACAATTTGGTAGCGGGGTAACTTTTGTGAGTTTTACAGGATGTGTTTACATAGTTTTATGTACTAGTTGTGTTGATTAATTTTCAAAATAGTATAGTAATCAATGCTTGCAAGAATGAGCCATGTGTTGATTTTTAATACCACATTCCACATACTTCTGTGTTTGACGTTGTTTCATTATGCAGCTTAAACTGGTCTCTAAGGAAGATCCCTGGTCAGAGAGGGTTGATTTTCTTATTGAAGTATTGGTGTCTTGTTTTGAGAAGCAACAATCTCAAAAAGAAGCTATTAATGCTCTTCCTCTTTATCCAAATGAGCAGATTATGTGGGATGAAAGTGTTGTACCCAGCATAAATTACTCTGGAGAAGGTTGTTTAGCATTGCCCAAGCTGAACTTACAGTTCTTAACACTTCATGATTATCTTCTTCGAAATTTTAATCTTTTTCGACTTGAGTCCACATATGAAATACGTGAGGACATTCAGGAAGCTGTTCCACATCTTCTTGCTTATATTAATAATGATGGAGGAACTGCTTTTCGTGGTTGGTCAAGAATGGGTGTGCCAATCAAAGAATTCAAAATCACTGAAGTTAAACAACCTAACATTGGAGAAGTCAAACCATCATCCGTGACTGCAGAAGTTACTTATAGTGTTTCCAGTTATAGAGCACATATTAGATCAGAATGGGATGCACTCAAGGAGCACGATGTATTGTTTTTACTATCTATTCGCCCATCATTTGAGCCTCTTAGTGCAGAAGAAGAAGAAAAAGCTAGTGTCCCACAGAAGCTTGGCCTACAATTTGTTCGGGGTTGTGAAGTTATTGAGATTCGTGACGAGGAAGGAAGCCTTATGAATGATTTTTCTGGAAAAATTAAACATGATGAGTGGAAGCCACCAAAGGGGGAACTGAGAACAGTAACTGTGGCTTTGGATACAGCACAATACCACATGGATGTAAGTAACATTGCTGAAAAAGGGGCAGAAGATGTTTATGGTACATTTAATGTGTTGATGAGGAGGAAGCCAAAAGAAAACAATTTTAAAGCCATCTTAGAATCAATAAGGGATTTAATGAATGAATACTGTATTGTTCCCAAGTGGTTGGAAAACATTTTTCTTGGTTATGGGGATCCTTCAGCTGCACGGTGGACTAATATGCCCGATCTATTGGAGACAGTAGATTTCAAAGATACTTTTGTTAATGCTGATCACTTAAAAGAAAGTTTTGTGGATTATGAGGTTAGTATTTCATTTTCAAATTCATAGAAGTTATTGTTGCATGGTTGTAATTGATGTCTTCCATTATGAATTATTGTATGAAAACAAGGTATTGATGTGACTTTCCTGTCACTGTATTCTTCAGTTGTCTTTTGTTAATTCTGATGGCTCAGAAAATTTGAATCCAAGGCCTCCTTTTAAGATCAAGCTTCCCCGAACACACAAACCTAACAATGGTGCTCTTACTAGGCATGCAATGTCTATTTCTGGTGCAACAAATGATATCAATGTGGTTGATGCAAATTATCAGAAAGAAGCACTAGTTATTGAGACATATACTCCTCCAGATCCTGGCCCCTATCCTCAAGATCAGCCTAAACAAAATTCAGTTAGATTTACACCCACACAGGTGCACTCAGCTCTTGATCTCAATCATATACTGTCACTTTTCATGCATAATGACTTTTCTTTTAATCTTTCTCTGCCCCCCTGCTTTCCTCACAATAGTTTTATCTGAGTATTTGACCAAAGTCCAATTGATTCATATGACTAAATTGATGCATCTGGAATGCAAAAATACAATGCTTGTGTTTCTTGATCCAGTACGTATTAAGTATGTAGTGTAGTTAGCATCACAAGTCATGTCCTATTTCCCTTTTGTATTGTCGTCTTGTCGGTAATATGAAATGGATGATCAGTGAGCCATGATATCTTTTTAAAAGTTTTGACCACGAGATCTATTGGAGAGAGTCATCGAATCGTCCTTGATTCCTTGATTTCATTTCGCTAATCTTTGAGTCCATGATATTATAACAATGCAGAATCTATGCAGGTTTTCATGAATTTGGTTGTAGAGAAAGGCTGATATTTTCTAGTGTTTCATGTTACACTTAATCTTAAATTTGTTAAAGAACAGGATTATGTTTACCTTTCCTTGTTGATGTTTTGCTGATGGTTGTTTTAAAGCAATTTTCATTGCTGATATGCAAAGAAATTGGAGAGTTTATTTTGGCCACATAGGCTTTCTGTTTTCTTTGTACTTCCTGTCAGTAGGTGCAGTTGAGGAGAGCAAGGAAAAGAGCACTTGGTTCACACATTTTAAAGAATTGTGTGGCCTTCCTGTTCTTCCTTTCTTTCTAGCTGCAGTTCAACTGCAGGAGATCAAAATCCCCCTTATATACTTCCCCACATGTTCTTTATCCTCTTATTATATTCCCCATCTGAGTATTGGATTAATATTAATAATAGTGTGAAATGTTCCTATCAAGCAGGTTGAAGCAATCATCTCTGGCATTCAGCCTGGTCTAACTATGGTTGTGGGGCCACCTGGTACAGGAAAGACTGATACAGCTGTACAAATTCTAAATGTTCTTTACCATAATTGTCCTTCTCAGAGAACCTTAATAATTACTCATTCAAATCAGGCTTTGAATGACCTGTTTGAGAAGATAATGCAGGTAGGGTCTTTTATTTTTCCTATTTTCTTACATGTTGCTTTGTGATTTTGAAGTTTTGATTATTTTTAGTATTTAATGTCCTAGTACATGGTGTGCAATGATTTCTAAGTGCTTATTATGGGGAAGGGGAAGCTCTTGTATTGCACCTCTTTGTAAGAGGGCAAGCCTTGGCACAAGGGTAAGTCTGCTGCCTTGTGGCCTGGAGCTCATTGGTTCAAATATTGGAAACAACCTCTCTGCTTGCGAGGGTAAGGCTGCGGACAACTACGCTCTCTAGGCTTCACTTGGTGGGAGCCGTATGCATTGGGTCACCATTTATAAGCTTTGTTATTTGTATGTGGTATGATTTTTGGTAATTAATTCATGGAGAATAAAGAAACCGTTCTTATGTGTCAATGATGAGTTTTAGTATGATTTAAGAGTTTTAGATACTTCGATTCAAAGAGTCATAGTCATTTATCTATGTCTTAGAGTTAGATTAGTCAATTAATTAAGCCTAGGCATTTGCAATATTTAGGGATCTAAGACATTATATGTTGTGCAAAAGTCAGTTAAAAGCCTTTTTTTAGTTATAAACCAAGAATTTATTAAGAATAGATACAAATGCAAAAGGATTAGATGCTCAAAAACTAAGTCAAGAATGAATTGAAAAAAGAATAAAAATTAAGAACTTGAAAATGTAACACTACATGCCAATCTCTCTGTAGATGCCCCTCAAACACTTCCAAGAAGCTAAATGAACTAGTTGATCCCAAATAAACACTAGAGTCTAGAGGCAACACTTGACTGGTAAAAGTTCTAGCTTTTCCTTTCAATCACATGCACCAAACAATTGCCAATCAAATGTGCATAGTATTGTTTTGGTTTACTGTTGAAGTTTTGCACTACTGATGATCTTCATGATATCCTGCATGTAATATCTTGATTATCTTCTATTCTTCTACATTTGGTATTAGAAAGTTTGTAATTAACCAAAATCAAGTAAATACCAAAATGTTGCACTTGCACATGCAAATCATTCTGTCTTTCTGAGTTGAGTGGTTTACATAATGCCCTACACATTGATGTTTGCTTTCAATTAAATTTTTTGTTTTTGGAAGATGAGTGCAGTATTTTCTGTATTTTTTCTCATTGTGAATAATCTCATGCTATTCTATTGAGGGTTCTAACTCCGAGTTTAGTAACAATTTGTTGATAAATTCTTGCTTTCTATACAGAAGCTTATCACTTGTTTCATTTTAATTCTTTTTGTTTTAGAGAGATGTTCCTGCACGTTATCTTCTTCGACTTGGTCAAGGAGAACAAGAGCTAGCAACTGATCTTGATTTTAGCCGGCAAGGTCGTGTTAATGCAATGCTTGTTAGACGGGTAGAATTGCTGAGTGAAGTGGAGAGGCTAGCAAGATCTCTTCAATTGCCTGAGGATGTGGGTTACACTTGTGAAACTGCGGGATACTTTTGGTTGCTTCATGTTTATTCACGCTGGGAGCTGTTTCTTGCTGCTTGTGCTGAGAATAAAGAAAAGTCAACATTTGTTCGAGATCGTTTTCCCTTCAAAGAGTTCTTCTGTGATACACCACATCCGGTATTTACAGGTGAGTCTTTTGAGAAAGACATGCGGGCTGCTATGGGGTGCTTTCGCCATCTTAAGACCATGTTTCAAGAACTTGAAGAGTGTCGGGCATTTGAATTACTTAAGTCAACAGCTGATAGGGCTAACTACTTAATGACCAAGCAGGCTAAGATTGTGGCAATGACTTGCACCCATGCAGCTCTAAAGAGGAAAGATTTCCTCCAATTAGGTTTCAAGTATGACAATTTGCTAATGGAAGAAAGTGCCCAAATTTTAGAAATTGAGACTTTCATTCCAATGTTACTCCAGCGGCAGGAGGACGGCCATGCACGGCTTAAACGCTGCATTCTAATTGGTGATCATCACCAGTTGCCTCCTGTTGTGAAGAATATGGCTTTTCAGAAGTACAGCCACATGGATCAGAGTCTGTTTACGAGGTTTGTCCGATTGGGCATTCCTTACATTGAGCTAAATGCTCAGGGAAGAGCCAGGCCAAGTATAGCTAAACTTTACAATTGGAGATACAGAGATTTGGGAGACCTTCCTTCTGTAAAGGAGGAAGTCATATTCAATAGGGCAAATGCTGGATTTTCTTATGATTATCAGTTAGTGGATGTTCCAGATTACCTTGGTAAGGGGGAGACAACTCCATCTCCTTGGTTTTACCAAAATGAGGGAGAAGCAGAATATGTTGTCAGTGTCTATATATACATGCGCCTTTTAGGGTATCCTGCAAATAAGATATCAATTTTGACTACATACAATGGTCAGAAACTTCTCATCCGTGATGTTGTAAATAGGAGATGCATTCCATATGACTTCATTGGTCCTCCAAGCAAGGTATGCTTCTCATTGTTACTTTTAATTATAGATTAAATTTCAAAATGGTTTCTTTGATGAAAATGGTGTCAATTTTGGGTTCTTGATTTCTGATGATTTTTTAATTATTCTTCATATTAGGGTATATTATGCTTCCCTCTCTTGATAGATATTTATCTCTAAGATGAAATGTGCTACACTTTTGTCCATTTTAATACTTTTTTTTATCAGTATTGTCCATTTTAATATAAATAAATCTTTTACTTGTTGCAAACTATTATGGACGAGTGTTTCCTTTCTCTATAACTTTCAATGTCACCAACTACTAATTTTAATGCCTTATTATTGAGTTTTGGATTCTAGAAGATGTAATGAAGTTTTGACATGCCTGTTATCAGCTTCGGAACCTTTTTTATAATCTTCATTTCATCTTCTGAACTTCCCAAGTTGATAGTAGGGTTCAGAATTGATTACAGATGATGCTGGATACTGTAGAGAGAAAATTACCCCCCAGAAGCTTGCTTACACTAAAATGGGCCTAAGTTTAGCTCGTTCATATTCTTCTCATGGGAGTAGCGGGTAATTTTTAAAATTAGAGGGGAGGGCAGTGTAGTTTAAGTGTCTTTCAAGGGAGGTGACTATAATTTACACATCACTACTACTAACTACTACTACTACTACCACCACCATTTTTTTTCTTGTTTGATGTTTTGGACAGTAGAGTAAATAGACATCTACATTTTTTTTAAGTTTTGATTCTCAATTAAGTTATCTCTGTTTACTGTAAATGATTGCTCTCAGGTTACTACAGTGGATAAGTTTCAAGGTCAGCAAAATGATTTTATATTGCTATCTCTTGTGCGTACTCGATTTGTTGGTCACCTACGTGATGTAAGAAGATTGGTTGTTGCGATGTCACGTGCTCGGCTTGGTTTATATGTGTTTTGCCGTCGTTCCCTTTTTGAACAATGCTATGAGCTGCAACCTACATTTCAGCTGCTTCTTGAAAGACCTGACCACCTTGCCCTTAATGTGAATGAGATTACATCATATACTGAACGAAATGTTGAAGATCCTGGACCTGGGCATCATGTACATCTTGTCAGTGGCATTGAGGAGATGGGTAGTATCATAGACAGACTGTATCAGGTATTTCTCACGTCTTATGATATGGTTTACCTAGCTTCTTTAGTAGTTTTTCTTGACCCAGTACATTTTTTGCTTTTTGTTCTTGTCTGCTTGTTCTTTACTTTCTCCTATCAGGGTTTCTATCCATCACTGCTGTTTCACACTTTCACTTCTTTAATTTTCATAAGTTCTATTATTTCTTGGCTCTATTTTACAAAAGAAAAAGAAAATCTATTGATTTATTTGTTTTAAAAAATTTCAGGAAAAGTTGAGACATCGGTTTGATCAAAATGGGCCTTATTTGAGTCATTTAGAACCATCAGAAAATAGAGATGGGGTGCAAAGTGGGCAGCAGACTATGGACACTGATATGCCTGAACAAACAGAGGACGACATGCTACATGACATCAAGGAAGCTACAACTGTTGATAACCATGTAGCTGGAGATAACAACGTGGAAGATGTTACCATGGTTGATAATAGTGATGGTGTTGCAAATGGGAACCCATCGCCATAGAAGCCCCTCAAATGAGGAGACTGGTGTAGGTGCTGCTAAGCAAGCATTCATTGCACATTTGACTGGTGGGTCATGTCATTTCTATAACTAGATTAACCAATGCCAAATTGACAAGATGTAGCTATAGCAAATTAGATTTTTCACGTGGAAGGTCAGATGGAGGAATATATGTTTTGTATGTACCAATTGTAGTCAGTATATGGGATGGATGGCTTATTGATGTAGCTATAGCAATTGTAGTCAGTATATTTTACCGAATCAATTAATCACTAATCCAATTTTACTCGCTTATCGTTGATGTGTTTTTTATTTTATTTTATTTTTAAATCTTCTGGTTTGGATCGTCCAGGAAGTTAAGAATGCAGAAGAGCAAAAACGAGAGTACCATTTGGCTTAATTGCTTATTTTGATTTTTCTTCTTCTAAAGTAATAATAAAATAAACGATTATTTCTTTAAAACAAGATAAATCAAACAAATGCTAAGTAATTTCTATTATAAATTGTATAACGGGGTATTTGCTTTTTGTTAATCAGTTAACTCTTGATAAAAAGATCAATCATTTGAGAATCATCATAGTTCCTTAATAAAAGAAAATCATAATTTTACTATAAAAGATTTTTTTGAACAACGAAACTATTTTTTACTTAATATGTCTGAGCATAAAACTTATTTAATATAAGCAATTATGATAATAAATTATTCAATTATAAAGAGTCTTTCTCAACTTGTTGAAACATGTAACAAGGATGTCTTATCCTGAAGTATCTCTAGGAAAAAAAAAGAATTTTTAACTTATTTATAA
>PYAF01000505.1:260825-290445 GCA_007407185.1 Glycine tomentella | reverse complement strand
AATTATAGTATTAATTATTGACATAATTAATGGTAATGATAATAAAATGATAATGACGATAATAATGATGATGAATGCTATGGTGTTTTTTTTATAAAAAAAAGGATTAAAAAAAGTTAAATAAATTATTTTTACTGAAGACAAAATTTAGTTTTAGTTTAGATAAAAGAGTTCTAAAATTGAGTTAAAACTATTAAGCTCTATTTTATATGAACATATTTTGTTTCAAAATTTATATTTAAGAAAAAAAACTAAAAACTCGTAACCATTTGCAACATGACATTATTGTAGAAGTTCTTATTGAAGCAATAAGCAACATTTAAAATGTATATGTGTGTATATATATATATATATAATTAAGTTTCTTGAATAAACAATATCATATATATATATATAATTAAGTTTCTTGAATAAAACAATATCATATTGCTCATTGAACTTCGATCATTATGAATTATGAAATGTTCTTCGCGGGTCCAAAAGATGAGGGTAGTCATCCACTAGTAGTCTTCCTTAAACTACAATGAGGTATTCATAGCTTCTCGGGCCTCAATGTAGGTGATAAGTGAGTGAGTTATTCATACCTTAGCATTCGTGATAGCTCGATTATCTGTTCATTATAGTCATGATTCCAAAATTCTTGGGAGGATACTCATTGTATTGTTAGCTATGATGTTCCAATGTGGTGGGTTGGCCTACACGTATGCGTCCTTACGGGTGAGCGATTGAACCTATGGAAACTGACCTAATAAGCTGTTATAACATATTACTCCTTTCATCCTTAATTATAAAATTCTTTTAATTAATTCATATTTCTTAAAAAAATAATTAATTTATTTAATCACATTAAATATATTAATTATTTATATTATTATTTCAAAATAATCATTTTCTTATCTCTCTATCTACTTAATTACTTCTTATTAATGTTTGAAAAAAATTATTAAATAAAAATATGTAGAGAATAAAATAATTAATGTATTTAAAAGAATCTTATAAAAAAGATAAATAAATATATGAAAAAAGTTTTATAATTAAGAACTGAGGGAATAGAAAATTAATTAAAGCTTCTACCACTATTGTTAAATTCCAAGTAAAGACAGCCTAACAGTCGTAAGCTAAGGATGTTCACTGAAGTAAAGATGAAGCCATAGTTGTTGCTTAATTGGTGATTCCTAAACGTCATATATCGAGCAAATGACTGTTGCATTCTTGTTGCTTTCTCCATCATCGTTATCACTGATATTTATATAAACAAGTTTACACAAAAATTAATGTCAGATTCTGCATCCTTATTTTTGAACGAACTCTCAAATATTATTGATAATTTTTTTCTGAGTGTACGGTTGATGTTTAAAGATCAATATGTGGACTCATGGAGTTTGCTGAAAATGATTTTAATACTGTATTTACTAAGACCTAATTAAGATACTTACCAGTTACCATTACATGATTGGATATAGCAAGTGGTTAATGATGCTGACTGAAATTTCAAAATTTCGGACCTGTGCCGTAAAGGTTTTGAAATATTATTTAAGATATAACCGCGCAACAAAATAACTGCTGATAATAATCTAGCTAATTAATCTGATGCACACTATACATGGATTGATCGACTTAATTAGATTCTTGAGAAATGCTAAACAATTGTATCATTTAAGCTTGCATGTTGCATGAGAGAAATACTTAACTCATCTCTTTCTCTCTCTATCTATCTCTAGACGAATGATAGAGTCTTGAGGAGTACTTGTGTATGTAGGAAAACTTAGATTTTTTTTTTTTTTTTACATGCTTTTTGATACTGTTTATCAATTGAAATTTTACTTTAGTGATCTGCGCATTAGCAATAAAGGTTGACACGTTATTAAAGCGAAATTAAAATTTTAATTGAAAAATAGTATTGTAAACACTTGAAGTATTGCACTTTCTTAATAGTAATCCAAATTGATGATGGCAGAGGGTGGCCAATTGATAGACTTGACAACGAAAGTTGAGGGTGGCTAGCTAGGAGCTGGTCGTTTTGTTCAAGTCAGTCTAATCTCTGGGTTTATATTCGGACAAGCATTACAGATCAAAACCTATCCTTCAACTAAAAATTTGCTCGTCCAACTTGACACTTTGGAATATTTTGAATTAAATTTTTGCAACAGTTAATTATAATAATCTTAAATTTATTAAGGATAATGTGATAAGATGTGTATTGATCGAATATCACTTTAGGTAAGTGCCTAATTGAATAATTAGTCTAAAAAATATAAATACAAGCCTCATCCTCGAGTAATCCATTGGATTAGTTTTTGAGATAGTAATCGATGATCAGTTTAGTTTGTGACCTTCTTAACATTCATTTAGTTTATGACTTGACAGAATGTCATTACTTTAGTTATTTTTCACCTTATTTTTCATTGTCATTATTAGCGTTGATGAGTATTTGTAAGGTTGTTTCTATTGTGAGGGATGATGTCTTTTATGTTTAAATTTGGTTATGGTAATGGAAAATGGGATTTTAGTAGCCTCTGTATATTTTTCTTCCTTCAACTGTTCAGATAGAGTTAGAGCATAGAAGGCATGATTGTCCTGTTTATTTATAGGTCAGTGCATTGACAGGTGTTGGTTGGGCAATGAATATGGTATTTATATTACTTCTATAGTGTGTGCTTAGCTTTTGTCCAAATCTTCCACATTGTTGGTCGCTCATTTGGGGCATTCCCTTTTCCTGAAAAAAATAATAATTTCAAATCATGCTATGTTGATTGATCTTTCATAACTCTCTGACAACTAATGCTAGAGGAATTTCTCGTACTAGAGCTTGTTCATTGAACATGCTATCGTTGATCATGCCTCATGTTATGGGTTGTATTTAAATTTAAAAAAGAAAAAAAAACAAAGTGATAGTTTTATAATTGAAAAGAAAAACAAAAAAATAGATAACAAAAAATAAAATAGAAAGAATATATTTCTTAAAGGATGAATATGCTCCAAATTATAATTGTGAAGAAGAAAAAACAGCCTTTTCTATGTTAGTTGTGTAAAGATGAAAAGTTGTACGGGTCTCACACAAGGTGCATTAGCATAATGCAATGTTTTGCATTTTCTCCTCAAATTCTTTACTCAGTCACCGTTTCTTTCCTGCCTAAATCATCCTTATTGCATGATGATTAATTAAGGATTTTTTCCATCTCATTATAATTATTGTTTGAGAAAAATATTTCAAAATAATTATTATTTTAATTTTTCAATATAATATTAATTATTTTTTTATTTATATTTTTTATAATGTTAATGATGAACAAAACATTTATAAATAAATTAATAATATATAAGATTAATTTTATAAAATTATTTTTTTCATTTTTTTTCAATATATATAAAATAAATCAGAACGAATGACTATTAATTTGGGATGTAAGAAGTAAATGATTTCCGCACATATTTTTTTTCATTTATTTATTACTTTTTCTCAATCTATATAAAATAAATCATAACAAACGACTGTTAATTTGAATTTGAGATGTAAGAAGTAAATGATTTCCACACAAAATACTAAGATGTATGTCAAATAATGGGAATGGGCTATTCATGGGCACATTATTATCTTGTGCAAGTCAATGAAGGTATTACCTTATTCGGACAATAAAGAGAATATCTTGTCAATACGAAATCGTTTAAGTATAATATTGAAAAAAAATAAAAGTAGATAAAAACAATAATATAAATAATTTAATATGATCATTTAATTACAAATCACGATATATAATAAATTTATTAATTATTAAAATAATTATCTTAAAAATTATATTGAAAAGGATGATTATGACTTCCTGACAGTAATTTTTTTATACTATAACCATTAAACCTTAGGATAAATTGATATTGTTTTATAATTATAATACAAATACATACACTAACTAAAATCAAAATTATAACCCATCCTTAAAGTATAGTCAATCTTAAAATAAAAGAAATATAAACTGATAGTGGTTGGTGCAAATAGAATTTCATTTTAGTGGTGCTTTAACGCAGCAAAAAGTGCAAATTAAAGATATTAGAGGCACACACCCTTTGCAATTATTAGTTAGTTTATAGAGTATGTGACTGAGAGGTGTATGGTTGTGATTGGATATGGGGAGGCGAATAGGTCTACGGGTTTTTGTCTTACTCGATAAGGCCGTACAGAAGACATTAGTTTATTTCCTTCTTTGTTGGAAATTTCGCTGTCTTTGTGCCCTAAAAAAAGTAATTTTTTATGGAAGAACATCAGAACATGCATGTTAACCGTTCCGTTTGATTGGCTGCAATTAAAATCTATACTAATCATAATTTATATTGGTTAAAGATGACAAAATGGATCAGGTTAAACTGAGTCTCTATTATGGTCCATTTGTTGGATTAGATTAAACTCATGAAATATAAATTCAAATTCAATCAGGTTTATTTTGATCCAACATTTTTTTTAATTTTTTTCTTTAAAATTTGCGTAAATTTAGATAAAAATAAAATAAAATAAATCAATATGAACGGATCCAATGAACCATCAAATCTGATTGAACTTAAAAAAAGACAACCATATAATATATGAACTCATTTATTTAACCTATTTTTCAAGCTTGATTGTTAGTTCAAACTAGATTGAACCATCCATTTTGTCGTTTCTATAATTGATTGATAGAGTAAATTATTTTATATTTATGGTACATAAACATTAAATTTTTAGACTAAAAAAAAAGTTATATATTGATTGTGTAAATTTGTCATCAAACATAAACTATAATGTATTTGGTATTTTTATAATAATTATTTTAAAAGATATATTAAAATATTTTTTATTGATTGATATAGTGTGAAAAAAATTGGTTGACAATATACAATTATTAAATTCTTAAACTAATGGTGTACTAAAAAAGAATATAATTATTCATGGAGGAAGATGCATGTAAATTGGTTAAGCTAGAACATACTTTTAATAACATAAAAGTTCATCATGAAAGGCGAATCTGTTGTGCCGCCCATCCAATCATGCTTCGTATTTCCCATGTTGTTTCTAACCAAACAATCTAGTTTTAATGACTATAATGACGTCTGGATTTCATTTTCGTTCCTAGTAGATTACCTTATATCATTATTTATATTAAATAAAAAAAGCATGTATTTAAACATTATCTTTTATTTTTTAAACAAAAAAGAGTAAAAATTAAGACATGAAGCGCAAAAAAGTTTAACATTTAAAATTATAACTTTTGTCGTCTTCTCTTCGTAGTTCATTATTTGATTACATTCCTCTATCTTTCTCCCCCTGTCCTCATCAGAAAACCAATCTTTTTTTAGTTTCATTTGACACTTTTGGTTTTGAGTGACACATTCTAGATACGAATGGTGAAAACCAGGCATTGAGCTGCAAAGTTAATGAAATGAACATTCTAAGAAAGCCGATTGAATGTCGTCACAAACCTTAGTACGTGGACTCAAACTCATTAATTGTAATATCGATGAACTTCTATATCAACATTTTTCAATTTAATTCCTCCATATCCACATTTTTTAATGGAATCCCTGCAAACTTTTATTTGTTTTAGTTGGTTACATTCTTATCTTTTTACTGTAGCTGACTACAATATTATAAAATTAGGTCGAATAGGACAAGTTATTTAATTTGTCTTAAATTATAACATTTAATTAATGCAAACAACCAAACATATTTTATCTATTATAATATATAATATAAAATTTATTTTAAAATGAGGGTGATATAAATCACATAAAGGCGACTAGTTAATTTCAGTGTATATATATATATATATATATATTGATCTTGAAGTTATTACCATTAATAATATGTTGAAAATTTGATCATTATGTAAATAATGGTGGATATTTGTTCTTTGACATGCCAAGATGTGATTTTATTTTTTTTAGATGACAGATATCCTTCATATTTTTTAGTTGGGTAAAATTACTAGACGATATTTTTTTTATAAATTTAATATAATTTCATATTTAAAAATCAAATTCAAATTTTTAAATAAATTAAAAAAATTCAAAAATTTGAGTTTATAACTATATTAAGTTAAGATTGAATAGGGTAATATGCAATACATATAAATAAATGGAAGGAATTTTAAAAAAAAATTATATTGTCTCTGAATGATTTGACACTACATGAAAAATCATATATGATCTATTTTTCTTCATAAGTTGTACATCTTGTGGGATGGATATCTTGGAAGTACCGATTTTAGCGGGAGGAGCAACTTCTCAAACATTTATATTATTAGACTCAAAGTTTGAAGGGTTGTTGTTAATGGTAAAAATTGTAAATAATTTTTTAAGAGAATTTTATATTTATCATATAGTAATTTTCATATAAAATATATATTTATTATAAGTTTCTTTCGAACAAACAAATAATTGTAATTTTCAACTTAAGAGAATTGCTCAATAATTTACAAAGATAGTGATAATAATTTTGACGATAATGTTCATTAATAGTAATAGTTCTTTTTGTGCAAGAGTAGTTTATAGAGTAATTTCTATAATTAATAGTTTTCGATACTAGCATTTTTTGATAAGTAGTTCTATTCATGCAATGTATAATGAATTTGATTATAATTAAGAAAGGAGATTGAATAAAAGTAGAGTTTATAGAAGAAATAGAGATTAAAAAGAGTAAAAGGTTTAGAGAAATACAGAAAAGTAAATCAAAGATATATAAATTCATTAAAATGGGATGAATACATATATTATGATCTTTGAACCAATAACTATTTTGGAGTGTAACATTGTTAGTGTTTGAGAATTTGAGTAGTAGTGATTCAATCTAATGAAAAATGGTTGTTGGGGTCTTTGTTTATAGACTTCTAATATTAACAGTCAAATTATATTATTTCAACATGTGTACAATAACTTACTAACTTCCTGCATCTAATGGCTCCAATTGTTTCCTTTGATCTTGTACAAAAATTGCTACAATTGCTTCTTTTGAATTGGAATTAATCGTCAAAACCAACTTTTGTTTTTTAAAAAAAAGTCTTATGGGGATAATTGTCAAATTTCCAACTCTATCATTTTTGACAAAATCTAGACAAAACTAATTTTCGTCAAAATTATTAATTTAGAAAATTTTATTTTTCGATAAGATCCTTTTCTCGTAACCAATTTTTATCGAAAGAATCTTTTTATAAGTAATTAATACTTAATAAAATTTCCTATTGTTCATTTTTGACAAATTTCTATCGAAAATAATTTCAATAAACTCTAGTCAAAAATGTATTTCGAAAACCTTTATTAAAAATATATGTTGACAAACCTCTACCAAAACATATTTCGACAAGATTAATGTAATAGATGACTCCCATACTATTTTTGACAAGATTCTTTCCAGGAGCTAGCCTTTTCTATTGAAATTGACTTTATCGAAAAATAACACTTCTACACTTAGAAAATTTTGCTTAACAAACATAATAGTTGCACACTTTTCGAGATAGATATCCTGAGAGTACCATCCTTACGGGGAGGAGCATCTTGCCCTTAAGCATTTATGCCACTAGGCCTGATGCTTGAGGCACTATACATCGATTGGGATGGACCACACCGCTTGTGATCTAATAATGAAAGTCAATATAGTTTTTTGCAAATGTATAAATTGGAGGGGTTTTATCGATCTTTCTCACTTTTTATTTTTACTATATTTTATATTCTGTTATCTTACTCTACTTGTATACAGAAGAAATCACTAATTAAGATCTATTTGGATATATTAAGAAGAAAAATGAAATATGTTCCCCAACAAAAATAATTTGTATTTCAAATAGAAGGTAAGATAAATTTTAAATAAAATAATAATTTAATGAATTACTTTAATTAGTTTAGGATATGAGATTCATTTTTAAGTAATTTTTATTATGTATGGGATTTTTTTGAAAATTTTTGTTTTGATAAATTCAAAATAATAATAACTATATTTTGTCCATTTTATGAATAATGACCATATATATTAAGATTTAAACTATCATTAACTTGTTGGTCTATCATACTTGATCCTCTTAAATAAAGGTATAAGTTTAGATGAGAAAATGTGATTGAAAAGATAAACTATACTAAAGGTAACCAATCAGTTTATTGTATAAAAATTAGTCGTTAGCTAGTGAATACTTTGCAATAAGGGTGTTCGCAAAATGGTTTGTTCGATTTTTGGTTAAAAAGTCATCCAAACTATAATAAAAATTATATAAAATAATTTAGTTTGAATATAATATTAAATGCAAACCAAATCATATCAATATTTTGTGGTTTGATTTGAATAACTTTTGTGATTTTTAATATTTTTAATTTTATCTTTATATGATTTTTAAAAACATTTAATTTAACTAACAAAAAAAAATTGACACTAACACTACCAAACATTCAAAAACTTATTTAGATATTATAACCCAACAATACTTAATAGGTTCATATATATTTAAAAATTTGAAAATTTGATGTGATATGAAGTAGAAAGTAGAAACTAATGCTCTAGACCACAAGTATATTTAAGTTCAGATTACACTTAGAATGAATCACAATTCAATCTTATATATTTATGGTGTACATCTAAAAAAATAAAATGAATTACACTTAGAATTAAAATGGATTATAATTCAATCTTATATATAAAAATAATAATTATAAATATTTGTGATTTGGTTTGGTTTGATTTGATTTCACATATTCCAAACTACAATCCAAATTCAAGTGATCGATTTATTCAAAAATCAATCCAAACTAAAAAATATTACTTTTTCGAATTTGAACTCATAAACAACAAATTATGAAGATATAACTTTAACGTTGTTTCCAGATTCAAAAATCAAGCCAAACAAATTTAAAAATTTAATTAAGTTTGATTTTTTAAAATAATTTTTAATTTTTATTTTGAATTGATTTAAATTTAAATATTATTAGTCTACACCAATGTCATGGAAAAAAAATGTTAAGACTTAAACTTATAATATCATCAAAACCAGTCAAATATCGCACCTTTGGGCTTTGGTGTAAACCAAAAAAATATTCGGTCCTTTTCCACCAATCAAAACATACTGATAATGTTAGCATGCAAAAGGCTTGACAACTTGTTGCGCCAATAACTTGTCATCATTTTTTCTCCTATTTGCCTATTTTCTTCATGGACCACACCACTCCCACTTGCACCCATTTTCAACTATTTAAATATGATCAACATTAATATATATCCTTCGAATTGTACTCTTCAACAATCATACAGAAGAATTTGAATCTTGAAGAAGACCCATGTTTTCTCCACCCCTCTCTCTTCACCCTAATTAACTTGCTGGGACAATGTAATTAAGATGTTCCTATATATTGAAATACGATCCAACAATATAATGTTGAAAGGGTGCATCCTCACATTAAAATAAGTTCCTCCTTTATTACTGTGGAATTGTCATTCTGTTCTGATCATTTCTTTTTGTCACCAAAAGTAGTATAAACCATTACCATGACTGGAAAGCTAGGTGAAGTAAGTACAACTAACTTGCCTTCTCTCCTTTAATTTTTTATTCAAATTTCTTACCAAACTTTTATTGACATATATGAATGAATTTTTGAATACAATTTCCTTAGTTTATGTGGCCTGCATTAGTGGCTAATAAGATTCTCAACAAGCGACTGGGAAGCAGCAATTTCGTAGCAGATTATCCAAGTAATACAGAACCCTTATTTGGTCATGATCAGTCATCTCCGAGCTCCAAAACAATTCTTAATGATCACAAGGATACACAAAAATACAAGTAAGAAGAAAAACATCATAATATATATACTAATTCTGTATTCTTATATATCTTTCTGACAACTCTTATATACTGCACAGCTGCAGATGAAGTGCAGTATATATATCTTTGATTGAGCACCATGATCATATATTCTGGGTTGTATTCTATTTTCATTATTCCTCTATATATGTTTCTGACATCATTTTATTTAATCATTAAAGGATTTTTGTCAGCACATGGAACGTAGGTGGGATTTCCCCAGATGAAGGACTGAATATGGAGGATTTGTTGGAGACATGCAACAATTCCTGTGACATCTATGTACTTGGGTATGAATTGAGCTTCTTTTGACAATAATTATTAATATCATGCACGTAGTAACATATTTTCAACTGTTTCACAATCCACCAGATTTCAAGAAATTGTGCCTCTAAAAGCATCCAATGTATTGGGGTATGAAAACATTAAGATCTCTAAAAAGTGGAATTCCATAATCAGAAAAGCTCTGAACAAGAGCACACATCACAGTTTCAAAGATCAATTAGGTGATGATAAGAGGGAGGATGTGAAGAATAATAATTGTTGCAATGATAAGGAAGGTGGAAATAATAATCATCCAGGTCAGCTGTGTGAATCCCCACAAGATTTCGAATGTATCATTAGCAAGCAAATGGTTGGTATATTGATATCAGTATGGGCTAAGAGAGACCTTCGTCCATTCATTCAACATCCAAGTGTCTCATGTGTCGGATGTGGCATCATGGGCTGCTTAGGGAACAAGGTGACCTAACCAAACCCCACTTTTTTCATATTCATATTCATTCATTACTTTAATTAGCGCTTCAATTCAACATACATGAATCATATCTATTTGTTTTGCACTTCGCAGTATAAAACTATATGCTGACCACTCATCATCACTATGAACATCAACTTAATTTAGTGTCCTATAGTCTTAAAAATCTTACATATATCTTAATTGGTTATCTCTTGGAATAAGTCCTTTTTAATTTTGTACTTGATTATATTTAAATTTACTTAATTTTACCACTATATGCATGATTGATTTGCAGGGTTCCGTATCTGTGAGATTTGTGTTACATGAAACAAGCTTTTGCTTTGTGTGTGGTCACCTAGCTTCTGGGGGAAGAGAGGGGGATGAGAAGCATAGGAACTCTAATGTTGCTGAAATATTTTCAAGGACAAGCTTTCCTAGAGGCCCTATGCTTGATTTGCCAAGAAAGATTCTTGATCATGAGTAAGCAATTACTACATTAATTTGTTAGAAGCCGTCCAACCGATTAACCTCAATAATTGCTTTTTGGTTTATTTTAAAAATCATTAGGTTCCTTTCCCAACAAATCATGAAAACAGGGTGCGAATATTATAAATAACTTTTTTGTCTTTTTTGTTTTTATGGCTTTTAAAGTAAAGAATTCGCTACTTGCTAGTTGAAAGCACCACTATATATTTGCGAGTCTCCAGCTCTGAATTTGTCCTACTACATATTGATGAAGGCCGCCAAAACACTTAAATATTATTCTTTGTTGGTTTTTATGTTTGACATTAAATTTTACTCTTAAATCAATCAACTTTGAGAATATGTGAGGAATTTGCTCTGCTATAGTGGGACAGTGAGTTAATTAACTAATGAAAAAGTTGCAAAAAGGTGCCAAATAGAATAAAACACATCTTAAAGTGATACATTTGAACGGAACAGTTTGCAGATATAGAAATATAATTAAAAAGGTAAAACCAGTTGACCTCTTTTAATTACTCAATATTGAAATAGAATTTACTTTCTGCCGACTTTTAACCATTTAATTAATTACTCTATTCAAATTGAATTTACTTTAAATTACTTTTACTTAGACATTCATGTTGCATTATTTTAACCATTTAATTAATTAATCATGGCCCTGTCTTGTGCAGACACGTAATATTGCTTGGAGATTTAAATTACAGAATTTCTCTACCGGAAGAAACAACACGCTTACTTGTTGAAAATGAAGACTGGGATTCCCTACTAGAATATGATCAGGTGTCTAAATAAATAAAAATTCACATACTGTGCATATGTACATGAAAGATGAGAAGAGTAAATTTTGACTATATAATTGTACATGAATGATTAAAATTATTTTATCTAAATTTAATTTTACTCATTCATTTTAATAATATGATTAAGGTTATCTCTTCTTCTACTCTCACCTAGATACCTCTTTCACACATATTCTTAGTTTCTATACTAACAATGCACAAGTAGGCGCACACATGCACCCACATCTTGAAATTTTTAGTATATATTTTCTCTAACTTGAATTGAATGCAAATGAAGCTAACAATGGAGCTAATGAGGGGAAACATGTTAAAAGAATTGCATGAAGGAACAATCACATTTGCTCCGACCTACAAGTATTGTCCAAATTCAGACATGTACTATGGATGTTGTTATCAAGGCAAAAAGGCAGCGAAGAAGCGAGCACCAGCATGGTAAGACACGTGCATAATTAAATATCAATTATTAGATTATGTTTTGAATGACAATATTAAAATACAAAAATCAGGTTACAATGTTACATTTTAAACTGTTCATGTGGTCTTAGTAAGTAACTTAAATTTTAATCTTAAGCATTTGTGATTAATTGTATGATTAAGATTAACTTAAAGTAACTTTTCTCAGGTACGTACTCGTGTAAAAAAAAAAGCCCCTTATAATTAGACACGTACATACTTGTACATCACATGATAACGTTTTCATTAAGAATGATAGAATTCTTAAATTTTTGTCTTCTTAATTTTAGGTGTGACAGAATTATATGGTTTGGCGACGGTTTAAAGCAAATGCAGTATGCTAGATGTGAATCAAGACTATCGGATCACAGGCCCGTCAAGGCATTGTTTATAGCACCAGTCAGGGTTTCAGCAGCATTGAAAAGCTTTCAAAGTTTGTTTCTGTCAGAGAGATTTGAACAAATTAAAACTCACTTTGGATTTCCCCACAATGATGATTTTGTATGTAAAAAGCAACTAAGTTTCCGGTTGTGAATCATTAATTAATTACTACTGTTCTTGTATATGTGCATACTAGTTTGACCTCTGGAAACTATATATAGTAGGCAAAGAAGAAATTAAGGAAATTAAGAGGTGAAAGATGATTAGCTCTTTTGCTGATGAGAGATACAGTGAAGTTAGTTGTATATGTATGTGTTATCTATTATCTAGCTAACTAGTTTTTAAATTATCCAATAGAAGGTGCAAATATGTCATTGAACATTAATCCCATACATATATTTTCTTATTTTGGAAGCTTGATCTCCTCAACCCACCAGACTCCTTGCACATTTTTAATTTACTTTTTTATTTTTTATATACGGCAGTAATAAAATTCATGAAATGTGCTCTTTAATGGTTACATTCTATAGTTGGTGTTGAGTTCAAGGGTTTTGCTCAGTCTAGTGCTAAATACTCTAACAGATGACATGTGCTTTTTAATGGTTAAAGATCAAATGATATCATGAAAGGATGCTCCTTCCTTCTTTTTTTCTTCGTCTCCTTCAGGGACGATCCAAAAACCTTATAAAGGGACTGAAAACTTATTTTCTTCCTTTATAATTGTTTAATTGTTTAACTTTTAATAAATAAAAATGTTATTATTGTTATTATTTTTACACATAAAATTGAAACTAATTTTAATATTAAATGATAATAATCTTAATTATTATTATAATAACAACAAACACATAACTAATTTTACACTAAAAAAAAACACAATTAATTTTACATCATTTTATACTTATTAATCTTAACTATTATTATAATAATCCATACAAAAATTTTAAAAAATAACAACATACAAGATTAATTTTATACTAATTAACTCATACATATATATATATATATATATATATATAAAGTTCCTTTTAAAAATTCCTAAAGTAAAAGAATATATTTTCAAATGCTTTAATTATAGGTGATCTTTTATAGTGGTCATCAAAAAATTTCCTGTCACCTAAATAAAATAAAACTTAAGCTTCTACAAATTATTCAAACTCTCTGTTACTCTATCACTGTGGTAGAAATTATTACATAATTTAGGAATATTTTTTATTACAACCTATCCTATCTTCACATATCATGCCATTAAGTGTTATTAACTCTCTCTTTTAAGTTAAAAAATCAATTATATATGACATAAAGATTGGTCAGAACTATTAACATTTAAAATAATTCGAAATCATATAATAATTTTTCCACCTAAGCCGATCTTAATGGACATTACATTTTAAAACTTTTAATGCTGCTTACTCCAATTTAGCAAATAGAGCTTTTAAACCATTAAGATTGCACTAATGTAGCGAGATTTCGATAAATAATTGCTTGTAATCTCAAACATCACTATTCACCGCCTTCTAAATTAAACAAATTAAACTTTTCTGATAACAAACTTAAATATGTATACAAACTTAATTAAAATTCGAATATACTGGAGGATTCCAGCTGTATGATATTAAAATATAAAAGAAAATTATGCATTAAAAATTGAAAGAGCAAAGAGGGATAAAGCCAATTATTGAGCAAGTTTGTTACTACAAGTAATGACATAAATTTTTATATTTGATAGGAAGTGGGAACATCATCCTCGATCTAGTCATCATTGCATGAAAAAAGTAAAATCAGATTATTATTTTTTACATTATACGAACAAAGCAAATATTTTTTTTCCTATAAAGATACGAAGAAAATGTTAAATTTATATTTTCTTAGAGATATGAAATATCATTTTGTAAAGGAATATTATATTCACACAATAAAATTGTATAAATTAAACAATACAATATTTCTTTTTCTTTCTCTCTATTGCATTACTCAGATCTTATTCAACATTTATCTCTATTCTCTCCCTATATTTCTCTTATTTGTAAAGCCAGTTGCGTAAAACTTTTATACAAATAAAATTTTCTTTTATAAATGCAACTTGTCAGAAAATAACAAAAAAAAGTTTATATAAGTTTCCGGCAGATAGCATTGCTTGAGGCGTGCAGTCTTTCAACTAAAAACTAATAAAAGAAAAGCTTCAACCCATTCGACGGGATTATAGATTCTTAAACTCAAATTCCAATTCAAAGCGCTGGCATGCACTTTATAAGACATGTTCCTATATAGAAACCGACTTTCCTTTATATATAAATCAATGCATATTTGTCGTTAAATATATATTTTTATATCCTTAAAGTTCTCCAGTCAAATTATTACATATAAATACTTCTTAGAACATCAAACAGTCTGTTATTATATGCTGTTGAATATTTCAGAAAACTATCTACGTGTTGATGCTTAATTAGAGAACTTGCTCACAACCTACAGATACGTGTCTATGTTTAATTAGAGAACTTGCAAACAACCTACAGATACGTGTCGATGTTTAATTAGAGAACTTGCTCTAAATTTTTCTTCATATTTACTCACAGCGAGTTGGTGAAAGTTTAAATGGACACTAACAAAACTGAACCTTAAAATGTTGCGTGTCAATTCGCTAGAAATTTTAATGATGTTAATTGTGCCAATTTGAACGGCGATTGTATATTTAATATTTTTAGAAGATAAACAATGATTTATTTAAACAAAATTCAATAATGTCAACATATATTAAAAATAATTTAAAAAATAATTTAAAGGTATTTAACAAATATATTGTTATGATTAAGAATTATAAAACCTATTTCGAATTTAAAACTTAAAAAAATATAATGTTTCAATTATATTTAAAATAAATTATAAATATTTTAACTTATCAAAATTTTACTTAACTATGCTATTTAGTTATTTCAATAATGTTATTTTATTTCAATGAAAGTTAAAAAAAATAATCATATTTGTTAAATTTTTAAAATCACTAATGTACGTAAAATCAAATTAAGACCTCACAATAAATACATATAATTCAAAATATACTAAAATTTTTGGGAATTATTTAATTGACAGGAAAGAGGATAAGGATCATGTGTGTGTTTATTGCATTTTATTCTCTAAAGGACATTTTCCTCACTTTATAACAGTCCGCATGTGTTTGTATTGTACCTAACTTCTCCTTGTTGATAAAGATAAGTAAAAAAAAAAAAAAAAAAAAAAAAAAAAAAAAAAAAAAAAAAGAGTCCAATTTGCTCTAAAAATAACAAACATTAATGAATTATTTTTATCTATCTCTAAAGTCATTCTAAAACTGACTTTAGTTAAGATATTTTTGTTAAAAAAATTAAAATAAAAGATATTTTAAATTGAACCTTATAATAAGGATCATATCATATTTTAAATTTAAAGTTTATAATAAAGACCAAAGTATTAATGCATGAGATGTGATTAGCTAAATAGGACTTATAACTCATTATTATATATATTTTGTTGGTATATATATGGTGGCAATAATGAGGATCTAATATAAATGTTGATGCATTTATAGTATTTTTTCATCACTAGGTCAACAATAGTAAAGTCATAATTGCATTATAAAGCAGAGAAAAAGAAGAGCTTATTTAACATTTAAAATTTGAAGCAAAACTATTTTACAGGACATGTTGTGACTATATTTTACATGATAACATTTTAATTAAGAATGATATATAACTAGCTAGAATTCTTATATTTTTGTTTTATTAATTTAGGTGTGATAGGATTATATGGTTTGGCGACGATTTAAAGCAAATGCAGTATACTAGATGTGAATCAAAATTATCGAATCACAGGTCCGTCAAGGGCATTGTTTATAGCACAAGTCAGCGTTTCAGCAGCACTGAAAAGCTTTCAAAGTTTGTTTCTTTCTGAGAGATTTGAACAAATTAAAACTCACTATGGATTTCCCCACAAAGATGAGTCTGTATGTAAAAAGCAATTAAGTTTCCGGTTGTGATCAATCATTAATTATAGTGTTCTTATGTACATACTAGTTTGACCTGTGGAAACTATATATAGTAGTTAAAGAAGAAATTAAGGAAATTAAGAGGTGACAGATTATTAGCTCTTTTGCTGATGAGAAATACGGTGAAGTTGGTTGTTTACGTATGTGTTATCTATTTACTAATATCTAGCTAGTTTTTAAATTATCCAATAGAAGGTGCAAATATGTCATTGAACATAAACCCCATTCATTTTCTTGTTTTTGAAGCTTGATCTCCTCAACCCACCAGACTCCCGGCATTTTTTTTTACTTTTTTTTTATATACGTACGGCAGAAACAAAATTCATGAAATTATGACATTTTAATGGTTACATCTACAGTTGGTGTTGAGTTCAAGGGTTTTGCTCATATCTAGTGCTGAATACTCTAACAGATGACATGTGATTTTTAATTAATGGTTAAAGATCAAGGCACCAACCAATGATATATCATGAAATGATGTTCCTTCCTCTCTTTTTAACAAACTTCGCGATATTAATATCCCTTTTAAAAACCCAAAGGCAAAAGGACATACTTTCAAATGCTTTAGTTATAGATGATCCTGTGACCTAAACAAAACTTAAAAGGGACGCTTTATTTGAGTATTTTTTATTTTTATTTTTAAAGAAAATAGAAAATAGAAAATAAAAATATGTTTAATTAAAATTTAAAAAATATTTCTCTTAGAATATTTTAAAAAACAAGTCTAAAATTGAAAATAATAAATCAATCTTATCTCAGTCTTTTCTAAAGAAGTTAAATTAAGATGACACCTTAGAGTATTTTCTTCTTTATACATATTTTTTAAATCTTCAAATTTTGAAAATAAAAATTATTTTTAGAAAATAAAAAATATTTTCAGAAGATAAAAAACACACAAGTATTATTTAAGATCTTCTGGTACAAATTATTCAAATGTAACTCTCTATTACTTTGATATAAAAGTTATTACATATTGCAGGACTATTTTTATTTCAATCAATCTTCATATATCATGAATGTCATTAAGTGTTATTAACTCTCTCTTCAAAGTTAAAAAGATCAATTATATATTGCATGAAGATTGGCCACAACGACTACAAACATATAATAATTCAAAATTATATAATAATATTTCTACCTAAGCCGATCTTAATGGATTGCATTTTAAAACTTCTAGCGGGCATGCTGCTCACTCCAATTTTGCAAATAAAGTTTTTAAAGCATTAAGATTGGACTAATGTAGCGAGATTTCGATGATAAACAATTGCTCGTAATTTCAAACATCACTGCCTTCTAAATTAAACAAATTAAAATTTTCTGTATATGCATGCAAACTTAAAATTCGAATATAATGGTGGATTCCGGCTGTATGATATTAAAATATAAAAGAAAATTATGCATTATAAATTGAAAGAGCAATGAGGATAAAGTACAAGCCAATTATTGAGCAAGTTTGTTACAACAGGTAATGACATAAATTTTTATATTTGATAGGAAGTGGGAACATCATCCTCTTGTCCCCATTGCATTAAAAAAGCAAAATCAGATAATTTTTGTTTACATTATACGAACGAAGGAAATGTTTTTTTTCCTATAAAGATACGAAGCAAATGTTAAAATCTATATTTTCTAAGAGATATCATTTATAAAGGAATACTATATTCACACAATAAAATTATATATAACAATACAACATTTCTTTTTCTTTCTCTCTAACATTGGATTACGTACTCATCTTAATTTATCTCTCTTCTCTCCCTGTCTTTCTCTTATTTGTAAAACCAGTTGCATAAAACTTTTATACGAATAAAATTATAATTTATAAGTGCAACTTGTGAGGAAAAAAATAGTTTATATACGTATGTTTCCGGCAGATAGCATTGCATGAGGCGTGCAGTCTTTCAACTGAAAACTAATAAAATAAAAGCTTCATATTGCTTCAACCCCATTCGACGGGATTATAAATTCTTAAACTCAATCCAATTCAAAGCACTGGGACTTTAGTTGCAACTATAAGCCCTCCTTAAAGTTGTAATTGATGATTTATTGATGATGAATTTAAATTCAAAATCAGTGAATTTTTGTATTTATTTTCTAATAAATTAGCGAAAACATAAAATTCGTTAATTTATAATAGATTAAAAATAAGTATCGATTTTCAAAAATAAAATTGTTATTTTAGTAAGAATTTAAAGTAAAGAAAAAATTTACTAAGAAATAAAAGCAAAAATCTGATATTCATTAAACATTAAAAAAAAACTAAAAATTAAGATTAATCCGGTTGTGTTTGTTGCTATGTAGTTGTGTGGTGGGAAATTTACATGACATTGAGTCATTGAGAAGAAGAATAGGGAAATTGGTTGCTGCAATGGAATGTCGGTGTGAGCGCCTCCCCATGGTTGAGTTCCTCATCCAATCTGCTAAAGTAAACTAACTAACTAACTAACCTCTCAATTCTCTATTTGCTCTGTCTCTTATGATTTTGTTAATGTGATGTAATGGAACTAGCACCTGCAAGTTTCCCCCATTGTTAAATACTCCGCATTGTCCTTCTTCGCTGATCGCTTCTTTCCCTCTTTACCTCAGTGCGTAATCTTCCAATCTCTCTTTCGATTTATTGCTTGGTTTTCTTTTAATCATTCTATAACGTCCTTTCATGTCCAACCAAGTTTCATAAAAGCTGGGCATTCTTCGAGCTGGCTACTGCGACCTGTCACCGAGAGCACCTTCCAGCTGTTTGTGCTTATTTCTCTATGGACTTCCACCAAAGTCGGTTTTCTTTTCAGATTTCACTCACTCACTCTCTCTCTCTCTCTCTCTCTCTCTCTCTCTCTCTCTCTCTCTCTCTCTCTCTCTCTCTTTTCTTACTGATTGTCACATTTGCAATGCAGATACACAATTCTCAACCGCTTTCCGTTACATGTTTCAAGGCCTTGGCTGACGCATCCATCAAGGAACAGCACTTTACTTCTCGAAATTTCCTCGAAGCAGTAAACCACCCATTTGTCTTTTCTCTCATTCTCATCATCACCAACCCTTTTTATCCTATTCTATTCTCTCATTGTTTTTTTTTTTTTTTTTTTGTACTTGTTCTACAGGAGGTGGTATTCATGCAGGTATAAGTTAACTTGAAGCCCAAGCAATCAAGTATCAATTAAGGTTTTACATTGCAGTTGTGTTTTTGTCACAATCCTTAATAATGTGGAAAACTACAAACAAATGCGGCTGAGGTTACGACAATTGCAATTGCAGAGACCCCACAAACCGTTATGTTTGCAGTTGTACTTGCGGTTGCAAACTGTTTTTTAAAACATTTGTATCAATATCATGAACTACATGAATAGAGCTAATCCTGATATAGTTTGGTAACATTGCAGGTTTTGAATTTTGAGATTGGCACAACAAATATTGCCTTTTTATTCCTTGAAGATCTTTGGATTCAGTTCAAGTGAGTGTGGCTCATATTTTTATCTCTATAATTTAATTAAGTCTGTTTCTTGTATTGTGTCTTCCCGTTGATTTCTGCTTTTGAATCATTGAGTTCAGGGGAGTGGCCAAAGTTGGCAAATTGATTAGCATTGAAACTTGCATGAAAATTATGGATCTTCTCTACGAAAAAGAGGAAATGTCGTTTCTGTTTAGGTCTCCTCACTCCCTTGCTGCATCAATCTTGGTATATATATATATATATATATATATATATTCCCTAGTTATTTCAAAGTTCCAAGTGATATCTCATAAGCAATTTACTATTGCAAAGTTGTAATATACTTTTTCAGGTTGCCTCATATGTAATGACGGTCCCTAAACAGAAATGGGAATTTCCAGTTCTTGCATGGGGTAAGAAAGTTTATCTGGGTTTTAATATGGTTTTGCAGGTTTAATCTCATATAAATCAACCTTCTAATACCAATCATATTCATGTACCGAGGAACTAACAAAAGGATTTTGTTGTCAGTAAATTTTGTGACCTCATGTAAGGAACATGATATCCTTAAAATAGTGACAAAGATTCTCAAGCATGTGCTTGAATCTTCTTGAGATATGAGGTATGTGAATTTTGAAAGACTGAGTCACTTTTGGTATCTGGAATGTGGATTGTCGTGAACTTTGTTATTTAAAAGTAATCAAGTGCTCAATCTGTCAATGTCTATCAGTGATTATGAAAATAATCAAAATATTGCAATTTGCTGAATTTGATTTCTAAGATCAATGTTGTAAAAACCGGTCCGAACTGACCAATCGGACTGGAATCCGGTGGTCAAACCGGGCATGTTCAATGTTCGGACCGGAAATGTAATTGACTCGGACTGACCCGGTCAAACACGGTCGGGTTTCCGATTGGACCGGTTTGACCCAATCGGGTTTCTTTTTTTTTCTTTTTTTTGAAAAAAAATGGATTTTAAAAAAATAATAATAGGATTTTGGAGTATGGATAGATTTTTCTTACTTAAATAATGTTAATTATATACTTATATATAATAGATACACATATAATTTTGAATTTATAATATATACCGGGTTAAATCGGATCAATTACTGATCCACCAGTTGGGCTACTGATCTACTGACTCACTACCTCGACTGGGTCAATGACCAGACCGGTTTCACAACTATGTCTAAGATTGATTGTCCGTAAAGAATGAAAAGAATTTAGCGAAGTTGATTGGCTCCCTGCGTACGCATACATATGAAAATATGTTATTGTATACATCTAAGCGAGTATAGTGCATTGAAAATATGGATTCCTATTCTAATTCCTCCTTTCATATGCTTCGTTTGTCCTGATTATTTACTTCTAGGATGATAGTCTTGACTTGGTTTGGTTGTAGGATAAATTGTCTAATTCTTTTACCTGAATGGTGCTTTCGCAGGTGGCTTCACAAGTTTGAGGATAAACATGTAGCCATATCAAAGAAAAATCTTCAACAATTCAAAAAAATTGAAGAAATCATGTTCACCCAGGCAGTCATCGAGGACATTGTTACGTGTGACCAGCTATGTTTAGACCAAAGAATAGAAAAAACGGTTCTATGTTAGTTTGATCCAATAGATGGACTGAGAGAAAGACATCAGAAACAATTGATTTTTTTATTACTTTTAGTACCTATAAAATTTTGTTTTATCATTTTTGTTCATAAAATTATAGTAACTAGAAGTGTTTAAAAAAATCATTTTGGAGATTAAAATGGAAAAAAAATCATGATTTTACATTTTGATCATAATGCTAGAGATGTTGTAAATTCTTTAGTATTTGTCTTCGATTTCTACAATTAAAAAAAATATACTAAAAATATGTATTGTTAATTAACAAAAATAAAGGAATTAAAAGTGATCAATTTTATTATAGGATTAAAACAAAAAATACAATATTTTTTATGAATAAAAAACATATTAAACCATTACAACTTATATAGCTCAGCCAGTCAATGCGTTTGACTAATGACTAGCCAGAGGCTGTGGGCAGTAGGTTCCTATTGAGTTCAAGCCAATTAACATGACTTGACCCACCGTCTTTGCCCGGAAAGACCTCAACCTTATGTTTCAAGCACCTTAGAATTTTGTCTATGTTCACTCCTACCCATATTTTTACCAAGATTCACTTAAATGTCAAAATGTCTTTGCACCCTCGCTCTATCTATCTCTAATAGGTCGGTTACTATTTTACACGGATGTAGACAAAAAAAAAACTATTTTACACGGATACGAGTAGAACTATTTGATAATGAAAAATACAACAATTCTTTAAAAAAGAAACTAGGATAATGAAAAATGCTAACAATATATTTTCTAATACACTTTTTATTATTGATTGAAATTGATTGATTATAATTTTGATAGTTTTTAATGAATTTTAAGAGATAGCAAAAAGTGTATTAAAAGAAATAAGTTAGAGTGTGTGCTGCTAACACTTTTTTAAATATAATGGTATTAATGTTTCCTATATTTCATTAATTTATTTTTCTTAATGGGGCTGATATTTATATTGATTTGCTGTCATTATCGTATGACTAGTGTTTAATATCTTGCAAAATTTATTGCAATAAAAGTATTACAATTCAAGTTACGATGATAAATTTGTCTCCATTTAAAGAAAATGTATATAGGAGGTTAGAATATAAAACATCTAAGTTCTGATTTAGAGGCAGTTATATAATGCATTTAATGATGTACGATACAAATAAGATACGAATACGTCATAAATTGTGAAATATCCGTGCATTAGGTTACAAAATGAAGCTATTGATGTTTGCCTCAAATGGCATTCATATTATAAATAAAAAAATGGTTGAATAAGTTATTGATTGCAAGAATGCAGTGATAAGAATTAAAAGGAAAAAATAACCTGATATTGATGGTCATGAAGAACACTTCCATTGATGCATAGGTTCAAATTCGTAGTTTTATCAACATCATTACATCAACACTCATTGGATGGATGGCAATATAAGTAGCCTCCAACTCAAAATAGAATATTGAACTTAAAAGTAGTACATAAAAAGAGGCAAAAATCGGTACACTGAAACCAACTTAGTAGATTCAGAAGATTACTTATAATTGCATTGAAAGTTGAAACCTGTTGATTTTGTCTCCACTATTGATAACATTTTGTTTCTCTTAATTGATAAACATAAAATGACAGCAGAAGACCAGAAGTGCAGAACCTAATATAACAGTCCAAGTGCACACTCCACCTCCAAGCTGGCTCGTCCAAAATTAACTATATATATTTAAGTATTGTAAATTTAGATCAGATGAAATTTGAACCTTAAAATTAATCATGTAGTAGCCTAATGCTGTGTTCGTTGTCTTGCAGACTTGCCAATAGAAAATGAGCAAAGGAAGAAAAGAAAAAAAACTACGCATATCATTTTTGGTAAAAAGAAATATGCAGGTATATAAAGAATGAAAACTTCTTACTATGCCCAGCAAAAGAAGTATACACTATGTATTATAGCAACAATTGAAAGATAATAAAAGATGGGATTCCCAAAACTGTCACGAGGCCCAATTATAACATGAGATTTTCAGTCGGCTTAGGGCTAACCTGAAAATTGAAATTCATTTAAAGGCTTACATATATATAGTTACATTTGTCAAGGTTTTAAATATGCTAATAAATTCATGCTTTGAAGGTTTAAACTAAATCAAATATATATATATATATATATATATATATATATATATATATATAATAGTTTAGTTGTTAACATATATTGAATTTGTAGGAAAGTACATGTATTTGATTATACATTTTTGAGAAAAGACGAAAAACTTTAAGAATGACTAAATTTAAACCAAAGATTAATCAGTTCAAAATATCGAACCTTATGATTTCAAAATTTTATCGGAGTCAAAAGTTCTAATCACATAAAACTTGATATTTAATTTGTACTATGTATAAAATATATAAAATCATATTAGTTTTAATTCATGAATTATATAAATATTGTAAATATTTAATTTGATAAAAAAAAATTAGCCTAGTAAGTCCAATATATAATTTAGGTTAAAGGCTTTTACATTATTTAATTTATTTTAAGTCAGGGGTGGAAGAGAAGGTTGTCTTGTGTCCTGTATGGAACATCAAAATTGGCCTTTTGGCTAAGATCAGGTGGAGCTAACCTTAACGTGCACATGGTGTTGTAGCTAAATGGTCTATTTTAAAATCATAAGCATAACGTGTTAAATAAATAGTCTATACCAATTTAAGTCCAAAATAGACTAGGTGGCCACGCTTTAATAGGTGTTTGGCTTATTAAGGACTTCTAACATAAGTAGTTACAGCAATACGATGAATCAATATATATATAAATCTGTCTCTTCACGTCCAAAATGGACTAGGTGTGTTTGCGTTATTAAGCTTAAGGATTTCTGACATAATAGTTATGGCTATATAAATTTCGTGAAAAAATCAATTTTTTTTTTATAAAATAGCTAATATTAAAGGTTGAAACTACAATACTAGAGTTATCAATAATTTTCACTTATATAACAAAATAGAATCCTCACTTTAATATTATATTTGGATGAAAGAAAACAAGATAGAAATAAAGTAAATACAATTGATGATGTATTTAGTTGAGGAAAAAAAAGAGAGAGAGAAATGTTACTTTTTTTAGAATAAACTTTGTTAACTTGAGTTAATGATGATTTGGAAAATAAAATCAGATCACATTTGCTTAGTACAACCACAAAAACATAGGACAGCCAACGATAAAATAAAATGCTGCCGTTTTATAACAAATAATAATGAGTTCAAATTCTACTTAAATTAAAAATATAAACATTTCCTTCTACACTTTCAATCCATTTCATATTTTCCGTGTTCTTGTACTTACTTCATCTACTAAAACAAGCACAACTCATTGCATTCATTACTTTCTTTGTTTTTTCATAGAAAAACTCTAATTTACAATATAATTAAAAGAGAAATATAAAAAGGAATGAAAATGGTAGCATAAAATAAGTAATGCAATGAAAAAAGATAGAAAAAATATATTGTAAAAAGTGTATATAAAGAAATAATGCAACCCTATTTCATAATGTTAACATGCATGATTATTCAAAGAAGCCAAACCAAGTCCAAAATACAAAATTATTACTCCCTTCGTTCTGTTTTATAAAAAAAATTCACACTTATTAATAAAATTATTTAATTTTATTAAATTGTATCATTTTTAATTAAAAAATATTTTTCTTAAATTGTTTTTCATTGCAATTTAATATTAAACATAAATTTCCTATTAAATAAAAATATTTTAAACATAATCTCATTAAAAATGAAACAAAAATAGTCAAAATTTACTTATAAAAGAAAAAAAAATTCTCATAAAAGAGAAGGAGGAAGTACTTCGACGTCTGATTTTTCTTCAACACATTTTATATAGGAAAAGAAATAAGAAGAAATATATACAAAAGAATGCGTCATTCTTTATACTTATATATATTGACTTATCATCACACTGTTTTCTTGTTTTCCTTCAACAACCTTGGACCGTGATAAATTCAAACACTTCATTTCACAGCCAATTATTATTAGTAAGATTGAATTATTTAGATAGTAATTGAGTTTAATTTTTTATAGAAATGATTTTTTATCCAATTTTAATTATTTTTCAATTGAATTTGGGTTAATTAAGATATTTTCACCTTATGAACTAAAAAATAAGAAAAAAAGGATTAAATACACTAACTATTAGAGCACCATTCCCAATGAAAATTAATGACTAGTGATTCGCTTAAGTGGTCCACCTAAGAGGGGAGGGGCATGCAATAACTTACTACCTCCGGTATCAAATATATGAATATATATATATATATATATATATATATATATATATATTGCTCTCGAATATAATTGTTTTAAATAACTTAATCTCTAAAATATCCTTTATTCAATTAAGGTTTTAATTTCAGCTACTCTTTTTACTCTTAATATAAAATTCTAATAAACGATAAATTAAAAAAATAATTGAAATTAATATAATTATTTATTTTTTAAGTCAGCGTAAATTAATTTTTTTTCTTTATATTTAAAATGGAAGTAGTATTTATTACATAACAGATGCATGAAAATCACTGCTGACAGTCTGACACCATCCATTAAATTGGGAAATGTGAACCCAATTGATGGCTTTCCCTTAACAGTTGCTCAGTCGCTGTTCTTGATTCCCCTGTCGGTGGTGAATGAACTATGACCACAACAATTTCTATTTCATCAAGGGGCCCCCATTCTTCTTTATGACATGTTTCAAATATCACTAACTATTACTATTGCTATAGCTGGCATTCAATAGATAAATATATTGAAATATCCAATTAAATCCGTATTGCTTTATTTGCTTCACCTAGGCAAAATATTTTCTTCTATCATCTTATTCGATTAGAAGAAGAGAGAAATAAAAAAAATATAAAGAAAATAAATGAGAAGAATAAAAATAAAAGAGAAATAAAATTAAAAAAATCCGTTGTTTAGATATAAACTGAAATAAGAAAATTTATATTATGTTCATGTCAGTAGTAAATTTGAGTTTAATTTTTCTAAGCAAATTTTTAAATTCATTGTTAAAGTAATTGTAGATTAAAAAAAAGAAGAAGAAGAAGACCGGAATGAGAGATCTCACAACATGTAAGGAGACCGAGATGAGGTGTGTTTATAAAAGTTTGAGGAGCTTGCTTTGTTCCATCCATCCAAATGTTTTTAGACAGAAATAAGCCCCAGAACAACAATAAAATAAACCTAGGGCTTGGGCAGACTTAATAATATTTTTGCATTTTTTTTCATTTTTAAGATATGGACTTCAATAAATTAACGGGAAACATATCAAGTTAATTATAAACCTTAAACCTCTTAGCATAGACAAGAAAATTAACAAATGCTTCCTAAGAAAGCAAGTTGGTTTTACTTTTAGCACCATGAGTATATTATAAAAAATAAATAATAATAAAATATAAACTAGGTTTGAAAAATACTGGTAAATTTAAATAAATAATACAAATTAAATAAATATTTTGAAAAAAGTGACTGTTTTAAAAAGATTTTGAAAAAGATTTTAAAATTTGGGACTGTCAGTTCGTCGCTAATTTGGTATCTATTTCGGTTGCTAATTCGGTAACTAACATTTTTTATTGAGGTTTTTTGAAATCCGTCGTTAATTCGGTCTCTAGCACTTTTTACAAAATATTGTATTTTTTTTAAATGTATTACAACCACAATATTATGATTTTTTAATTTTTTAAAATTGAAATCGTTTGAAAATTTATAGTATAATTTTTGTAAATAGATATACCAATTTGGGCCAATTCTTATTAACTTTATTGTTTTTTTAACTGAATTCCACAAAAATGGTAGCTATTTTAATTTTATGAAACATTAATTTTCATGAAAAATAACTTGTGTCTAGATACAATTTTTGAGTTTTTTGATTTTTGTTCAAATTTTTTTTTAAGATTTGAGTCAAAATTCAATTTAATCTGTTCAGATTCATTATTGTATATAATTAAATATGCATATAATTTTAATTCACCCATGATTTTTTAAGTTAATGTTTTTATTTTTACATCTTAATGTCTACAAGAAAAAGTAGCCCAAATTAGGTGTACGATATGTCCTTCAAACTGTCATGGCCCAAATTAGGCGTACGATATGTCCTTCAAACGGTCATAACTTTTGATAGAAATATCTGATCGAGACGTACTTTATGTCAAAAGGCTCGAGATTAAGAGAAGTAATTAAAAAAATAGAAAATAACATTAAATTAACTAATTAAATAATTAAAAAAATAGACTATTTGAAAATTTTTGACTGATTGAATCCTAAATCATAATTTTGAGGTACTTAGAGACATTTTTTGAAAAAAATAGTTGACCAACTCCCCTTTGGAAGTTACTTAGGCTGAAGTTACTTAGGTCTTTCTCTCTGAATTTCGAGCGTTTTGACATATCGTACGCCTCGATCGGACATTCCTATCAAAAGTTATGACCGTTAAAAGTTCGCTCGACACTGCGCATGCATGACACCTGTCACAACAAGGTGAAACACGCTTAAATTGAGCGTGTTTGACAGCCCCAAATTTTGAAATATTTTTAAAACAACCCCTTTTTTCAAATTATTTATTTAATTTGTATTATTTATTTAAATTTGCCAAAAACTCTTTATGCTCAGTGTTAAAAAAATCTCTTGATGCAGGTTAATTTGAATTAAAGTTTGTAAATTTAAGTTTGCACACTAAATTAATAAAAGTATTTAAAGTTTTGCTTTTCTAAAATTGAACTTTTAAACAAAATTTTAGTTTCAAAATATTTTAGAGTAACTAAACATAATATCAAAATTTTACTAAAAAGGTACTTTTGAAAAATATACCCTTAATTTTGTGTCTATCAAAGAAAATAACATAAAGCATCTTTAGTACTAAATCTTGAACTCAATAATTGATCTTCACTAAATATTTTAATAAAGTAGGTGAAGAGATATCCAACATAGAGAATGAGTTCTTATAAAAGAACATTTAAGATCTGTGCATTGTTCAAAAAAATATATTTTTTTTTTCTCTTTCTCTTTTCCTAAGATTTCAAAATGAGATCTACCATTAAAAAAAATAGATATTAAGAGATCTTTAATCTTATGTGACACTATGAAGTCCACCAAAAAATAATTTAAGATCTCAATTTGAGATTTACCACTAAAGATGATCTAACAGTAAAATGTTGAGAGATGACATCAGACTTATAATTTTAAGGCGAATCCGACTAAGAGTCTGTTTGGATGTAAGTTTCTCTAGAAGCACTTCTAGAAGAAGAAAGTAAGAAGAAAAAAATGAAATAAGTTTCTCTATAAGCTAAAATAAGTTTTTCATTAGCTAATTTGTAAATGACATCCTATCTTTTAGAAAAATTATATTGGTGAGTTTCTAAAAATTAACTAATGAAAAAATTTATTTTTACTTAAAGAAAAAATTCATCACATTTTTTTCTTCTTATTTTCTTCTTTTAGAAGTGCTTATAAAAAAGTTTACCCAATCAGATCCTAACAAGATATATATCTCACAATAGGAATGTTATTAAAGGGGCCTAACTTCCAAAAGGAAAAGGTGAGAAATTTAAAATTTAAAATTCATAAAAATGGCATATACAATAAAAAAAAATGTAAAAGAACAACAACTAGAGGAATGCTCGACAAAGAAATTCTTGTGCATGTACCTACAAATAAAGTCCTTAAATTAGTTTATTAAATTATAAATATTAAGTGAAATTATTTATTGATATAGTCTATAAGTGTAAATAATATAAATAGACATGTTTATATGATAGTTTATTACAAATTTTAATTTAATTTTATTGATAAAAATATTTTTGGATTAATTATAATTTTAGATTTTTAATTCATTTTAAAAATTGTAAAAAATTTATTTATAATCAATTACTTTAATTATATATT
>PYAF01000505.1:202568-255003 GCA_007407185.1 Glycine tomentella | reverse complement strand
CTCCAATCCAGTGTTTCATGAAAGAACCAAACATATTGAGATAGATTGTCATTTTGTTCGAGAAAAGGTTCTTTCTGGTGAAATTATAACTAATTTTGTACCATCTAATGATCAATTGACAGATATATTTACAAAGTCTTTGAGGGGTCCTCGAATAGAGTATATATGTAACAAGCTTGGTGCTTATGATTTATATGCTTCAGCTTGAGGGGGAGTGTTAGAAATATGTTTAGAAGTCTCACATCATCTATATCTCTTTGTATATGTCCTTTAGTTTGTTATATAATAGGTCCAATGTTGTGTAGTTAAAACACAACAAAGATTACAATAAATTCCTTTTGTATCTCTTGATATTTAACAAAGACCATCAAGTTCTAATATAAAAAAATCCCATCGTATTACATATGTATCGGTATCTAGTATGATTGTGATATGTATATATATATATATATATATATATATATATATATATATATTAAAGTATCAGTTCATTTTGATCAACAAAAACTGTTTCCACTCGTCCTTGTGTGGCCACTGTTACACCTCTGTACGTTCTTGAAGCAAAGGGATTGGAATGTTCACATCATGCACTCATTGTTTGAGAGAGGACTTGCAGATTGGCTAGCAGGGTTAACTCACTCTTTGGACATTTATTTTCATATTTTTAATACTCTACTTGTGGGCTGTGGTTCTATTTTGTTAGAGATCTTTCTATTCCTCCTTTTCTCTCTTTTGTAGTATTCTAATTTCCTTATATACAATAAATTAAGAAAAGTATAGCTTAAACATTTCTATCAAATTTTGCTTGGTATGTGTGCACTTAATAAAATAAGGCAACGATATTCCAATTTAATTAAGATGTAGGAGCAAGGTTATTTTAAACTTCTAGTAACTTCAATCGTTTTCATGATCACTTGCAAGTTGCCAAATTTCACGAATATTTTAAGGAAATGAAAAATCAACCATAAAGTTAGATAGTTCAAAGAGGGTTTCCGCATGTTGCTAGACGTACTATGTAACAATCTGCTCGTTTAATGATAACCAACAAAAGAGAAAATAATAAATAACTATCAAAGTCTTTGAAATTTGATCATGTCCTGCACACTGTTTCCTCAACCTTTTTCAAGGTTAAAAAAATATTTTAACAATTTTAATAATAAAAATGAAACACTTTTTAGACTAGAATTATATTATTCATATGATAATCTTGGTAATATTTTTTATAGTTTATTTCCTTCCTTTTCTCCTTTACATGACTTATTTTATCTCTTTTCTTCTTATCTCCTTTATGATGTAATTTTTTTTTTATAAAAACTTGTTATATGAAAATAAATTCTCTTTAAACTCTATCAGAATTCAGAAGAAAGGAATGAAAGCGCCAAATTACAAAAGAAGAAGAAATTTATTAATTATAAAATAAAGTTTAAGAATAGGAAATTAAGTAATTAACTTACAAATCTAATTATCGATAACTTTTATAACCCCACGAATCAATTAAATTTCAACGAAACACTCAAAATTAATTATTGAGACTTGAGAGTATAGAAAAGACAAAAAGGTAGATGGACGATGATATCAACAAAGGTCAATGATGTAAACGGATTATATAAATTTAAGGCTAGAAAGTTTTCCCATGGGTAACTTTAATAATTATTCCTTTCGTATTATTCTGTTTCATAGTGTATCCCTTGCAATATTTGCTTAGACATTCTAAACATGATAATATATAAACATTTAAGCTATTTTAATTTGATGTTGATCTTTACGGAAAAAAAAAGGTGAACAATGTCAAGACATGGAATAGATTAATTTAGTTAAGAGACCAACCATAAATTCACATAAAAAACTAGCTAGTTGAAAGTTGGAATCATGGTCGAAGTTCTGTTTTGTTTGATGCTAATCTACTCCCAATATGAAATCAATGTAAGCTTCGCAACTTGCATTCAAGAAAAAGAATAGACACTTAACCAAACTGGCAGATAATTTCGCACTTGTAAACTCATTTTTCAAATAGTCATATGATATGGACATATGCACAACTCAATCGTTTTTTTTTTTTTTTACCCTTTTTTCAACTTTTATTTTCTCTGATGATTGAACTTCAATAAACTGAAGGATGAAAAAAAAAAAAAAATCCAAGAACCAAGGTTTACCGGACATATCCGTCTTTCCCTTTTCCTTTTTTATTAACCTAATTTGACTTTCATTTATTTATCTTTTGCTTCTAGGAAGTAAAGTAATCATAAGTTCAGACTCATTTAATTCCAACATTGTCATGAACTGCCAATCTAACTTATATTTCCACTTTAAAGATGTGCAACTTTTTCTCCCAAAAATCACTCGCAAACTTTATCCGAGGAACAATTAGAAGTTTTTGCTTGTTGCACTTACTTGGAGTCTTGCACATGGTGCGAAAGTTACACGTGTTCTCCTACGCTACAAAGTGCTACTACAAAATAGTGAAAGTTCAGTGTAAATGTGTAATAAATTTATAAATCTTAATTAGAGGCATTGAATAACCGATTCACACCTTTATATTCAGCAAAGGAAAGAAAAAATCACACCTTTATAATTAGCTAAATTAAAAATAAAAGATGTAACATTACAAATCGTTAATTAAAATCTAAGGAAATATGTTTTTTTAATTGAGTTGGATGAGTGAGGTATATAAATATTAAAAATATCTTTTGATATTATTTTTTATTATTATTTTCAATTTTTATAAATTAAAAAAATATTTTCAATCCAATTTAAACTGCAAATTCTTTTTATAGTAGGAGTATTAATTTAAAAATTTAATGTTTATTATAAATTATCTTTTAATTATAAATTGTTGTTTAAATTAATTTAAAAATAAAGAAACTTATGATAAAAGTATAACCCTTTTTTTTTAATTTAAACCCGTCCTCAACAAACACACATTTCAGCCCCAAGAAACACTTTTTTTTTTAGTTTCTCCACTTTCCTTCCTTTGTGTTGGTACAAACACTTCAACGTCAAAACAGCTACTTGGGTTGGGTCACGGCAAAATCCAACCCAAACAAACCATTACCACGCGCTTCCACTAAGTTAATAAGAAACTTTCTTGTCCTATTAGGGAGTGACTAACACGCGCCTCATGACGAGTACGAAACAACAAATATCAAGATTCTATCCTGTCAGAAAAATTTCTCACACTCTCACTCAGAAACACAACAAGAAGAGAAAGTTAAGAATAAGAAGCGATGTTTTAAGTAGAGTTTTTAACCTGTACAAATAATTGGCGAATGTTAACACATGAGATGATCGAGAGTGAAGTGTGTATGCATACCCATACAGAATACAGATCCATTTCATTCCAATACTTGCCTCTTTCTTTTCTTTACCTGCTACTTCTTCTTGTTCTGTTCTTGCTACATTTTGGCTCATTTTAGCATCAAACCACCAAACCCTAAAAAAGCATTGTCCTCCTTCTTTGTTCTTTGCTATTCTCTTTTCTCTTTCCCTCTTCAACAATAATAATGGCAATCAATTTCATCTTCTTCTCCCTCTGAAAACACACCCTCTTTACAGATCCTGTTCTCTCTCTCTCTCTCTCTCCACAATTTGTTTTCTTTCTTTCTTTGTAGCTACCAGAACAATTTGCTCAAGATATAGAAAGAGATGCAAAGAGGCTTCTAAAGGTTTCAGCTTTAGATCTGAGTGAGCTAAGGTTGTTTGAAGCAATGGAGACACCCCATGTTTCTTGGTCTTTAACATGAGATGAAAGTTTCTTGCTTTCTTCTTCTTTGACCCTTCTTAGTCTTTCTTCTTCTTCTTCTTCTTCTTCTTCTTCTTCTTCTTCTTCTACTACTACTACTACTACTACTACTACTACTACTACCACCACCTTACTCGGTAACTTTCAATAAAAGCACCACCTTTGAAAGAGGGTCTCAGATTTTTGGTAACAATGCTGGCCATTGGGGAACATGGCACTAGTATCCGCACAAGCTCTACTTGCACTGCTTTGCTCAGAGAACTTGAGGTCTTTGTCTTTCTTTCTTTGGTGTTTCAGAATTCTGGGTTTTGAGGAGTTTGTTGGGTGCAAAAAGGAGGATATGGGGTGTTTCTTTTTCTTAATGAAGAGTCTGCTTGTGATGATTTGTTCATGATATACCTACTCTTTTCTTCTTCTTCTTGTTCTTGGCTATTCTCTACACAATGATGTCTTCTTTCTCCTCGGGTCAACTTTTTGTCTGTTCACTGTGTCAAAAGGAAAAAAAAAAAAACACTGATAGGGTCTCTGTAGGTTATTTTATTATAGGGGGAAAAGGGCTTTGTCTTTCTCCATTAGATTGATTGCCTGAGTTGAAAGTTTGTTGTTTTAGTTTTTCCTTGTTTTTGGTCTAAAATTTGTTGTTTTTTTTACTGTATATTTTTTAAAATTCAGTGGATTGGGATTCTTGATGCATTTTAAAAGCTACCAGTTCAATAGTTGGTATGGGGTTTTCGGTTGACTTTGTCTTTATACTGTACTGTTTGTTTACTCTTATTGTTTTTGTGAGATATGATGACACTCTCATAGAACCGGTTTCTGGTTTGGTGGCAATTTGGTTTAGCTTTGGTGTAGTGTTTTATAGTTTTGTTGATTTGCATTTTTGTGTCTAGGAAGTTAATACCGAACTGTTTGTTGTTTTCATTTTTACTTTATTCTTCATTTGGTACATTCTTCCACTACTGTTTGGTTAGGCCTTGTTTTATAATTTTGTTAATTTGCGTTTTTGTGTCTAGGAAGTTAATACCAAACTGTTTGTTGTTTTCATTTTTACTTTATTTTTTATTTGTTACTTTCTCGACTACTTTTTTTTTCTTCCTTGGACTGACAGATCCTGTTATGTGTGCAGCAAATATGGAACGATATTGGGGAGACCGAAGTAGAGAAAGATCGAATGCTGATGGAATTGGAGAGGGAATGCTTAGAAGTATACAGGAGAAAGGTTGATGAGGCTGCTAACACCAAAGCACGCTTTCATCAAACAGTTGCCGCCAAGGAAGCAGAGCTTGCAACACTAATGGCTGCGCTTGGTGAACACGATATTCATTCACCGGTAAATTTTTTTTGCCTATATTCTAATTTCAAATGTCAATTTCATGCCTGACATCCCAGTAATTTGCTGTCTGGATATCAAATAAAGGAAAAATATTAAAGGATTCAAAATGGCATAGGAGCTTGAAGCTCAACTTGCACCGGTCTGAGTCTGTAAGATAAGATTGCAATGTTGTCTTATTATAGCTTCGATTCTCCTCTATGTCTCCACACCCCTGCCCAGGTTCCTGCATCTCCAATCCAATGTACCAACGAAAAATATGGGAGATAAATAATGTTATTCGTTAGATGTTACTGCAAAGTGTAAATCTTTAAGAACTGTGGGTGCTGGAGGACTGTCTGAAAATATGAGAAGAAATGTAGAAGGAAATGGGAGTGGCACCTTTACTGCTCTCTTGAAATATGTATAAAGTATATTCCATATATTGAATATATGTTTGGAATTGTTTACATGAACTTTATATGTGGTATCAAGGACATATCTATGTTATTTACGTGGTTAGTGTTTCTTCAACCTACCTATTTGAGGAAAAAAGGGGGCATGTTATAGTGTGCTAAGAAGATTTAATTAGGAATTAGTTTTCTGATCTTACAAAAAGAAATACGAATATAAATTTAATATATAATCTAATATAGTATAATATTTCTTTTTGTCTGTGAATTCTGTAGATTAAGACGGAGAAGAGATCAGCATCCCTGAAGCAGAAACTTGCATCCATCACACCTTGGGTTGAAGAATTGAAGAAGAAAAAAGATGAAAGGTTGAAGCAATTTGAAGATGTAAAGGCTCAAATAGAAAAGATATGTGGGGAGATTTTTGGATTCCATTCTGTCAATAATGCTTTGAGCAGCACAACAGTTGAGGATGAACAGGACTTGTCACTTAGAAGACTTAATGAATATCAAACGCATCTCCGAACACTTCAAAAAGAAAAGGTTTGTATTATGATATAAACTGACCCATGAACTTGCTTATGGCTCTGGACCGTGGTTATGGGTTAATAAACCTTCTTTGATTTTTGTGAATGATCAATTCATGTAAATATTTGTTTCATGTTTGTGCACGCTCCCTGCCGTTTATTTTTTTTTCCCTAAGAAAAAGTAGTACATGTTGCAATTAAAATGCTTTTCTTTACCCCTGTTGTCTTGTTTTATATGCCTCATATCAATTAGTATATTGATCCTCCTTTTATTTTATAACTCATTTTTGCATTTTATATGTGTGTTCTTTTCAGTCTGACCGCCTTCAAAAGGTCTTGCAATGTGTGAATGAGGTGCATTCTCTTTGTAGTGTGCTTGGGTTGGATTTTGGTCAGACCGTGGGTGATGTACATCCAAGTTTGCATGGGACTCAGGTGGAACAGTCGACTAATATTAGCAATAGCACATTGGAAGGTCTAGAGCAGACCATTCTCAAGTTAAAAATAGAAAGGAAAACTAGAATTCAGAAGGTAATTTTTCTGCAGCATACTTAATTGCTTCTAGTTTGATTGGTTGTTGTAATTTCTTCCCTTCCTTTACTCTCGCCTGATGCTTAAAGTACACTATTTTAAAAATGCAGCTGAAGGATGTTGTAGCTAAACTATTTGAACTTTGGAATTTGATGGACTCTTCAAAAGAAGAGAGAAACTGTTTTATGAAGATTACTTCTATCGTTGGAACCTCAGAATCAGAAATCACTGAACGAGGTGTTCTTTCAACAGAAATGATAGAGAAGGTCTGGAAGCTTCTTTCAGTTCCCTCACCCTTTGTTATTTTTTTTTCTTCATTCTTTGCAATTTATTCTGTGGAGATGGAGCTCCTAGACTGAAAATTCCTTTTTTAGGCTTCAGCAGAAGTGGACAGGCTTGCCAAACTAAAAGCAAGCAGAATGAAAGAACTTGTTTTTAAGAAGAGGTCAGAGTTAGAGGAAATATGTAGATTGACTCATATTGAACCAGATACAAGTACTGCGGCCGAGAAAGCTAGTGCATTAATAGATTCTGGTCTGTTCCTGTGCATTAATAGATTATTTACCTATAACTACATCTTAGCTTGGGTTTCAGAACGGCTTTCTTCTGCAAAATACTTTTGTTTTTCAAAGCTTTCTTAAGAAGCTAACAAAAATAAGGGATTATTTCTCTTAAACAAGTCAAGCCAAACACCTATTTAGTCACTTCTTTAAATCCTTTTTTCTTTTCTTTTCAAGATTTACCTGGAAATGATCTGAGTATCTGACATTATGCAATCATACTGTTTTTTGTATAGGACTGGTGGATCCTTCTGAGCTATTAGCCAACATTGAAGAACAGATAATTAAGGCAAAAGATGAAGCTTTGAGTAGAAAAGAAGTAACAGACAGGATCGATAAGTGGTTTGCTGCATGTGAAGAGGAGAATTGGCTTGACAAATATAATCAAGTAAGCCAGAAATTATATTTTATAATTTTTATAGCTTCATAAGCACGCTGGTAGGACACTGGCTTGCCAGGGTTTTGCCTTCTTTCTTTGTTTTTAGATCTTTTTTTTTATTGCCCAAACTCTTGTACTTTTATTGAAAGTTTCAAATGCTATTGAATACATTGTATTTTTCATTAAAAAAGAGAGATTCTTGCATGGATTAATCAAGATCACTTGCATACACTACACCATAAAAAATTGCATGTCAGATGAACTAAAGTGAAAGTTGATGAAAAAATAGTTTGAAAAAGTGAAACCAAATATATCAAGATATTTATAAATCACAATTTTATTAAGCTTGAGTTTTCTGTTTGTACCTATGTGATTAGTAAATATAATAGGGGTCTCACTTTATGTTGTGTACATTGTTCAAACTCGATCAATCTGATATGGCAATTTTTGTGATTCCATATTTTAATCATAATACAGTTTTGTTGCCCACTAATTAGGATACAACTAATTAGAGACACAATAAATTTGACCTTTTCATTTAACAGTTCAAGTCTTGTAGTTAAAATAAATGTTATTAATTTAATTTCATTTATGGACAACTGTTACTGTTAGATCATTTAGTTTGTTCTCTGAAGTAATAAAAACAATTGCAGGATGACAACCGATACAGTGCTGGGCGAGGTGCTCACATTAATCTTAAACGTGCAGAACATGCTAGAATAACTATAGGCAAAATTCCAGGTTTGCTTTCATGAATGCCTATGAACCTATCCATTATTGACAGTGCCACTGCATTTGAACTTCTGATGACTGTATGTTTTCTTTCAGCTATGGTTGACAATCTTATAAACAAAACACTAGCCTGGGAAGATGAAAAGAAGACTCATTTTCTATATGATGGGGTGAGCTTTGAAGTGCTGTAATTATTTCTGGTTGTGTTCTCTATCTTGGAAGCATTTTTTAAGCAGGAAAATTTGATTGTCAATATTATCTGAAGGTACGTTTGGTGTCAATATTGGACGATTATAAACTGGCCAGACAACAGAAAGAGGAAGATAAGAGACGACATAGGGTAAATTTACTTGTCTGTACACATTTTCCAATTATTTGTTGTTTGTCCACAAAGTACTCTTTGAATACAAAAATAAAAAGGATTTTTTCTTTAAACTTTAATGTTCTGAGAAATACTGCTACATGTTTCTGTACAATTTATAGCTATTACAATGTATTATTTGGAATCTTGCAGGACCTTAAGAAGATGCAAGATCTACTCCTAAATCAAAAGGAAGCCATGTATGGTTCTAAACCTAGTCCAAGAAAAAATAACAGCTTTAGAAAGACTAATAGTTACCGCGCAAATGGCAATGGATCTATGCCTCCTACACCTCGTCGTAACTCCCTAAGTGGTGGAACAACATCTGAACTACTGACACCACGCTCCTACTCTGGCCCTCAGAATGGATACTTTAAGGAAATGAGAAGATTGTCTACTGTACCTCTGAACTTTGTGGCTATATCCAAGGAAGATACAATGTCTTATGCTTCCCTTTGTGGTTCAGAGCCTGATTCCCCTCCCCAGGTTTAAATGATAAAAAGAAGAAGAAAAAAAATGGTAGGTTGTGGTTTCAGTTTGCTATTGTTATATTTTTGTGTACTTAGGTCCAGTTTGGATAAACTTGTCAGATGAAAAAAATAAGGAGGTGAAATTAGTTAAGCTTCCATAAGTTAAAATTATAGCTTATGCACAAGTTAAAATCAGCTTTTAGAGAAGCTAAATGACAAATTCTATAAATTATAGCTTATGCATTAAGTACTTAGCGTAACTTTTAGGAAAAACTTCATTTCTTTTACCTTATTTTCTTTCCTTATAAGTATTTATTGAGAAGTTTATCTAAATAGGACCATGATCTAATAATTTCTTGGCCTTGGTCATGTTTTCACTGACAAGATAGTTTGATGATATTATTCTACTTGTGCAGGAATAGGATAAAAAAGATTTTCTTGGGCAGTAGCGGCTGTAAACATGATTGAAAGCAGCACAAACCTTGTGAATACACGAGATGGATTGTACACTAGTATTTGGTTGTAATAAAGCTGAGATATACGTGGACAGTGATAACTGACATTTGAGGATACGAATTAGGGTGGTTTATGCTTTTGAAGAAACATTAGCTAGCTTTGGGGAGAGTGTTGATACTGGTAGGGACAGTGCAGGGCAGGGACTCCTTTGTAATTGTAGAGGATGAACAAAACGGTGGAGATCAATCATACAGTGTTTGACCATGATGTATTTATTATGTTGTGGGTTTTGTTTTGATTTGTTTTGTTTTGTTTGTGTTCCATGTGTATATATGTTTTCAGTGTGTCATCATTTCATATAGTAATAACTAAGATTGTGAGCGACCATGCTATATACCTCATGCCCATTATTTATGTTTGTTATATGTGATAATCCAAGTTCAAATGTTATTCTGCTCAGAGCAAGCTTACTTAGTGGCACTTAGCCTGCCTGCATCAGTGTTAACGTATATGTTACATCACATGTGGATGCTTGTAATTAAGGGTGAGCAAAAATCGATTCTGTAAAAGAATCCAAATTGAATTAGTTTAGAAAATGGTTCAGAACCGAACCTGTTTTAGAAAATAGAAAATGGTTCAGAATCAAATTGGTTTTAGAAACAGTTCAGAATCGAACATGATTTAGAAAATCGGTTCAGAACCGAATTGGTTTTGAGCCAGTTTTAAATCGAGTTTAAGAACTGGATTGGTTTTGAACTTTCCAAAAATTTGATTATGGTGAAAACCAATTTGGTTAATCAAACTGATTTTTTTAGAAACAATTCAACTAATCAAATTGATTTTATAAAATAATGCAGTTTTTTTCAAACCAGTTTGAATAAAACCGGTTTGGTTTCATTTCGGTTAGGTTTGAATATTTATTTTTTCATACCCGGTAATCCTGTAACATGATTAAGTTAGCTGCTATAAAGATTTCATAAGCACCTACAGGCTACCTTAGAAGATAATAAGGAAATAAAATGAAACTAGCTTATTTCATAAGTTAAATTATATTATGTACATAAAATAAGTTTGTGGAGAATTTAACATGAAAAAAATATTTTTTTCTTAGTTCATAATAATCGGAACAAAAGATCCTAGTTGAAAATAAAAAATAAAATCGATTGAATCTGACTATTGCGGAAGGCGTCGTGATCAGAGATGGGCAAAGTGAAGACTTGACGAGGCCTCAATGTTGATATTCTATGACCTTAGGATCTTGATCAAGTTTGACTCTGGAAAAACTCTGGTTGGTGATGGTGCAATGCACACTGATCAGCAGCGGCAAAGTGCAATCGCCCAACACTACACTAGCTTATATGCAAGGGAACCGTATAAAAACAAAAACAAAAGAATGCAAACCTTTTTTTGATTGTTTTGAAAATTGGGGGAAGTGTCCTCAAATCATGTAAAAAACCAACTCGACATCACTATCATTCCTCCAATAGCTGACATTATAGTACAAACAACTAGGTAAGGAAGAAAAAGGTTCTATGTTGTGGAATGGAAAAATTGTCATGGTATTCTTGAATTCAATATCCTCCTTATTATTTCCTTCCTGGTAAACACCAATTAGGGTCCAGTTTAGAGTCTCCCTGCCAAACATGTGGGTTGGTTTCGATTCAAATAAAATCTTAGCTTCATTCCATTCTTGCTCTGAAAATACCGCCTCTGCTTTGCATTGTAGATCACACCAAAGTATTGGGTCCCATGTTAAACATACGTACTTACATGAAGAACTGAATTGCTTACTGCCATTGATGAGTACGCTGAACTTGTAAACCAATAGCATGTGACTACCAGGCATTACAGAACAACATACTATTATCTTTGGAAATTTGTTTCGAAACGAGAAAAGCATTGACAATTACATCCATCCGCTGCACGTCCTTGCGCATTGCAAGCTTTTGGAACAACAAATGTAAATCATAATGCATAAGCGGATTAGGATTGCATACTTGGATGACATTATTGGGACTTATGTATGGATAATGCACATCAAGATATGTAAAATACACATCAGAAAATGAAATCCGGGGATGATAACAAACAAGCTTGGTCCTCGGAGACAATTCTGAGCTCAAAACTTGTTCATCATCTTGGTTCTCTCCAAAAAATCGATATCTCAGCATGCTCATAACATATCACTTCAACTTTAGGCAATATACATATACTACCTGGTAGCTCATTAAGCCTTTTGCATCCCTTCAGGGACAATAGCTGAAGCCCAACAAAACTTCCAATTGCAAATGACAATGTGTCTATGGCTATGTTGTTTAAATATATTTCTCTTATTTTCTCCATCTTTCCCAACACTTCTGGGAAGCTCTCATGATATGAGCACCCCTGAAGATCCAAAATTCCCATCAACATGATGTAGGGTGCTAGAATTTTTAGCTTTCTACATCCTTTAGCGCTCAAGGATCGGAGCTTTCGACTAAATTAGTACAGTTATCGAGACAGTTTCATTAAGAGTGGTACTTCTCTTAGGCTCGGTAGATTGGTCAAGAGCAGTCTTCAAAGAGCTTATTATACACAACGATTCCAACATCTGCATAATAACAGTGACTCAAGTTATTGTCTGTTGAAGTAGAAATTCATGTTGAAAAGAAAAACTTTGTGACTGAATACATGCTTGTGTGGTTGGAAGACCTTAAGGCAACCTTCAGGCACAAGAAGTATCTCAACTCGTTTAGGATTGCAATCAGAAGGTAAAGATGGTGAAGGATAGCAAGTCCAATCTAGCACTCTCAAACTATTTGGTAGATGCTCGGGGCCTGTTGAAAAGATTGTATTCTCGAAGGCTTTTCCTTTCCATTGCACTTTTATGTATTGAAAGTAGCATCAAGCGGCATGACATCCTTGTTATTGCCTGGCGAGAGAACTGCACATTCCAAGTTTACAATTCTTGTTCCTACTTTGCAAAATTCCACCTATAATATTCATCAAGGTAGTGAACTTGTTGAAATTTTAAGGGTGACTAAGCTAATTATTTGGAATGAGGCTCCCATGGCACATAAGTTTTAGTTTGAAGCATTGGACAAAACCTTCAGAGATATCATGAGTTTTTCTGCTCATGGTGATTCCCCTTTTGAAGGGAAAGTTGGGGTATTTGGAAGTGAATTTAGACAGATTCTTCCAGTTATTCCTAAAAGGAAGCCGACTAGGCATATCAATACTATTATCAACTCCTCATATTTGTGAGAATATTGTCAGGTGTTGAAGTTAACAGTTAACACGCTCCTCCAAATTAATTCCAACAATGTAAATGTCCAAGAACTAAGGCAATTTTCTAATTTGTTGCTCTAAGTGGGTGATGCCAAACTTTCTATACCTAATGATGGGTATGCAGACATAGAGATTCCTGATGAATTTCTTATTACTGCTACATTGATCCCACACATGCCATTGTTGAGAGCACTTATCCAAATTTAGCCCATGCATATGCCAATCCAGATTTCTTGCAATCAAGAACAATCCTGAATTCCTCATCTTGTTGCATTCATCATTGTTGTTGGAGCATATTTAGCCAATGGAGTTGCTGCTACTCCTTTTCTGAAGCAATTAGGCTGATATCACGAGGACTCTACACTTCCAATCTCTAGATGTTGCATTCATCATTGTTGTAGGAGCATATTTAGCCACTGGAGTTGCTGCTACTCCTTTTATAAAGCAATCAAACTAGTATCATAAGGACTCTATACTTCCTATCTCTAGATGTTGCATTCATCATTGTTGTTGGAGCATATTTAGCCACTGGAGTTGCTGCTACTCCTTTTCTGAAGCAATCAGATTGATATTTGAATGTCCAAAATTGGTCTTTTTGTTAAATTTGCCTCTACCCTGTAATTGTAATTGGTACATACTCATGGTTATCTAATATTTTTATCATTTATAGATATAAATTTAACATAATCAATGCTCTTTTTGTTCCTTTTTGTGATGAATCCTTCCCTGCTGCATTCTCTATTAATTTGTGCAATTTTATAGTAGGAATACAACAAAACAAGACTTTTGCAGCAAAGCATTCCACGCTACCAGCGCCACAGCCACGCCAGTAGCGCCAATTGCATTAGGTGGTGGAATTCTCACTGTCATTCCACGCTAGCAGCGTGAGAGCCACGCCACCAGCGCCAGATGCACAATATTCACTGCCTCTCCACGCCATCAGCGTGGGAATAGCGCTACCAGCGCAAGAGATGAAGAAATAAGCTGATTTTCTCTGGAACCTGGCGCTACCAGCGTGAAGTCCACGCCACCAGCGTGGGATTTCATTATCTGTGTAATTTTAAAAGCTGAAAAAGGGCAAACTGGGAGTTTCACTTACCCCCATATAAATACTCAAACCCACAGCATTGAAGACACTTCTGGCTGCACGAAAATCACTAAGAAAGGGTTTTAAGAGAGCTTGGAGAGCTTAGCTAGGGCTTGGGAGTTGAAGGCTCAAGTGGAGACCCTTCTCCATCTTCTTCTCTTTTGTGCTTCAGCTGGACATGTTTCTTTTTGTTAGCTTATTGCCAACCATGAATAGGTTTGGCTAGTTCTATTTTGTAGCTAGGGCCAAACACTTGATGTAAACTTCCATTGGAATATATTTAATACTATTATTCATTTATCTAAAGTTATTTTACTGCACTTTGCTTGAATGGTGTATATCTCTTCCTTAGACTTGATCAATCTAGTTAAGAGTTAAGAGCTAGGGTTCACAATAGGAATATTGAGGTTCTAGTCTTGGAACTAAGTGTAGTGACTTGTTTTACATTACCTAGAAATAGGAATGTATGCTTGTAGCTTATTCTAGTGTTTGCTTAATGCTTAATCCTAGGAAGGTGACTAAGGGATTAGAATTTTCAAGTGGGTTAAAGAGTTATTTCATTGAGGAATTGGTGAGTAACTAATATGTGATGAACACAACCGCTGAGTAACGTGGATAATCGAATGTAGTAAACAATACGAAACCATTGGAAAGGATCATCGAGTGTGGGTGCTCTGGCTACGCTTTCTTTATATTGTCACAACTTAACTTAATCGTTCATAGCCTATATTTATGTTTTAATCTTTGTCTTTACTTTTATTCATTCAAACAACCCAACCATACTTTTACCAAACATTTATTTATCCAACTTATAGATTTAAGTTATAGTACAATTGGTGCAACAATCTCTGTGGGACGATAACTCACTTATCATTTTATTACTTGAACGAACGGTCTACTTGCTGGATTCGCAACATTTTGCAATCATCGCTATCTTATATCAATGAAGATATATTTTTTTTCTAGATTAAGAAGAAATCCGTTGATTAGTTCCTTTACAACATGCATAACGGTCAGCGTCACCCAGCGTATGCATGAGTAAGTATTTGTTGCTTACAATAGTAAATTTTATGGGAATGGTTAACACGCACACATGCATATACACAAGTACAAATTAATATAATTATATGTAACTATTTGTTTTAGTTATATGAATATTATTTACTACTTTGACTGCCACTGACATCTTCGATTCCATGGATAAAAAGAAAATCTTATCTGTAAAACATATACAAATCAAAATGAACAAAAAATATGGAAAAAGATATATACTAGGTTGGATTGAGCTTTTAGAGTCAGGATGAACGTACTTGATTTTACATTGGAAAATTAATTTTGAGTTTAAAATTGATTTTGGACATATTTTTTTTAAGTTGAAGAAGAATTTAAAATTAATTTTGAGTCCATAGTTGATTTTAAATTGAAGTAATTTAGAATAACTTTAGTGTTGAATTTAAAATTTTGTAATGAATTTATTTCTAATTTGATTTTATAATATAAAAAATTCAATCATAAATCACATTATTATAAAATTAATTTTAACCAAAATAAATGGTACAAAATCAATATAGCTAATAGACATTAAAAACACACGAATATAATTAGGTTTATGGGTTGGATTTTAGACTCATTAAATTAATCGGAAACTGGATCAACATACCCGGATCCTCTATCATTCATTCGGATTTTCTAGGCAATTCCACCGGCGAGAAGGAGCTTAGACCTTTGAAAAAGTGTGCCTGTTTGTTTTGTTCCGCGCGATTACGAGCCGTCGGTTCTCGCTGCCACTTTGAAGAAACCGAACATAAGAAAAGTGATCCCGTTTGCTCAGTTTCTTTAACCGCGTCCTTGCGTTGCGGCCTAAAATCTAATTAAAAAGTCCCTTCTTTGTTCTTCTTCTCCTCAGTCCTCAACGATATGGACAAACTCGGCGAAGAAGAGGGAGTGGAAACTGAGCAACTCAGAAGCAGCACCTTCCAACGCTTAAAATCACACACTTTGCACCTTCTCGACCTTTTGCAGAGCCCCCACATTCAGAATCAGAAGCATTGTTCTCTCTCCGTAATCCCCGAACTCCTTCGTTTCCTTCAGAGTTCTTCGCCCTCTACGTTACAACCCTTCTTCGAGTAAGCCAGCTAACTTCTTCTATCTTTTTTCCTTCCAATACAAAGCATCACAAAAACAAACTCCACATTTAACATAAACCCTAATTTAAAACAAAACAAATTTTAATCTACCTTTATGAAGTAATTTCAATGAACACCTGAATTCAGCCATGTTCTCTCTCTCTCTCTCTCTCTCTCTCTCTCATGTATCGTGACATGGAATTTTATTATTTGAATTCAGCTATATCTGAATTAATGATTATTTTAACCTTGCTGTGTTATGTAATTTATGTTTTCCAGCTACACTCTGTTTCCGTTACTTCTGCTCCTCGATGCAGCGATCCAGTGCAGGTCTACCCAGAAAGTTGATTCTCAGGAAAATTATAACATGCCTGGTGTTCTGAAAACACCTGTTAATGTGAGTGATGGCGTTGCTGAAGGTGTGGTTAATTGTTTGGAGGAGCTTCTTAGGAAGTGTCGTTTGAATTCTGTGGACCAGGTGGGCTGATTGATATGCCTTTGACATTTAGTCTGCATTCTATGCAAATTATGAAATGTTACTTTGATGTTTTATTTGCTTGTTTTTAGTAGTAGATTAAATTAGAACTGGCACTGTTAAGTGTGCCGGATGTGTTATGAATTGAGAACTATGATGCACTCATCATTTGGGAAGGATGGACAAAAGAAACAAATGAAGAACAAAAGGAATCTAGGGATATATGGATTTTGGGATACTGGCCTGAATGTAAAAAACCAGAAAATTTGTGAAACTTTTTTATTTGAACAGTTGAACCTGAAGCTGCATTGCATTCTGCTCCAGCTATAAGGATCAAAATAGAATATAGAGGGCTGCCATCTTCCTAGTATAAGACATGGAGCAAATGTAGATATGTTATGCAATATCATTTGATGCAATTTTACTTTAGTTAGCTCATGTTCATTTTGCCTCCCTTTGGTTTCAGCTCATGGTCTGTTATTGTTCACCTCATCCATTATAAATGCTCTTTAATGTAATGAGATTATATGCTGATTGTAGACAGTGATCTAAGCTTACTTACCCTTGATAGTTTGGTGTCACAGTGAAATAGTTTTGACAGGAAAGTGCCATAGCCATTTGTCTCTGAATAATTGGTGGCATGAAACAATGTTTTGTTGAGGTTTATTTTTTTATTTATTTATATTTTGCTATTATTGCAAATGCTGGTTTTAGGCTATTTTGACTTGTGTATATATATCGTGGCTGTATTAACTCATTACTGTTGTAGTCTATATACTCCTCTTTTGCCACGAAAAGCTTTCTAAACTGAATGTTGTTTGGTATGAGATTAGAACAAATGATACTGAACTGTGATAATCTTTAGCAGATGGTTGTGCTGCTAAAAAAGTTAACATACGGGGCCATGTTATCACCCTCCGAAGCTTCAGAGGAGTTTCGTGAAGGAATTTTGTTGTGTGTCAAGGCACTGCTTTTGAGCTTATATTCCTGTTCTGATGTGTCTTGCTTGTGTAAACAAATTCCTGGTTTGCCTGCACTTTCGGATCACATTTATAATGATGGACTTCATAAAACTTTCAAGTATGGTTCGGAATCAGAAAAATGTTTACTTGCATTTCTCCAGTCTCAATTTGCATCAGCTGCTGTTGGACACTGGCTATCACTTCTTCTCAAAGTATGTTGATATTTTTTTTCTTGAGTTTCATGGAGAAATTTCAATTCAGTTATGTTTTTTTTTCTTTTTCTTGGGGTTGCTGGTTGTGGGTGGGGGGGGGGGGGGGTAACTGGTATTTAATCACATTTTATAACAGAATAACCAAAATTTATTTAAAGTATATAGGTACATTCTATTATAGCAGAAGATAACTTCAAGTAATCAAGAGAGATCTTTCTATTGTATACTATAATATATTGAAAGTGACCTAAATGGAAGCCCCCCTTCTTTCTTTTTTGAAAGTTGGTTACCACATATTATATGGATTTATAATACCAATTTTGTCTTATGAAAGATTGCAGATTCAGAGGCTGCTAGGGGACAAAAAGGTTCTGCAAGACTTCGAATTGAAGCATTCAAAACTCTGAGGGTGCTTGTTGCGAAGGTAATGCAATAACTATGCTTTTTGAAAAAAGTCGTAAGTTATTTATTCATTTTTTGCAAAGGACTGAAAAATATTTGTAGAGCTAATGGTTAACGGATGAGTATAAAGGAGGTTAAGACATCCTCCTTAGAAAAGATATAAAGGGGGCAAAAAACACAAACAAATTCCTCAGGGCAGTAAAGTTCTTGTCTCCCTGCATGCTTGATTGTAGTTTTCAATATAGAAGCCATGGGAAGAGAACCAGAGGTATAAAAGCTTTTTCTATCCCATTACAACAATGAAGACTATGAAATAACTGAACAATCAGGATTTCAAATCCACCATATAGCTTTGCCTTTTATTGCATCTTTGGAATCCTCCGAAGTTGTTCTATTTTCTATTTCTGCATAAAATGCTCATCTGGATTTTGGTTTTAGAGTGGAAATTGGAAATTGGAGGGGCGAAGTCTTAAAATACCTGAAGTGAGAGACTTTGTCCTTCCTTTCTGAACATAGATTTTTTTTTTTTTTTTTCGTTTATGAATTCTTTTATCTAAATGTAATTGAATCAACATGGAATTGAAATATTGAATCAATTGATTGTGTTGGTTTACTCTTGCAGGTTGGTTATGCAGATGCATTGGCCTTCTTTTTACCTGGCATTGTTAGTCAGTTAGCTAAAGTTTTGCACAGTGCAAAAACAATGATTAGTGGGGCTGCTGGAAATGTGGAATCTATTGACCAAGCAATCAGAAGTTTGGCAGAGTTTCTTATGATAGTCCTCCAGGATGATGCTAATGCACCTGCCCTAGATATTGAAGCATCTTCAGACTTTTATTCAAATGAGTGTAATTCAACACTTTCTCTTTTGGATGAGCTTCGTCACTTGCAAGTTAAAAATTGTGTTAAAACAAAAGCTGCTGAAGATATAGATGTTGAGTCAAAAAAAATCTCTTGCTCCCAAACTCAACTCCAAGAAATGGGGAAAACTGATCCTGGCAGAGAGAACATGTCTTTGCATGTGAACCGAACAAAAGATTGGATGCAGAAGACATCGGCACATGTAAATAAGCTGTTGAGTGCAACATTTCCACATGTATGTTTAGTGATGTTAATTTCCTTGTCGTTTTTTGCAGTCTTTGGATGTATGTAACTACAGTGCTATGTGTATATTTTAATATTGCAATGTAACATTTTATGTGATCAGTAAAATCATTGAATTTCAGATCTGTATTCACCCTTCACAAAAGGTGAGAAAGGGACTTGTTGATGCTATAAAAGGACTCTTGTCAGAGTGCTTCTACACACTGGGGGAAAGTAGACTGATGCTTTTGGTGAGCTCTGAACTGGTTAACTGGGAATAATGTTAGGTTTGTGCCATAACCATTAGTATGCTTTATTGTGGTTGACAATATGATGTTATATAGTGAAGCTGATGGATTTGAAGCTTAGTGCAAACTAGTCCTTAGCAAACATTAAATACTGGGTTGGACCCTTATGAGTTCCTGTACCTACAGCTTTCTGTTCCTCATTCCCTTTATAAAACCAATAAAAAACAGTTAGCTTTTATCCATTACCATAAATAGGCCAGAAACCAACATCTGTCCCACAGTTGGTTTAATGGCTGAAGATATTATTTAAAGCCATTGACATTAAGCTCCAGTCCAAACACCAACACCAACAAAATGTGTACTGTTGTGTACAACTTTTTTGTCCTTGATAATGGGCATAGCCTCCTAAGATACAAGGATAGCACAAAGGTCCCCATAAACAACAATTAGTTTGTTTGCCAAAGGCCAAGAGGTGGTCAAGTGGATGAAATGGGCTGCACTACGGAATGTGTTGTCTTTAGTTGCATTTTTCTGGTCCAATGCAATGGGGAATGCATGCTTAAATTTTTTTCACCTGCTCTTATTAAGACTTCTTTAAGTTGATTATCTTTTCTTTTATACTCCTTTTCCTCTGATTATTTCTATGCAAGCCCATCGACCATGGGTTAAACTCTTTTTTTGTTGGGTAATGACTTAATTTATCTTCCGTCAGAACTCTGATGGCTTTTTTCTTGCTTTTCCATGATTTAAGCCACCTCGGTTCTACTTTGTCCATGCTAGGATGTATACTCTGCAGTACTACTTGTACTGTGTTTTTATCTTTTAATATATATAATTATCTTTGCTGATAAAAAAAAATGTAATCTTCTCTTGTTAATTGTTTTTATTTTTTAATTTATTTGCTAATGATTCAGGAGTGCTTATGTGCCTTGGTCGTTGATGTATCCAATGATGTGTCTTCAACTGCACAAGATTTCCTTGAGTGTTTGTTCTCACAAAATTTGAAACATGTTATAAAACACAATGCTGCTGAGATATTTATCAGGTTCATCTTTTAGTTTGAACTCATTACTCATTTTGGATGTTTCCCCCTTAGGTTTTTTTTTCTTAATCAGAAATATTTCATCTTTCAAATTCAGGCACCTTGAAAAGCTTCCCAGAGTGGTGCTTGGCCATGAGGAGTTACATGCTGTGTTACATGCTCAGCGATTACTAACAATAATATTTTATTCTGGTCCTCGTCTGTTAGTGGATCATCTTCAGTCTCCTGTATGGGCTTCTATAAGAATTTCACATATTCTTTCTATAGATCTATAATAATTTCTCCTGTATTTGTTACAATAATGGTTTGTTCTGTTTCCTTAGATACAGTTATCTTGTAGACTCGTACAGAATAATGGAAGAAACTAATTAATCATACAGGGTACAAATTGGTGTATATTGTAAACATTTTTCTTTGATAAGAAAATAATTTATTAAGATAGAAAAGGAAAATTCAAAAGGAGTATAAAATATCTGCTTGTAGCTCACATGAGAAATTGATAGTATGGTTTCCAGGAAAATAAACCTGAAGTGTCAAGGGATGAAATCCTCTTATCTGGGATTTTAGATGAGAGTGCGATTGAATCCAACAACTCTAAGACTGACATTCAGAAAATTTCCTATCATTTTTCAAAAAAAGTGAAAATCCCAAGAAACAGTTGAGTTAGTTAAAGAATAAAACTGAATAACAGGAGCATTGTCAATAGAGATGATAAAGTCGAGGAAAAGCGATTTAGATGTCAAAGCAATGCTTTTAGAGACCAAATTACCTAGACCCAAACCTCCTCCCTTTTTGGGTCTATAGCAAACATCCCAACTAACTAGGTATAATCATGTAAGTTCAAAATATTCTTTTATTTAAAGTAACACCAATTGCATCTCAATCACAAGGCATCTTTATTATACAGATAAATATGATTGTTATTGCTAGAATATCCAGAAAACATCTCATAAATCGTCATTGTATCTCTTAGAATATTTAAGTGGATTTTATCTCTTAGGAGCTGTTTCCTAATTTCATTATACTTCATATTTGCTTCCATTTTTAGTAAGGATTAGAGGTCTTTAACTCTGAATGCTATCACATTGCCAGTGTCATATTTTTAGTTCATTTCTTTTAGTGTGTTTAATTATAACAGGCTTAAAACTTAGTAAGCTTTAATTGTCTCTTGGAATATTTTAGATGATCTTCTAGTATTGGTTTCCATATTTTGTGTTTTGTTATCTTTATTAATTAGGATTAGGAGTAATGCTGCCTGTGAATCTATTTAATCTGAAAAATCACATTGAATATGGTATAACCAGTAAAAGCCTGGCCCAATAACATTCAATACATACTAAGATGTTATGCCTCTAAAACTCCCTATTCAACCTAGAGCAGATATGTTAATCATATAAAGTCACTTGTTCATTATTTAATCCTGCATGCCCAGGCTCTGTGAAATGAAGTATTGCTTCTCATACTCTTGTAGTAAAACATAGGTCACATCTTCTTTATGTTTATATTTTACACATTTAATTTAGTAAAAGTGAACTCTTTTTGCATTTACTTTCATGGACTTTTGTTCTGATGCTTAAAAATGATCAGGTAGAAGCTGCTAGATTCCTAGATTTGTTTGCTGCATGTCTAAGCCATAATACAGTGTTTTCTGGTTTGCTTGGCATAATCACTTCAACAGATCGATCCTCAACCCTGGGATATCTTCCCTCCATTGCTGAGTTGAAATCTGGAGCTAATTTCTTCAATTATGGCCACCTTATAAATTCTGGTTTATCTGAAGTCCCTAAGTGCAGGCTTATTGAGGAAAAAAGTATAGACGAACCTGTGAAAACTGCTCAAAACAACTATGAGCTTCCTCGCATGCCCCCTTGGTTTAGTTATGTTGGTAGTATTAAATTATACCAGCCTCTTGCAGGCATTCTACGATTTGTGGGTTTATCTTTAGTGGCAGGTGATTTCCAATTCAATGTTCTTTTTCTCAAAGCTCAAAGAGTTTGTCTTTAACCTGGATTTACTCTTGTTACCTTTGTTTGTCATTGCTAGATAATATAAGTGAAGGGCTTCTGTCGCATGTGATTGAGATTCTACTTGGTTACTTCCGTAGATTGGTTTCTGAGCTTCGTTTAAAAGAATACAATAAAGAAAGCTGGCAGTCTTGGTATGACAGGAATGGTTCTGGACAGTTATTGCGGCAAGCTAGCACAGCTGCATGCATGCTAAATGAGATGATATTTGGTCTATCAGATCAAGCAACTAATGATTTTGCCAGGATATTTCATAGGTCTACTATAAGCAGAGGAGTTCAGGTTCAGTCTTACAAACATGATAGTGCATTTCATGCATTTTCCTGGAAGACGTCCAAGGATAAAGGTGTAAGGAGTTGTTTAGTTGAGTGCATTGGTGGGATCTTACACGAGTATTTATCTACTGAGGTATGGAATGTTCCAATTGATAGCAGAGTTGCTGACTTGCAGCTTAATGCTGCAGTTGAAGAAGATATTAGCCTATACTTTTTCCAAGATGCTGCAATGCTACGTGAGGTAAGATACTATTTTCATAAGCTGACATGGCTGTTTATTGGTTGTAATTTGGTTACCTTTTCAAATTTATCTCCAAAGAAGATTGGCATAACATTAACAATGGCTTCCTTATTGTGAAACAGGTTATTATTGATGGAGTAGGAATCTTTAATCTGTGCCTTGGAAGAGATTTTGTTTCAAGTGGTTTTCTTCATTCTTCACTTTATTTATTGCTGGAGAATCTTAGTTCTTCAAATTACCGAGTTAGAAATGCAGCAGATTCTGTCTTGCATATACTTACCACCACATCTAACTATACAACAGTTAGTTTGTTAGTCATGATCTTTGCTTATTTTCCAATTTTTCTTCCATGACTATTGACTGCTATCTTATATGGCATTTATGTAGGTTGGACAGTTAGTTTTGGAAAACGCAGACTATGTGATTGATTCAATATGTCAACAATTACGCCATTTGGACCTAAATCATCATGTGCCAAATGTGCTTGCATCCATGCTCTCCTACATTGGAGTGGCTCACAAGATATTGCCTCTTCTTGAGGAACCGGTATGACCATGTTCTCTTATTACCATTTTAAGGAAACTAGCTTCCCTCATTTTTAGGGTATGCTATGATAATTCTTTTGAATTTAGATGGCCTTTAGTAGTTTGTGATATATGTGCCAAATGTGTTGTTCAGGTACCATAGAAGGGTTGGTTTTCTTAATAATACTCAATTTATATGGGTATTGTCAGTTTAAATTGTTTAATAGTTGCATTCATTTGCTCATTCTCTAAACTCTATTGCCTTGGATTACAATGTGTGTGTGTGTGTGTGTGTGTATACAAAGCAAATAATTAACTTCCAACATACTTGGACTCTATGTTCCAGTTGTTCCCTTTTTAGTTCTTTTCCTCTTCTTTCCTCCTCCTTTCACCCCTCTTTTATTTTAGTTTATTTTTCCTCTCTTTTAACTTTTTTCCACTTCTTCTTCCCCTCTCCCTTTCTCTTTCTTTGTCCTATTTCCGTTTTATCATTGAATTCATCTACCACCGACCCCAATTAACTTGGGTTAAAGGTGCTGTTGATGTTGATGTTGATGTTGATGCTTGGACTTTATTGGCTGAAGTCTTATGGTCTAATGATGTGCAATTGAACAGATGCGCTCTGTGTCAACGGAACTTGAAATACTGGGTAGACATCAACATCCTGATCTAACTGTTCCATTCCTAAAGGTATGTTGCTAGTTACCCCCTCCCTACTTTCTAAAACTGTGCTTCCATTTCCTTATTGAGTCGATTTTAATCACTCTATCTCCTCCATCTCTTTATATTCTTCCTCTTCATCTGGTAATAGCAAATCATCTAATACAATATTTGAAGCCATATTTTGGACAGCTTTTTCAAAATGTTTACAACTTGCCATTTTCTTATTTAGAACCAGAATGGCTATTCTTTTTGCAATTCATTTCCTGTTTAGTGAGATCCATCTTGGAAGGGCTTTAGGATTCAAAAAATATACATAATTTTAATCAGTTAATGCTCTGTAAATTGGTTGATTTCAGGCAGTAGTAGAAATTGTGAAGGCATCAAATTGTGAAGCTTGCCTGTTGCCCACTCAGGCAGAGTGGTTTGCCAGAGATGTCAGGTGTATAATCTCCAACTCAGAAGAAACAACACAAGGTTTGGACACGCAATCCATATTTTAGATTTTTTTTTTTTTTTGTTTCGGAATTCTTCTGGAAACTTGAACCTTACATCATTGACTTGAGTATAAAATGCTTGCTTCAATTTGTAGCTTCTCTAGCAGAATTCACCTGTGTCTCCTTCAGTTACAAGTAGTGATAAGCTTCCTTTTCCCATGGTGACACCATGCAGCTTATTCATGACCCCATGTGATTATAAGCTTGATATTAGGTTAGATGCAGTGCAGATTGGTGCGCCTTAGGTTGTATATAGATATCCTTAGGTTGTATATAGATATCTGCTTCCCTCATTGAATTTACATTATTAAAAAATAGTGTCTCTTGACAGTAAGAGGTCTTGAATTGGATTCTAGATTTTGGAAGTTCCACCACAAATATTTAAGTGGGGCTGTATCTGTTGTAGAATCAGCAAAGCTTCTTTCTTAAGACCTACATTTTGGGTTCCATGCAAGGCCTATAAACATTTTTAATCTTTTTAGTGAAAAATATGTATGAGAAAAATTTAATGTCAATGAAACAAGTTTTCTCCTTCAAGTTTTTCCACGGATTCTAATTCCCAGTTACCACCTTAAATGAGTACCACCTTGGTAATCCTCCAGCTGCTCTACTTGACATTTAATCTCAGAAATTCACACAACTAACACAAGCATCTTTGGTCTGCCATTCTCATCCACCTTTACTGTCATTCTTCCTACTTGTCTTTTTCACTTCCTGGATCAAAGTTATGCAAGCTGTTGTCTGTTGAGAGTCAAGTATCCCTTCATTGCCTTGTAGGAGTAGTGATAAATTGATAGCTAGATACATGCCATAAATAGGACTAGTGATCAAAACTTGGGACTTTCAAGCAGTGCAAAACTTAATGCTCAAATTTACTGTTATCTGATGGAAAAATCACACTAGTCAGTAACTAACCACCACTGAACGTGAATAAAATGCTCAAATAAGTCAGTATTGAAAAACCAACAAAACTGCATCCTGTCAAGCCCATACATGGACATAACTCGATACTCAACTACAGGATTTTATTTTAAGATTATTAAAATCCTTCCAAAACGAGAGGCAGGGAGAAGGTAGAAAAAGCTATTACTTGTATATATTGATAGTATCTAGATTTTCTAAAATTTCTTGCTTTATGTGCAAACTTAAAAAGAGAATTTCATAAAATTCCTAATCCATGAATGACTGATAAAGGTTTAAGTTAGTCTTCAAGAGAGTACTATTTAATCTATTATTGAGTGGTTAATTAACAAAACAATTTTATGTTACTATATTAGGATCCATAAACTTTTGCTTACCCAAATTTGTTGGATCTTTAAAATCAATGAAATTAACATGAGTTCTTAGCCATTAAGGATTACCAGCAAACAACTATCTTCTAATTCTTGAGACTTCAGTTTATAATAGTATAATGTTAAAGTGATAGTAAATAGTAAGTAATTAGATAATATAAATTACTCTTACCTTGATTTTGCAGTATATCAATAATTTATATGTTCATTTTATTAGGATTACCATGCCTCCTGCCAAGTGCTAGATCTCCTTGACTGTGTTATACAACAGTATAATAGGACTTATTTTGGTGCTTTTGCATCAACCAGATTATGTGATACTCATTCTCATGGTAATGGTGATTTGTCAATTCTCACTAATTGAAGTGTTTTGCTTGTAGACCAGTGGGAGGACATTTTATTCAAGTTAAATGATTCTAGAAGATATAGACGAACAGTTGGTTCTATTGCTGGTTCATGTATTACTGCTGCAATCCCACTTCTAGCATCATTCAAGCAAGAAATATGCTTGGCCGCCCTGGATATAATTGAGGTACCTTTTGGTTGAAATGCTTTTACACTTCAACATTTTAGCCATTGATGTAAATATGTGAAGCATATATTCTTTATCAGTATGGGTTTCTTCAGGAAGTTTTGCATGATTTTTCACAAATTGCTGGACACTGATGCCAGCCATTTTGAATAAACTGTGTAAATTTGAAAATAAAGAGAGAAAGGCCTGAAGTTGAGATTGATAGACAATAAAGAAAATAAGGTCTTGAAAAAATGGGCAGGGGGAATTTGGGGAAAAGAAAATAAAGAGTCTTTAGTAAGATTGCTTTGACAGAAATATGCTTAAAAAAAAGAGAAGAGGGTATCCCCCTGCCCTGCTTCCTCCCTGTTTAGTGTCTGAAAATATATGTTCTCTTGACAGCAGTAAAGAAGAATTTTTAAGTGTAAAAGTTTATTTTGTAGTGTTTGTTAGAATTGTAATTGTTGGATATGGCTCATACTATGCCGTCAGTAGATATGCACGGGGGCCCCGCTCCCCGGTGAGCGGGTGGGGGGCTCTGAGGAGTCTCCCCGATGGGGGCTAGGGGGCAGCACCCACGGAACTCTTTTCGAGGCCTAGTACTGTTGTTGGCCTCGTGTTTTATTATTTGTAGTTTGGACTTGAGCCCATGAATAGCTATGGTGCTTAGAGTTTCTAAGTCTATATATTTCTTTGTAATCTGAGTGCAATTGTGCGAGTGTGTGAGGGAAATATAGTGAATAGTTAAACGTAGCCCACATTGGGTGAATCAGGGTAAACTCTATGTGTTGTTTTCTTCTTCCCTTTTCTCTCTTTCTCCTATCTCGATTGTTGTGTGATTGCTCGATATCCAACAATAATGGTATAAGCTTTAAAGACCACTTTCATACAATTCATCTCTCTGTTTTTTGTCATACATATTTATGGATATTGGAGTACTTTATTGTACTGATGTTTTATATTCAGATTTTTATTAGGCATTTTTCTTTATATAGGTTCACTGATTTGCTCTGTATTTTTTGTTACCCTAGGAGGTTTATTAGTTGGCATTCATTGATTTCAAGCCTTCTTGGGCATCTCTGACATCCTGTTCTTGGTTCCTTGTGGGAAGATATATTCTACTCCATTTACATTAGTAGGATTATCTTCTTAACCAAAAGAAAATCCTTGTAGGGCCTGACTTATTCTTTTTATAAGAATATGTTGATAAATATTTCAAAATGGCAGGTGCTTGAAAAGTGCTTGTCAGTTATTATTTCCTTGGATAAATATATAATGATATGTATTGTGTGAAGTAAATTTATTTTGTCTGCCAGTTTGACTATGAATCTAAAATCATTATATCATTATAAACAATAGATTTATTTTGTATTTTTCTTATTGCTATTTGGATCATTTCTGGTTTTAGGGTGGCACGTTGGCAATAGCAAAAGTAGAAGCAGCTTATAAACTTGAAAGAGAAATTAAAGAAGCAACAGAAGAAGCGCTACAATCACTATCATTGTATCAACTGAAGGATACTTTGGAAGCTAATGAAGAAGCGGCTGATGAAAACAGGCTGCTTCCGGCAATGAATAAAATATGGCCATTCCTCGTTACTTGTATTCAGAACAGGAACCCAGTGGTGAGCAATTCCTCATTGATGGTCATTTCTCGCTTTAAGATTGAAATTAAATAATGACCTAAACTAGTTCCTTCTGATGATTGTAGGAATTTCCTTCATCACCTTAAGTCGAATTAATGTTGTTTGATTGAGTTCTAGTTGATTGCTTAAGAGATGTTTTTTTGAATGTAACTAATGTTGGCAGGCTGTCCGGAGATGCTTGAATGTGATCAGCATTGTAGTGCCAGTTTGCGGAGGAGATTTCTTCTCACGGCGTTTCCACACTGATGGGACACACATTTGGAAACTTCTGACCACCTCCCCATTTCATAAAAAGTCGAATTTCAAGGATGAGAAGACCCCTTTACAACTACCTTATAGAAGCAGTTCCGTGAGTTCAGAGGATTCATTCGCTGAGACTTCCTATCTTAAGGTTCAGATTGCAGTGCTTAACATGATAGCTGATTTATGCCGTAATAAGAGCAGTTCCTCTGCATTAGAACTCGTTCTGAAGAAGGTAAGTGGTCTGGTTGTGGGGATAGCTTGTAGCAGTGTTGTTGGACTTCGAGATGCTTCTCTGAATGCCCTCCATGGACTTGCATCTATTGATCCTGATCTTGTGTGGCTTCTCTTGGCTGATATATACTACACTGCAAAGAAGACAGAAAATTTGCCTCCTCCTACACCAGATTTACCAGAAATCTCTGAAACTCTCCCTCTTCCCATATCACCCAAAGAATATCTATATGTGCAGTATGGAGGACAGAGTTATGGTTTTGACATAGATTTGGCTTCTCTGGATATTATTTTCACAAAAATTGATTCTCAATATCAAATGTATAGCTAAAATCCGAATTAGCTTATATAAAGTTATTTGTAGCTTTTCTATCCCATTTACTCGTCAACTTCCGATATTCCCCACGCAACACCCACATACAAATCCTTCTAATATTATGTTGATTGCTGACGAGTGATATCTGAAACAGGGAAAGGATCATATCATGTACAGAATATCTGGTTCACCTTCGAAATGTTTGATTTGGGTTGTGATTTTAAACGATTTTTTAAAAGCAAACTTTTGGAAGAAAATAGAGTAACTTTTTCTCAATAATTCTAATTCAACTGACGCCATTTGTATTTTGGAATTTTGGGAATCACTTGATATTGAGGTTAGTTCTCCTTCAGAGTGTGGTTGGTAAGAGTGAAATAGAGGAGTAGATGAGAATTAAAAAAAGGTGTTTGTTAGGGTGGAATCAGGGGAGGAGAGAAATTAAAAGAAAAAAGAAGACTGAAATCCCACCTTTTTATTTCACCACGAATCAGCACAAAAATTCAATAGTAAACTCGTCTTCCGCATTCATAGTTGATTATTAGTTGATAGCCTATTATTAATATTTTTTTACGTGAAACTATTCGTTGTTCAATGATAACTCCGCCTTTTTTACTTTGGTGAATTGAAGTCATTGAAAGTAGGAACCTGATTAGTTATAAAATGATCTGACTAGGAAATTTTCATCTGCCCCGAATAACCCAAAAAATAGTCTATAAGGGGATAGACTAGAAGCTCATTATAAAGCAACCTATATATGGCCAATGTGAAAACTGAGAAGAGACTAAGAGCATAAGAAGAGTTTAAGTGTGCATTTCAGTTTAAGTAATTTAAAATATCAACTTTGGCCACCAGAGAGATTTGGAGTAAATTCTCCACTATCTTTGCTTAAATCTTCAAATTCTTTTCAATTTCAGTGATTTTAAAAAGAACAAAGCAAGAAATTTGACTTGTCACTGAACCGAGAGTTAAAAAGGGCTCAGCACTGTCACTTGCAATTTAAGTGACGTGCTAGAGATGGAAATTTGGTATTCTGTAATGTAACAGTAAGGGGAATCCCAAAAGGAAAGCTTGAGAAGAGATGCGATTGAAGCCCATGCTCTGCTAGGGTTTGCTCTCGGCCAGTCATAAGATTCACATTCAAGTTGAACATCCTTTCGAGGTTATGGGGAGATGAGCTTTCTGATTGCTCCAAGGACGAGTCTTCTCACCATGTGGCTCAAGATGACCCTCCTTTCATTCTAGTGGTTGCCACTAATGACCTGTTACATGTTGAATACTTTGGTCATTGAACATTGTGACAAAAATCCAGTATTAATATTGAAATGGGTGATGCAAAAACAATGCAAGAACGATGCTTTTTATATGTAATTATTTTTCTCATATGTTCTTCATCTTTACTAACATTTTATCTATCTTCTTTTGTTTTATTCGAATTGATGACTTGCCTCATTTTATGCATTTGTAAGCAGCAATTTTATGAAATATTTCCATTTATAAATTTCATTGGTTAGGTATGCTTGAAGGAAATGAAACATTGGGGAAGATGAAGAGAAACATGCAAGAGTTGCTGACATAGAACTAAGGACAAGTATAGGATCAATGATAAGTGACTTTGTTATTCGTGCTTTTATGTCTTGTCTATAGATGGAAATAATTTGGGATGTATTTCATTAATCTCATAGAATTTGTATCTTTTGTACTGTCTAATCGAGGATGGATTCATTTAATGCATAATCTCATAGAATTTGTATCTTTAGCATGTCACTTTTATTTTGAGTGACAATGTCGAGCTCTATTCAACGTGTGACATGATGAATAATTTGGTTTTTGATAACTAAACTTTTCATCATGATGCAAAATTTCTCTGCATATCCATTTTCAATATTCTAGTTTAATCATACCGTTCAAGAAGAAACATACAAAATTATTGTGCTTTCTATTCAAAATCTTAGATCTCCTAGTATGATATATGATCCTATTCACCAAAACATAGCATGCAATCTATCTCTTCTTAACAAGCAAATATTTTAGATGCTCTTCGCCACCGGCATCATCCCCATATCTATTGGCTTCTTCGACATAACCGGCCATTTTAGATGCTCTGAATCGTATAATTTGGTTTGGAGCGTTTGATATTTGAAATGAATGAGTTACTTCTTGTGAGAACTTTGTTGATTTTAAATTCTAAATATGGGATTTTGTGGGTTTGAAATTCAAATTTGGAATGGGCTTAGATTTGTTGTTGATAAAGTTCTAATTGCAATCCATTCTCAATTATTGGAAAAACATCAAGATGTTGGTTAAGGTCATTTGAGAAATGTGCTCAAATGCTTTGTAAGTGCAAAAAATTAAAAAAATAATTATGAAATTAAATAAAAAGGGAATTTTATTTTATAAAAAAATTCAAATGTATAAGATTGCCGACCCATATCCCTTTGAAATGTCCTTTACAAAATCATCTCCAAAACACTTGAAAACCATCTAAAGCCTCATCTTGAGAAATGCATTTCAAAGGAGCAATCAGCTTTTGTTGAAGGACGTTCCATTCTTGACAATGTCATCATTGCCACTTAGATTATTAACCACATGAGATGCAAGACCAAAGACAAAAATGGCGAGATGGTTCTGAAAATTGACAACAATAAAGTCATTGGCAGAGCTCAATTGAGTTATCTATTCAATGTGATGGCCAAAGTGGGATTCCACCAGAAGTGGATTAACTGGATAAAGCTTTGTATGAAATCAATTCACTATTTAGTTAGGGTAAATGGAGATTCTAAAGGACCTATTTCTCCTAGGAGAGGGCTTAGACAAGGTAATCCACTATCGTCTTACCTTTTCATTTTGTATACTAAGGGACTTTCTTCACTTCTTAAAATAACTGAGAATAGATGAGATATCCATGGTATCAAGGTGTGTAAGGAGACTCCTTCTCTCTCATGCCTTTTATTTGTTGATGGTTGTTTTCTATTTTATAAGACTGGTGAGAAAGAAACTACTATCCTCAAAGACATTCTAAACACCTATGGGAAAGTCTCAGATCAACTCATTAATTTCCAGAAATTAGAGATTTTCTTTAGCACCAACACCCCTCATGCTCACAGGAAAAGAATCTCCTCTTTCTTAGGTGTCAATATTCAGATGGGCAAAGGCAAATATCTTGGTCTCCCATCTATCATTGGGAGAAGCAAGAGAGCAGTCTTTAATTTTTTCAAGGAAAGACTCTGGAGGCGCATCAAGCATTGGTCCACCAAGCATCTGAAGCTGGTACTTATTAAATCTTGTTTCAAGCTATTCCCTCTTATTGCATGAGCGTCTTCTTGTTACCAACTTCTTTAGTGGACCAGCTTCAAAAGATGATGAATTCTTTTTGGTGGGAAAATAAAAATAGTTCATTTAGAGGAATCAAGTGGCTAAACTGGGAGAAATTGACCATGAAGAAAGATTTTTGTGGCCTAGGCTTTCAACATCTCCATGGATTTAATCTTGCAGTGCTACAGTGGCGGAGCCATTCCTTGGCCAACAATGACCAAGAGACTATCTAAAAAATAAAATTTGCAGTTATTGAGTGGTGGAGAATTTATAAAAGTTATATATACTTATATAATTAATTAGGATTAAAAAAAATTGGCATTACCTAAAAATAAAATTTGACAGTACTTAAAATTTGGTATGGGCTAAAAAATTTTGCTAGCTCCGCCACTGCAGCACTATGGAAGCAAGGGTGAAAATTTTTCACAAATGAAAATGCTATTGTTACTAAGGTGTTCAAAGCTAAATCTTTTCGTCAAGGAAGTTTCTTGGATGCCCCTCTTAAGCATAATCCAAGTTATGTATGGCGTAGCATCCATGTTTCACATGTAATGGTTAAGATGGTTTAAAATAGAGAATGGGAAATGATCATTTGGTGAATGTTTGAAATCAACCTTGGCTCAAAAGTGACCATAACCTTCATCTGTTGACCCCCCCTACCCCCATCCAATGGTCTTGAGAATCTCAAAGTTCTCTCTTATTCATCATGATAGCTCAACTTGGCGTATGGATTTGTTGCTATCCAAACCATTCCTGTATTAAATGTTGCTTCTAATGATGAATTAATTTGGACATTCAGCAGGAATAAAGAATATTTTGTACGCAAGGCATATCATCACCTTCTGGAATGCATGTTGTAACCGAGTTGTAAGAGTTTGGGAAGCTGCAAGTTTGTGGTCTATCATTTCTGATCGGGTTTTACAGGCTGAAAATATTAATCAATTACTTTTCAGATTGTTAGAATCTCTTGCTCCAGACCAGCAACAAAAATTCTGCATGACTTTATGGTGTATTTGGTATCGCTAAAATCAATGGTTGTGGGAGAACTCAGACGTCCAACCAGCAACATCAGTACACCTCGTGCTGCAGCTCCACAGTAAATGGTCCAATGCTCGAAACAGCAACAGCACTTAACAACAACAGCAACAACAACACGCTCCTTATTCTTGGAAGAAACCACCAGCTGGGTGTCTAACGTGCAATATAGATGCCGCAATCTTCAACTAAGTTAATAAATTTGGTGTGGGCATATATATTAGAGGAGAGCAAGGCAATTTTATATCAGCAGGGTCTATGTTTTTAGAAAGTTCACCTGATCCAAGAGAGGTGGAAGCTATGGATCTTTTGCATGACTTACTTTGGGCTCATGAACTTGGTCTTGCAAATATTCAGTTTGAGCTTGAATGTAAGAATGTAGAGTTTTACTGTAAAATATTCCAAACTCTTTGGTGAGTTTCATTAGGAGGTCAATAATATTGTTGCTTATTCCTTAGTTAGGACATCAATATCTTATGCTTATGCTTGTGTCCAAGTTGTATCTTTCATCATTACATTAATGAAATGAGTTAATCTCTTTCCTTTTTTTTCAAAATAAAGAAGCTAGCAATCGATTCTCAACATTCACAAGAACATCAGTTTTAAAATTTCTATAAATATCAGTATTTTACAATGATTTTTGCACGGCCAACAAACTGCTTACTGTATATTACATTTTGGGCCTCCACAACAAATTTGACATGCAACCCACATACCTAAAAAGGCATGGGCATCAACGATATACACGAATCACTAAGGTTTGTGGTATACATTTTACTTAACAACTCACGCAGAAATTACTAATAAAAGAAAGATGGTTAGCAACAACTAACCCAAAATTACTTGGACTCTTCCGACCACTTCTACTTTTTACCTTTCCTATTGTATTTTCCTCACTTCCGGAAATATAGTTGGCAATGCTCTTAAAACAGTGCATAGACCAAAGCCGAACCAAAAAAATAATAATTAAATTAAAATTTTGAAAAGAAAAAAAATCAATTTATCCTTGTACTGTTCCTTCTTCCCCACCACTTTTTCTTCATTTTCTCAAGTGCGCCATCTTCGCTTCCAAGTTTATTTATAATGACTTTTGTTTCACGCAGTCTTGCCCCATAATCCTTTTTCCAAGCTTCAAACATCTGTTTTAACCTTCTAAGCTCTTGATCTGGGTTCAAACTTGCTTCTACCTGACCAGATTTTACCTCAACCAAGAACTTGGCATCATCACCAAATACTTGACTCCTATGCTCAAATTCTTCGGCCAGCCGACTTATAACACTTAAACCAGCACTTGTTGATCTTGCCCCATTGCTTTCTTGGCGCTTGTGATTACCTCCCATATCCCAGCTGTAATCCCGCTCATCACTTGCATTAACAGATGCGTCTGAATTTCTTTCAGAGTCATCGATAGCAAGGCTCTTCTTTGCAATGGAGAGGCTAGATTGTAGGGATCTCATTTGTTTCTGCCACACTTCTTCCATGGATTTCATTTTTAATTCATACTCAGACCATCTGCTCTCATATTGTTGGAGACGTTGATGAAGGATGTCATTTTCCTCTTCTTTCTCTCTAAGGGCAGCTTCAGCCTTAAGTAACCGGCGCTGTAATTCGGCCAGGAAAGATGATTTAACCAGAACCTCATCTGACTCTTTCATCTGTTTTGGATTTCATGATTGTAAGTTTCACAAATAGGGAACCTTTACAAGCAGAATACAAGAGCTTGTATAAAAAAATGAGAGGCCAGATATTATTTATATTTTCTAAACTATGGGAAAAAGAATACCTTCATGTCTCCAGATTTCAAAAATCCAATATTTCCTGAGCATCTTCTGACCAACCAACCATGAATAACTGCAAAAGGTAGCTAAAATAAAATTGCAAAAATTTGTTGGCAGTACACCATTGAAAAGACAGGTGATCACATTCCAACAAAATATAGCATTTTTTATATAATTATCTTGTTCTTCATTCCTACAGTAAAGTTTAAGAATTTGGAATGAAAAACACATGGTGCAACACCTATGCAAACTTGTATCCATCACTGATTTGCACAATTTAATTAGAATTGATTTCATCTGTTTAAAGAAGACACACAAATAAGGGCCAATCATCTTTAAAAAATGGTGTTCAGTCTTTAAAACCCCAATTAGAACATCCATATTCCAAACAACAAAAATAGGTATCATATAGCTAAGAATTTATAAAGTATAAAATCTTACCTGATTGTATGACTATTGCAGCATCATTAATAGTCCTCATTCTGTTTCTTGCAAATACTGCTTTGATGCGCTTCTGTATAATAACAGCAGCTCTATGCCTCTTAAGTAAAGCTGAATATGCCTTTCTGGTTTTGTCTCCCCTAATAACTGCATGAATCGGTAATATGTTTCCATTTTGTTATACATTTCTGCAGAAAAACATATAAAGCTTGAAGAATAAGGTAGCGAAAAAGGATTATACATGACTGCAAAGTAGTGATTCCTCCCCAAAGATCCTTGAGAGAATGACGTGCTTGGTAACCCCTGAAACAACTTTGGACACGTAAAATGCCATGGAGGGTACGATTTCTAGTATCTTCAAGCACACCAATCTGCAATTCCGTCAAAGCAGCATAAATTGGAATATATTAAAAAAATAAAAAATTTACACTCCTACACCTTTCATAAAGGAAAGGAATAGCAGATATAAATATAACTATAAACTACAAATTCTAATTCATCCTAATACCAAATCACTAAAGCTCAAAGTTTCTTAGTTTAAAAAGTACATGGAAATAATCAAATCTTCTGATTCTGGGGGATATAAGAAAAAAATTGTATGGAACTTTAAAAAAATTCACATTCATTACCTGCCCTGTTCGGAAAAATAATTTTGTGTAGCCAACTTGATACATCTCGGGCAAAATATTAAACTGATGAAGAATTGCAACTGAAACACTAAGTGGATCCTGAGATGCAACATGATCAAGGAGGAGAAAACCATATCTGATTCAACACACCCAAGCCAATAAGAACAAGGTTAGACACATGCAAAAAGACCAGGGCGGAGGGAATGTGGAAGGTGATAGTATTTGAAAGGATATAAGTCATCAGTTTTTCTGTTATTAGACCTTCTGGCAAATTTTTGGTGAGACATTCTTGTTGGAAAGCCTGATCTCGATATTCGAACCACTTCCAGGACCCCACAGCATCTCAGCTGTTGCAATACAAGCCCTTGCTCATATGATTCAGGTGATTGGAGATTATTGGGTTTAATGCAGCGAATAAAATGTGGAGTAGTACTCTCTAGTCGTTGCATCAGTTGGAACAATTGACCCTGGACACCAACAGAGGAATTATTTTAATATCAACTAAAGCGCGATAATATTACTACATGTGAAAACGAATATTTAAGTTGCTTTTACTAAAGGGGAAAGTTGATGATTAATCTACTTTTCAAATAATACGTGGTTTAATACACAGGAAATTTATTCTATTTCCCACCCCTATTACATTTTTCATTCTACAAAATTACAATATTTGTATCTGTAGTTCTGTACCCAATCCTACTTATCAGCTAAACCATATTACAAGAACTATTCATTCAGTAAAACATGGGTCATGAATTAATTATTATTCATTCATAACAATTAAAAGAAATAATTTGAGACGAAATTAAACATTAGTTTGCTGAGACATTTGGATAAATCCACTTCATTGTATAATAATCCATTCCATAAGTGGATTTGGAGGGCAAATAAAGCTTAATTTCATACATTTCCCCCACATAATATTTTATGAAGATTCACAATAAATACTAGTTCCTTTATATATAATATCCGTTACCATATAGATTAGTTTAGATTTCAGTGATTTTCTATCTTGAATACATCAAAATCTTGTATTTTTAGTTTGTTTGATGTAGGAAGTTCCTAAGGGAAAGAAAGGAAGCAAAGTGATGGAACTGGTTATTGGAGCATTAGCACGTGCACAACAATAGTCTTATGTGCCCAACATGGAGTTGTTTCCAAAGGATTTTGCTTCTGCTACTTCAGTGTGTACTGTGCACGATTATTATGTGTTGTGTGCATGTTCCAATTAAGTAAACGTAAAATAGCTATTGGAGTAATAGCATTAGCACACCATGTGTACACATCAATCTTGAATCATGAAGTGTTACTGTTATATCACCATGTGTACACACCCTAGTTTCATTTTGTACATGCCCAATGCCTATAAATAGATGTCTTCCTCAAATTTTGGCACCTATGCCATTTTTTTAACAGGAATCAAGAGACTCATTCTCTCCAATTTTTGGGCTGAGACCTTGTGAAAATAAGAAATTTTATCTTCAATTCATGTTCTGGAGTTCTACTTCTCTTCTGTTAATTCTTCTCTTTTTGCTATGTTTTGCTAAATTATTAGGTTAAGGGAAGAAGACTACCATTTTGAAGTTGAAATCCTGTAATCCAATTCTTGCAATTTCAATCTATGGTTTTTTATGTTCAATTTGATTGTTTGCTTCGCTTCTCATTTTGGTCATTCATAAAGTGATTTTAGGATTTTTCTCACAATAGAAAAATTGGTGAATTGTTTGGATCTGAATTAAACAACACAATGATTGGGTTTGTTTAAAAAAAAGGACTGGGATTGATTGTTATGTGATCTTTTTTTTGAATTCCTAAACCTACTGCATGCCTCAATTGAACTCACCTAAGGAAATAGGACTTTCGATTAAGAGATAGGTATAATTACCAAGGGATTGGAATTGACCTAATTTTGTGAATTTGATCATCAGTTGGGCATTGAAAATTTGAAATCTGAATTAAGAGCAGGACTGATTGCATGATGTGAGATTGAGATGAACTGGAACCAAATTAACCATAAATAGTTTTTACCTTGTTTTCTGAACTTCACTTGTTTTGTGTGAATTTTCTCATTGCTCATTGGTAATTTTAGTTTCTCACTTAGTGGACACTCATCCATACTCTTCTGAATTTGTTAGTTCAAATAGAGATTCAATTGTGAACTCGGTATACATGTCTCTATATGTTGCAATTCCATATACTTGCAGATCACACATCAGTAAAATCCTTTTGTGATAAATGAAGTTTTGGATCACTTTATAATTAAGCTAGCGTACCTTGAACTTTGTTGCAACACTTAGCTTTTGGGAATCTGCCCCACCTGACTTGTGTAAGGGACCAACTGCTGGCTTATCAGACTGAGTGAGCATATGAGATGCAAATATTTGGGGAAGAGGACATGTGCATGAGGATAGAAGTTGGATGGAATCCAAGTGCAATAGGTCTCTGTTTTTCTCCAGAAATCCAGTTGTATCATAGGTTACCTGAGTGGAGGAACAAGTAGAACTATCAAACAGTCAGGTCATATGAGCAAATTAAAATTAATAAGAAATGAGTAACCCCCTACTTATCCTCCTTAAAAACTAGTCATGTGACATGTCACATCATAAAGATCATAAGGTCAAATTGAATGCCACTGTAAACATATCAACAGAGTTTAAATCTTATGGAAATTAACAATCAGTTTGGATAGAGATGTAAACTAATATACTGAGAGGAATGCTAGCAAGTAGCAACACACTCTTTAACACATTCTTTACTATTGGTTGACTTTGAAATTCTAGTGGGACCCACCAAGTTGGGAATAGGACCACTAAATAAGTATGTCATGCATGAATTTCAACCTATAGTAAAGAGTGTGTTGGCAAGTGTGTACCAAAGATTATGTTGCTAGTTGCTAGCATTTCTCATACCTGTAGAACATGGTCAGATTAATACCTGCCCAGCATAATGGTGTATAGTAAAGGCTTGGTCTCTTTCTCCTTTGAAACATGAATTAGAATTCAAATGTTGTTTAAGCTTGTTAGCAAATGTTAAATCTGTGCCATTTGGGAAAGTGGACTCTTCATCTAACAAGGATAATAACCCCAGTGGCCTCTGCAAATATAACAGAAGACAAGTATAAGTCACAATAATTCTAGTTTCTAATCATGAATGTCAGAATATCCACAGCAAGGAATAAAAGTGTAGTTGCCACAACAAGAAGGGCACTCCTGGTCATGGGGTCAGACTGGTGAAAGGGTGCAGTGGTGGAGGAGAATTAAGCCAGGGAAGGTGCTGATACTGTTCCAGTGGGAAAAAAAAGAAGCCTTCTGTTGGCTCAAAAACTGGTTCAGAGCCTCAGATTATCGATACCATATTAGGTTTTAGGAATTGTGTGTCCAGAACAGTACACACGTGTGTGTTTACAATTACAGAATAATGATTACAATGGTACAGTAATAAAGGTAATTAATCAAATCCATAAAATACAGAAAGACTAATTCTACATGTGCTAAATCAAATATAAACATGTGATGCATGCATGTATTACATATGCTACATCTAACAGCTACATTACCAATTCATCACAAATTTACCAAACAGTCATCAATTAGACATACAGGAATTTTCAATCAAGCTTCAGAATAAATAGTGTTTATTAAAACCAATGTATGAAAACTAATCATATCTTTCCCTTTGAAAATCCAAACTTGTGATTCTTTTGCACTGCATAATGTCAATACATAGAAGACATGACAAAAATTTCATTGAATATATAAGCACTACATATCCTACCAGGGATTAACTGATTAACTAACATTTTCCCACTGAAATCATTCAATTAACAAGACACTAGAGATTATGCAGAAAAGGAATGAGGGGGAACAAAGAAATAGTGTACCTTCTCAAAAAGATTAAGGCAGTCTTGGTTGTCTTCAAATTCAACTTTAGCCCAGTCAATGCCATCTTGAATATATTCCTGAAATCAATCCGCGTGCATAGGCAGATATTTAGCTTCAAAGGTATTCAATATTTTCCTTCATTTAAGATACAAGGACATCAATACTTGTTTAAGCATTCAGACTCTGCAGGATCCATACCTCCTGTTCTAACTTGAATAAATGACGATTGAAGTGTTGCTGTAATCTCTCATTTGCATAATTTATGCAGAACTGCTCAAAACTGTTCCTCTGCAGGCATAAAATGCATAGCATCAGTAGAGCCAAAATATTTTAATATCAAACAGGATGAAGATGGTGAGATAAATAATAAATATATAGAAAGAGGTAGATAACGTTTAATATAAACATACATTGAAAGATTCAAAGCCGTAGATATCTAGAATACTGATTGATCTGCCGGTACGTCTTTTGCCAACAGCAAGTGATTTATTTATCTGTTCAACCAACCAATCAAACAGGCATGCATATATTGACTTTGCCAAAGCATCTCTTGCATCAATTGCCTGCAAGACAAAAAATATATATTTAAGATATTTGGAAAGAAAAAAAATCATTATAAACATCTATTTCCAAATCATTCAAGGTATTAAACCTACATTCTACCAATACAGAGACTCTAGAATAAAATCACTATCTTACAGGTGGTGCAAATGCACAGGAGCAATACCAAGACCCTAAACATGATCTATGTGTTTGAAGTAAATAACCAATGGGCTTCATTATAGCAAGACTAATGCCCCCATGTATGCATGAATTGTTCATATTTAAATACTGAATAGAACTCCAAGAAGAAAAGTAAAACAATACGATGTTCATCACCAAGAACCTTCTTTTCATTTCCTTTTCTTCAAATAACAAATTGGCATATGCACACTGAGGAATGCAGTACACCTTCATTTTCCCAATATTTCTAGTAACTAGAAAGTTGCAATTTTTCCATCCATAATTTCAGACCAATGTAAACTTAACAGAGTGGTCATTTTACCTGTGATAGCGTCAACTTTTGGACAATATTATCATTACCAACTTTCATTTTGCGAGTCGATAGTGTCAACTTGAGATCTTCGATGTCACAGCCAATCAATTTGGCTACATGGAACAGACCTATAAGAAGCCAAAAAAAATCATTTTTAAATAAGGTATTGAATAACTTGAAACACAAGAAGGTGTCTAAATTCTAAAACATGTTCAAAACGTACGTACCAAAATATAGACATGAAACACCCCATATGTAAATAAAAGTTATCAGATGAAAATGAAAACAAGTCACAATTACGACAAATTTTAAATGATAAGTTCAGTGTGAAGGACTGATTCCCCTAAAACCTTAAGATGTAAGGTAATGGATCAGGAGTTTCGTTATAACTTGTATCTAACAAGCTCCCTCATGCATGACCCTACAAGCTAGAAGCTTGGGCAATGCACAAGTCCACCTTATCTTGTGCTGAAATTCAAATTTTATTTAGAAGAATAGGGTTGGCAAGGATCAAACTCTTGATCCTAACCACTTGATCACATACTCTCTGACACTCTGTTAAAATCATATGATTTAGAAGAGCAAAGAAAAGAGGAGATAGAGACTCTAAATAATAAGATATCAAATTGATAGTGTAATGATATCATTTTTTTTTTTTTTTTTGATCGGCCAAAGTTAGTTGTTAAATGTTAGTGTTTTTGTTAGCGGAGGGATTCGAACCCACGACCTCTCCCTCCCACCCTTCTTGGGACTTTTCACCCAACCACCCAACCAACCTTATATATGGGGTTTTAGGTATAGAGAGGAAGCGAGATAAAAGATAATGAAAAGCTGAATTGATTTTAACTGAGATGTATGAAAATGTGTTGATATGTTGATGTGTTCAATAATATGTTCAAGAGCACTAACCCGTAGCTAATATGTTGATGTGTTCAATATGTTCATAATACAATTAGGTAGACATTACTTACCCTCATCTTCTATGGCTTGAACATGATTTTCATTATCAATCACAGTAAATGATATGTTTCCTAACCATAATACTGCAGCAAGCATTGCAAATACATTCTCCTGGTCTTCTTTACTGATGTGGACAACATCTAGAGCTTCCTGGAAGTTGGCAATGGTATATTTATTTTTGTATCAACTATCATTTAAAATTCAATCAGTCGATCAAGCAGAAGTAAGAAATCATTTAAGAGTCTATGAAGCCAGATCATCTTTAAACTACAAAGATTGTGTACCATGACTGTGCGAAATTCGTCTGCATCATTAACACCACTAATTGAATAACAATTGCTCTGCCTCAGATATTTATAGTCTTCTGCATTTTGTAGGTTTAGCTTTCCTAAATTATAAATCAAACAAACAATGAAATAGAAAATCAAATACACAAGAACACAGAACATTAATGTTACGGACAAGACAAACACAAGAATACAAAACTTATGTAAGGCTATGTTCTAATTTCCAAGTATTTTGATTAATTTGTTAGTTAACGTTATCAGTATTCTTGCAACTAACAAGATCAAAATGCCTAATTGAAAACATAAAATAAAAGTTATTGAATTAACAATTAAGCAATAGGGAACTAGGTACATGTTTGGGTTTGGTAGTAAAAACATTTATTATAAAATTATTCTTGTCAAACAAATTAATTACAAAAGAGAACTTCTAAAGTTTTGCGCTTGGAATGATATTGGCCACATTGTACATCTGCCATTGTGTGTGGGTTCAATTGGAACATTTTCACCGTTCATAGAAACAATTTGCATCAGCCCCAAAGAAATAAGTGATTTCTCCATCGACAATATAGAGACTTAACAATTATCCACAACATGCAACAAATATATTAGCAAAAGTGAAATAGTAGGTTATAAGCTAGTAATTACCCCTGAGAGATGGAGGTGCACCAGCACATAGCTGATAAAATATATGATATGATCTCTCCCCTTCATTGCATTGGACTACTCTAGACTGTTCACATACCAAATAAAATTAGTGTCAACTGATGTAACATGAACACAATCTAGAACATAAAACTATTAGAATTGTAATACAAAATCATTCATGTGTCTCCACCTAAAAGTTTAAGCTTTTGGGATATATGATGCTAAAAAATTATCTCTGAAGAAGAATGTTTACCTTTTCAAGCAAAACTGTTTATGGTCATGCCAGGAGAATCACAGTTTCAACACATAGATGCAAACATTTAACATTCTGGTTAGTTGCAAACTTTTGGTGGGAACAAGGACACATGGTTTCAACCATTAAGCAGAATAAAACTTACATGTTTGAATATTAGCACCGGAGATTTTTCCAGTTTCACTGAAGTGAATCTCAATGAGCTTTCCCTGTCACATATTCAACCAAATTATGAGAACTTTCAGCATCAAAACAATATGGGGTCACAGCTTAATATAAAGAGAATCACAAATAGAAACTGACAGCAACCCATATTACTAAATGGATTAAACATCAAGAACCAAAGTAGGTAATTGGCCTAGGCCTAAGCTTGAGAAAGTGTAAAAAGTGCTAGGGTATTTGGCCAAAACGGAAGGGACAGAAGTATGTGAAGGAAGCGGGAGAGTGCTAGTCAGTTAGACATGTAGGAGAGAGAATTGAGTTGAGGAATATAGGGGGAAATCCTATAGGGGATTGTATGAATTCACTCTGTTAGGTTAAATCATGACAAAGGAGTGTTTCTGCACATAGCTTAAGTTTCAGGGTGAATTTTTATCTTCTGAGGGTCATCCATTCTCTGTTTTATCATTATCATTACTTGAATAATACTACACACATTCACATATATCAACAATTTCTGTGACTGAAAGTGGGGGAATGTAGCAGCAATTCACAAGAATGGCAATTTAAAGAATTAGCATCACAAGTCAGGAATCTTACAAAACGACTTGAGTTGTCATTTCTCGATGTTTTTGCATTACCAAAGGCTTCTAGTATTGGATTAGTCTTTAAAATCTCATACTCTATTCCACTTCCACCACCAAGGGCAGCCAAGTACTGCATTGCTATTTTTGCTGTCTCAGTCTTCCCTGCTCCACTCTCACCACTGAATATGTACATGATAATTATTATTATAGGTCCCAATTCAAACACAATAAACAATTAAGGGGCACACAAGATTAAGGGAAACCAAGAAAGAGCTTGTCATTAATGAAAAAATCTGCAGACAGCATGAAGAAGCATTTACATCCATAAAAATATTAACCCAGGATGGAAAAACAAGGAAGTTTTTTTGTCACTATCCAGTAATTCTGGAAAGTACCTTCATTATACAAAAGTTAAAACATCAATAATGATAGATGAAAAAAAAGACAGAAGAATTGAAGCAAGCAACACCCCAAATAACAGACACAAAGAGTGGGTCTACTATATTAAAGAAAAATTCTGCAACTCAGGCATTTAAAAGTCAAAACAAAATGCATATGTATCTTGGAACTTAAAACTCAGCCCAGCTCAAGGTTAATTTTGATGAGTTCGTATTTTAAAATTAGACCCATTGCATTTTGAGGAAGGGTTCGTGTTATGCTTCAAGTCGCTCTAACCCGATTTAGTACCTATATTATTCTTTAAAAGTATAAATTTTTTGAACAATTGTGTATTAATAATAAAACCTTTTTATTTAATAAGCAATGTTTTGTATAATATATTATATTTATAATATTATTTTAATATTATAAAAGATTGGATTGACCCAATCTTGTCCCATATATTTGGTCTTGATCGGGGATGGGGAGGGTTCAAGTTCAAATAAAAGACCCCAATCAAATTTACTGGTCGGGTAGAGACAAACATAATCCCATCCCTTGCTCACCCCAATGGGGGGATTTCCTACATGGAAACTAGAATATTCTTTAATTATTTAATATGGACAGATAAACTTTTCAGAAAGATGAAGATTAAAGAAATGGAATTAAAACAATTAACCACTCAAGTGGTTACTTATTAACAACTGTAAATATTCCTAACGGATTTAGTAGTTAATTGTTGCTAAATTGTTGGAAGTATTTTCACCAAAATTTCCTTTTTTATATGTTCCATACAAATTTGTGGGCCTATCCCCTCACTTGATCCAGAATAACTTCCTAGGGAAATTACCAATCCGAGATTCAGAGTAGCTTTTAAAAGAAAATATCCAGAATTAAACTGCAGACAAGAATGAATGAAATAAGCATGATAATTTTTAGTTCAGAATTTAAATATAAGAGTGAAACTTGAGACCAGTATTCTTAAAATAAATGTAATAATAAAAGGTTTTAATTAAAGCAGCTTATAGAAAAGAAATTAACTACAGTTTGTCTTACAGCTGCTCATAAAAAAAAAAATTCAACAAAAAAATTACTGACCTTATAATTATAGATTGATTAACTTCATCTGGAAAACAGAGCAAGAGTCAGAGCAAGTTCTTGCTTAAAACAAATGGAAGTGGTCTTAAACTCTAAAATTTCAACTATAAATGTATATATAAGGAAATAAAAGTTACCTCGTATCATTTCTCGGATGGCCGTGTCTGTTATTGCATATACATGAGGGCTTTCAATAGCTTTACGTTTGTAGGCTTCAATATAATCATTACCATATAGAGGAACTTTCTTAAAGGGATTTATAGCAACCAAAACAGGCCCTGCTTTTGTCTGAATTATACATAGTTATGCACATAAATACATTTGAAGTTATGATCAAGAAACAAATTGATGAGAAAAACTTTAAAGAGACAAAGACTTACATAAATCATGTTTTGATTGTATCTATATTGCAGATTGTATAAAACTGACGGTTCATTTAAATAACTAAGTTGCATGAGGTCATCCACACCATCAAGGATATCAGGATTTGCTGGTACTAAACTTTCTTCTTTCACTTTCAAAACCTATAATTAGGCACACAGGTGGGGAGAGACTGCATAGTTAGTAAAGCAAAAAATGAAGTGCACCACTCTTGAGAAATATTGTAATTTATCTCACCTTCCCGTCAGGCAGTGAAATAATGGATTCATTTCCGGAAGTTGTTATTATCTTCCCCAGCTCCCAATTCCCATTTGGAAGTTGAAACCAAGACTGAAGCTTCTGAAATAGTGAACTTCATCAGTAAGGATAAGACAAAACAAATTTTAAATTATGTAGTAATGATCTATAACTCAAATAAACTAAAAAGAATTGTCTTGAATTGTTTACATGCCATTCTTCACTGTTTTGACATTTTTACAAAAAAAATTAGTGAAAGCACTGATAGAATTACATGGCATTCCCCCATAAAACAAAATACATGGAAAATCATATAACAAGTCATAGATGCTTTTGTTAGCAAATAGAACAGAGACAAACAACAAACAGTGGCAAATATTTAAATTTACAATAAATTACTCATTACCAAGACACTCTCAGCAGTCAACAGACAAGAGATATAAGAAATTGAGTCAATAAAATGAAAAATGCCAATAGATTGAATAATGACTCTACTTCAATTTTCACACCACAAATAGGGATATTCTGTTCAAAACGAGGCTAAATTTAAGATATAGAAGACGACAAATGAGACCATGTGATGACCACTATCATTTATCGGCTTCAAGATTTATTGCATCAAAGATATTGAAATGGAAATAAATATTCCATTTATCTAAACACTATGTTTTAAGGCTATTCTATAACCCCAGCCAAGTGAGTTTTTTAGCACAGACGCACAGGAATAAAGAGAATTATCTCAAATAAAAGTAATACATATAGAAATTCTTGTAGATGTAACCTCCAAACTAATAGAGCCTTCTCTAATGCAACTTTTCAATATCTTTCTTAACTAATTAATTACTGCTGCCAAAGCTAAAAATAAACAATAGTTTGCCATCAGCTCTTTCTAATCCTTAATATCCTACAAACATATCAACCTGATGGAACATTTAGAAGTAAAAAGCTTCATGGCCCAATGATACAGGCACCGAAAAATTGTCAAATAGTTTGAAAATAATTGTCTTACCTAAGAAGCATGTTTATGCAGGACAAAAAGGGGCCAATTATAATGTTTTTTTATGATTTTATCGTGATTTTATAAGGAATTGTTTAGAGGTTTTATTTAGTTATTTTACTACACAGTAAGGTGCATCCAGTAGATCAGTGTGTTACTAGGATTATTTTTGCTTCTTGGTACAGTGGTACCCATGGAATCTTGTTCTCTGTTAGATGCTTAGATCAATATCTAAGCCCCATCTTTCATCCCTTTTGACCTGTCTTTGTTTAAGATGTACTTTCAACATTCAATTGATTTTGATCATAATCTAAATCTGGACCAACCAAAACTTGAACTAGAGAATATGAACTTTCCTACCATTATCTCTCCATCTTAGAGAGTCTTGTATTAAGTATCTCTTTTACAAACTAATCTCAAATTTCAATAAGATGTTCTGCTACTGTTGCAAGCCAGCACTCATGACTTTGGAAGCACACTCTTTAGTGGTTATGGTACATCTAAACTAAAGGAAAGATGAAACCACTTCACAAAGTTATGAGTACTCTGAAGCTCCTGAACGAATTGTAAGGGACCATATAAAATTTAATAATAATAAACAATATAAATAATAACCTACAACAAACCCAGACAAAACTTTAATGTCCAAACTTCAAACTTCCAAATAAAAAGATTTTAGAAAAATACAGCAACTTCTTGAACATTCTTCTAGAAAAATCAAGTTATTTATACAACTGAGTAAGTATACAACAATATCCTTAAGCACTTTCAAAATCCAACATGAGATTAAATTGAAATTCATAGCCAAAAATACCTTCTTTGAAGCATAAGGTGTTGTATCACTCCACCTGCGTTCCCTAGAGGACATTGATATTGATGGGAAGGGCAGAGGAACAGATTCTAAGTCTTCATCAGCAATTGATGGCCTGTCTTCTAACGACACACCTTTTCTGCTGTATGCCAAGTCCTCATCGTAAACACCCATGTCACCAGCATGGTTCTGAGCTTCCTCAGCAACCTCCCCTATCAAAGCATCATTTTCTGGACTACCTGATTCAATCACATCACTGCTTCTCAGCTTAGCATCTCCATAGTTTTCCATTAGACCAGAAGTCGGATTACCAGCGGTAATCTTGAACTTGGGAGGCAACGATTTGATAGAGTGGAGAGCAGGCAGAACATTAGATGTCCCAGACATTTTCCCTTAAATAGCTCTGCCAAAAGCCCACAACACAACCAAGAATAAGATAGATTTTACAAATTGCAGGAGCAAACAAATAGATAGATTCTCTTTCAAATAAATAATAAAAAAAAGGTTCTCTTTTTCAACCAAAAGTGTCCTTCAAACTTTTTAGCAAGGCGGCCCCATTGAATGACTATATCAGATAAACATACTTAACATAATGGAGGGGGACCAAAGCTCAAGACAGACTCTACTCTCTAGTGTTGTGTTGTATTGTGTTGTGCTCATTCCTTAAAATTTGTCATTCACACTTTCAACCTCATCCTAACAACTATGCTGTAAAACTCAAAAACCATAAATTTAACAAAGCTAAACCATCAATTTAGCACAACTAAAACCTTCCAGATCTGACACTCAAACACCCCTTTCAAAGGTCAAAAATTCAAAATTTAACAACTAAAATTGCTGCTGCAAAAGTTGCACCAACAGATCCTCCAATTTCCTGAAACATGACTTAATAATAATAAATACCGAAAATAGGAATGTGTTGCTTCCCAATTCTTGACATGAGAAACCAGCAAAAAACACAGGAACTTGAAAACGAACTCAAATGCCGCACTCAACAATTCACCATCGCAATTCCGAATTCATTTCACGTTGTGAAAGCAATTGAGTAAAGCAAAACAAACACGCAACCGAGAGAGAAAAAAAACGAAGCTTGGAAAAAGCACCTAGTCAAGTTTCTTGAACGATCCAGAAACCACACAGCACATGCTCTGCCAGGTAATTAAGCAGATGAAGTTTTTGATGAACGTGTGAATGAAGAAGCAGAAGAAGATCTTGTGTTGTGTTGCAGAATAATAATATGATTAACGAAGAAGAAGAAGAAGAAGAAGAAGAAGAAGAAGAACTGAGGAAGTGAGTAAGAAGTTTCAGTTTACAGAACAATCTCAAGTTCTAAACAAAAAAGAAGAAGAGTCTGACAAGAGGGTTGTTTGGTTTCCGAGAAAGTTGAGTGTGGAGATGAACCAGCTTTTCTGCTTTCCTTTGCTTTTAAAATTCAACATAATCATCATAAATAAATAAAAATACATAAAGTAAGAAGAAGGGAAAAAACAAAACAACTTAGTATTAAATTATATGATAGTAATAGTACGTAGAATTTTCCTCTGACTATAAACGAGTCTAATAAATGAGGCGTGGTAAAATAGAGCTCACATAAATTAGTATTTTTTAATAAATTTTAATTAATAAAAAAGAGTGTGTTTAAAAAAATTGATGTTAGCGTTTTTCTTAAAATAATAGCAATTAAATTAAAAAAAATCAAAGATAATAAGATGAAAAAAATGAAATTAAGACTAAATGAATTATAATTTGATGGAGTTGTATGCATTTAAATGACGTTATCTTTTATATGTAGGATTTTTGTGGCAATTTAAAATTTACGGGCTTTTTCTTTTTGCCAACCAATTTTGAATTTTGAAACAAAAATTCAATGCATGCATAGTGTCTAATGGTTGGAGCCACGAGTGCATTGACGAAACTGACCCTATGGAGCTTGACTTTTAATTTGGGATTTGGGATTTGGGATTTTGGGAAAGTTGTTAGTTAGTAATAGTGCCACACAGGTACCGTCCTACGTTAAATGACAAAAAAAATCACTAATTAATCAAATAAAATATAAAATATCAGTGCTAAATTATTAGTATCAAGCTAGGCAAGGCAAGTAGGCTAAATAAATTGTTTGTTCCTAAAATTTGTAATTATATCGACTGTTGTTTGCTTGTGTAATAGACTTATTTTTAGATTTAATCTTATCAAACCTACTGTGCTGCTTTTGTCTCAAAAATGTAAAATAGGGGGAAAAATAAAAGAAAAGAAAAAGAAAAAAAAAACATATTACTATGTCTCTGTCAAATGACAATAAAGTGTGAGATCACGTTTGTAACGTAAGTCCTATGTTAAATCATGTATTTTTTTTTTTGGTTCATTATTCTCTATCATAACAAGCTATATTTCCGGAAAATATTGAAGATATAGTATTTTGAGCTCAAAACATTCTTTTTCTTTGCCGTTGGTAGCAATTGTGATTGATGATTTGATGTTCATATACAACAGTTTTTTTTTTTTTTTTTTTGTGTGTGATAATTCATACACAACAGTTGATGGAAATACACAACTATCATGATATTACGTTGAACTAATTTATAGTGTTTATTTATAAATAAAAAATGAGTTGTGTGGCTATAAGATCGAGATCATAAAAAAAAAAAAAACTTTTTGATGGGAAAAGAATTGATACTTTCCGGACTGTGAAGCAATGAAATATTTCACCATCATCCCGAATGTTGGAATAAAAGAATCACGAAATGAGTGTTCTATACGAGTAGGTTTAATAGCATATAATATGTTACGAGTTGCCAACAAAAATATATATATCTTGATAATTCTACTATTCCGGGAACATGAAAAAATATTACAAAAATTTCATATTTCAAATATTTTATTTATTAAGTACAGGAGTGTGATTTCGTAATTTCACTGTAACTATAAGCTACTTATGATAAAAAACTCGAAATGCAAAATTATATATTTACTAAAAGTAAAACTATCCAAATAAAACATTTTTCAAATTTCTCTACGATATATAGTTATATAACTAGATCACATATAATTTTATTGTTATTTAGTTATTGTGAGTTGTTTTGTACATAAAAGGTAACCACCTTCATTTGTTTTCTTTTTTAAAGAACCATTCTTCATATATGCATAGTCATTATCCATTTAAAAAATGAATGATAAGGTTCATTTACTTAATAAAGGAGTAAGAATAAAACAGTAAAGGGAGAAAAAAGAAAGCAACATCTTGAGGGAAAAGGAAAAGGAATAATTTATTGTTATGAAAGAATGAGTTTTGAAATTGAATGATGCGGCTATAGATTGCGAAGAAGCGGAAGGAATATTGTGATGCAGCAATTTGCTTAACCCACCATTTCAAATACACTACGGTTCCTTTCTTCTTCTTTTTTTTTTTCTCGACCATTTATAGATATGAAGTTGTCATTTCTTGGAACTTATTTAAGTTTTGCCTTTATCCCGATGGAGTCTAGCATACGTTAGTGAAACAACTTTCGTAGTATACAAGAGTAATAACTTTCGTACTATACAAGAGTAATATGAGCCATTGGATTTAAAAAGTATGATGACTCGATTTTGTGATACCGATTCTGTTTGTTTTTTATTAATTAATTGTTTTTTGCGTGTGACTGTACCGTGATAGAGTCAGACTCTCGTACTCTAGTCTTCGTGTCTTCCAAGGATGGCGCTTTCTGTGGGAACGTAGCAATGTTTTTGAATACTTTTGTTTTTTTTTTTGTTATTTTATATTATATATTATTGGAGATGGAAGGGGGAGAGTGGTGTTGTGGTGCAGTAATGTTGTCATGGTGGGATTGTGCAGCGAGAAAGAAAAGGGAAGGGAAGAAGGGAAGAGAGAGAAACGGATATTGAAGAAGAGAATCGTTATTTTATTTTGCATTGATGGTTAATTTGATATTTACATGTAAGTATTTCCATTTCTTTGATATTTAAATTTGTATTGACAGTTGATGTACTGTTTGGGTGGAGTTTGAAATTTTTATTTTTTATGCTTTTAGTTTTGTAATATTTATAGGAAAAATTTGTATTTTTCTAAAAAGTATGATATTTTGAAAAAGATGAATATGAAAATAATTTAGAAATTTTAAAAATAAAAAAAGTATTAAATGTATTTGTAAAACACAAAATATATTAAAGTTAAGTAATTAAAAGAATTATATTTTTTCTACTTTTAAGATTGTGATAATAGAAATTTGTTTTTCTTTCAAAAATAATATAATGTAAGTGATATTAATTGAAAAAGGTAATTATATATAAATGAATTTTTTTCTTATTACTTTGACTTTGAATCCAAGTAAAATAATAAGAAAATTGAATATGATCATTCCAAAAAAATATATACAAAACTTATATAAAAAAAATACAGATTATTTAAAATGTTGTTAATTATTGATAACATTAAATATATCCTATGGATCACACACCCTAGCGAACCTGACAAATAAGCTATAGGCTGATTACGTTGGCACCTTCGACAACCTAATTAGAACACCCTACTTCTTCTCAGTCAAATACCTCAAGGAATCAAACTCTTGAGAAATAATTTGCTAACATCTATTCTTAATAGTGGGATTAGCAACCCACTTAACCTAACGCTCTCTTTTTCTCACTATAGACGCAACAATGATAAAAAGCTATACACACATTTCCTTTCTATTTT
>PYAF01000505.1:176500-202468 GCA_007407185.1 Glycine tomentella | reverse complement strand
GTTGGCACCTTCGACAACCTAATTAGAACACCCTACTTCTTCTCAGTCAAATACCTCAAGGAATCAAACTCTTGAGAAATAATTTGCTAACATCTATTCTTAATAGTGGGATTAGCAACCCACTTAACCTAACGCTCTCTTTTTCTCACTATAGACGCAACAATGATAAAAAGCTATACACACATTTCCTTTCTATTTTTTCTAGGCTTGTATACTAAACTCTTAGAGGCGTATGCATCTATTTATAGTTTCAATGAGATATGGACTTGGATTTTTCAAAAGATAGATTTAGTTAAGATTTATTTCATATTTGAAAAAACTGCTTGTTTTTTTTTTTTTTTTTTTTTGCATTGATAATTCATATAGATTTAATTAAAATATTTGGTTTTAATCCCAAATGGAACAAGCTCTTATAATATTAGAAATAATCAGATTTTGTCATAATACCTCATTTGTGATGTACAGGGCTTACCTCAGTACAAATTTCATGTCTCTGATCACTACAAATTTCCTTTCTCTTAGCATGGGTTTTTGCCTACTTCCCCCTTGCTTTTGTTTTTCTTGTTCTATCTATAAATTTTGGTAAGTGGGTGCTTGGGATGGATTGTTTATAGGGTGGCAACATAATTGGAATGTCATTTTCAAGTTTCAACATTAAGTAACAGGACTTGATTAGTATTGGAGTTGTTATATATATAAGAAGATAAGGGATTAAATTACACTTATGTAATTTTGATAATTATTATACAATATTTATAATTTAATATAAAATGTGATTTTTATTAATAAAATCGTTGAATTATATCTACATATTATCAAAATCATTTGTGTCAAATTTTATTAAAATTGAAAATAAAAAAAGGTAATCAAATGACTCATATTTTAATATTTATATTACGTCGATTTTAATCTATATAAACGAGATAACAAAAATTTTGAATTGATATAAAATTTTATATATGAGATTTATGTAAAATAAACTTTCAATCCAATAATTAATTTTTAAAAAATATCATTCAGTTGAAAGTTATAAAATAATATATAATATTATTCGATTTGAAAATAATTATTGACAAAATTGGTGATACTTTACACATGAAACATGATAAACAAAAATTGAGGCTAGATATTGGTGAAAGCTAGGATGAAGATGTAATTCATAGGGTTGAACATAGGATTAGCAAGATAACCGGGTATAGTAGGTGAAAAATAATTTATCAGGTACATGGTTTTTTATTTAAAAATATGTGAAATCTCAATTGCACCCTTTTGAAAATATATGAAAAATTAGGAATTGATTTCCTTTCTTCCTTGACTTCCACTACGTTGCCGCCCATTTTGCTTCTCCGACTCCGATCGACCAAAAAAAAAAATCAGAAATCCTTATTTTTTGTTAAGAAAATAAGTAATCTGTTATGAGAGAGTCGAAGAGATTGGGTTCTAGGTTCGCGTTTCCTGAACAAAGGTACCATTTATAATTTTTGACCCTCTTACAGTGAAACAAACTATGTTTCAGGATTGAGAAACAACACCTAAATTGGATCCTTAATTTTATTTTTTACAAATAGGATCAAAATGGACAATGCATCTATATATTAAATTTAATCAAATCTTATCCGGTGTCAAATAAAAGTAACCAATATCATTATCTTTTAACTATTCATTTTGTTAATGTTATATCAAACGCTGATAAATTCTCGGTCCACCAATCAACCATATTTTTTATGGATTCACCTTAGACAGTAGCCTAGATATTATTGGATATGTAATTAAGTTTGAAATAATTAATTGGTTTGTTCCGAGAGGCTTAAATATTTTATTCATTGAATTAAGTTTTGACATAAATTTGGATATAATATGATATGATTTGAGGATAGATTGGATGTAAGATTTGATTTTTTACAAAAATCTTCACTTGTTTTAATAAGTTCGGATTGGACGCAAACAAAGATCATTACGATGGTGGCGTTGACATAGATCATGGCTTGTGGTCTATTTAAAGCTTTTCTATTATATCTATATATATTTGGCTGTTTCAAAAAAATAATCATGGTGGCATTGAAATTGAAATAATAATGAAAAAACATAATTGAATATCATGAATATGAAAACAGAAATGGTCTTGTAACGGGGCTATGTTCGTTACTTATTTGAACACTTCACAATTATTGTTGTACACTTGTACAACAGGTTGAATTATATATTAATCAATCATTATTAGAATGGTTCCATACATAGTTGCCCTTTACCGTGAAAGTTTCTACCTTAATTTGATAACTAAAAATGTCCCATCATTATAATATAATCTAATTTGGTCCAAACGGAATACTGTTATTTGTTTTCTTGGCGTGCATTCGAACTTGTTTTTATATAAGCAACATGCAGTGGCTAGTGGTTACGAGGTCAGTTCCTTACTTGATCAAATTCTACTTGGTTAAATGCCACATGCAGCCATCAAAGCGTCCCACTGGACTCAATTAATATGTTATGTTAACCTAAAATAAGAGAAAGTTGAGCCTGAAGAGAAGTGTTCAACGTACTGCTACTTATTTTAATTTGCAGGATAAAATTAACCCGCGCGCGTTTTTATTGATTAGTTCTTTGCCAAAGCAAAACTTCATGACGAGCCATCTCCCTCTTGCAAAAATGAGCCTATAAATACATTCCCTTGAGCTCAAGTTCTCTTCATCTCTTCCTTAATTCCTACTCAACAAACATATATACATATACAACATAATTCTCTTCCTAGTCTTGTCCTTAAATTACAACAACGTTCAATACTCAATCTGCTCCATCATATATATATATATATATATATATATATATATATATATATAGTAATAATAACAGCAATGGATAATACTCCGAGATTCCTTCAAACGGTTTCAAGCTTGATTCTGATTCTAAGCATTTCATCATTGGCCTCAGCATCTCTGAAAGTGGGTTTCTATAGCTCAACGTGTCCATCTGCTGAGGCAATAGTGAGAAGCACAGTAGAGAAAGCAATATCTGCCAGCCCAGGCATAGCTGCTGGTCTCATCAGAATGCATTTCCATGATTGCTTTGTCAGGGTAAGTTACTTAAGATATGCTTGGGTAAATTTTTCCAGAAACACTTTTAAAAAAATAAATAAATAAAATGATCGAATTTCTTCCAGAACTAAAATTAGATTATACATAAACTAATTTGTAAAAATTCTCTGATATATAACTTGTCTAAAAGATGATTTTTAACTTATGAATAAATGCTTCTCGATGAGCTTATTGAAACAGACACAAAGTTCACCTTCATACTTTCCTATGCATACATGCATGTTTAATAAAAACATTTGAATTTCGGATTCTAAAATTGTTATCTCCCACAGGGTTGTGATGGGTCGGTGCTACTAGCATCTAGACCGGGTAATCCAATATCCGAAAGAGACAATTTCGTTAACAACCCAAGCTTGCGTGGCTTCGAGGTGATTGAGGAAGCCAAAAACCAAATAGAGGCTGCATGTCCTAAAACTGTATCATGTGCAGACATATTGGCATTCGCAGCACGAGACAGTGTTTCCAAAGTTGGTGGCATAAACTACGAGGTTCCATCCGGTCGCAGAGATGGAGGCGTCTCAATCGGTGCTGAAGTGCAAAACAATCTTCCTGGACCATCCTTCAGTGCTGATGATCTTATTAGTAACTTTGCGCAAAAGGGGTTGTCAGCAGATGAAATGGTGACCCTCTCAGGAGCGCATTCAATCGGTGTATCCCATTGTGGCGCCTTCTCAAAGCGCTTATACTCTTTCAATGACACAGCTACACAAGATCCCTCATTGGACTCTTCATATGCTGAAACGTTGAAAGGAAAGTGTCCGCCACCACCCCCCACCTCAGACCCAACAGTGTCTCTTGAACCTTCCACGCCTATTCGTTTAGACAGTAAATACTACGAGGGATTAATCAACCACCGTGGCTTGTTGACGTCGGATCAGACGTTGTACACGAGCCAATCCACAAGGGGAATGGTTGAAAGCAATGCATACAATGGTGCAAGTTGGGCTGAGAACTTTGCCCTAGCAATGGTTCGCATGGGTTCTATAGAAGTGCTTACTGGCTCCGATGGTGAGATCAGGAAGCAGTGCAGCTTTGTTAATTAAATTAATTAACAGCAGCAACACTCTTTTCCTGAAAATAATGCAACGCTAATTTGTTTTTTTTTTTTTTTCTTTACATTGTTTGCGGGGAAATTGAATTAGTTTGCAAATGTTCGTCTGTTTTGAATTTGATCCTTACCTGCCATTCACGAGGATGGCCAAATCAAGTGTATATCCCATTATCCCCTCCTTTTATTATATATATGTTTCCTAATGGATAAAATTTCCCCCTTCCATATTTGTATTGTGTTTAGGTGGTCATTGGCCAAATCTAATAAAATTAGTTATTGTTTGTTGGCTGAACTGCATGTATATCAATTGTTTGTATTTCTCTCTCTTTTCTTGCTAAAAATCCAAAGCTCTTTCACAGGGGTATCCTCCTTTTGCTTGCTTTGGTTAAAATATATCAATTTAATAACTAAAGTGATAAGTCTTTAATATTCCATAATTATTTAAATAATTTTATAGAAATAGGTGACTTATCCTTCTAATACTATGGAGGATTTATAGACCAATTTGAAAAGTGAACTAACACCCTTCTATTAGAATTTAGAAGTAAACCAATACCAAACACTAAATTAAACTCATTAAAAAAATAAAAATAAATCATCACCCTACGTGAACACTCAGTTTACCTAATTTTTTTTAATCTACTTTATATTTATAAAAATGATAATAATGATAAAAATCAACCTCCGTTTGACCAAGTCCACTGTATGAACAAAATTTCCAAACTATGGTGTGGCCCAGCCACAAACGAACAAGCATGCATTAAATTAATATATTCAAAAAGTTAATTTTAAAAATATTAAATTCAAAAATACTTTTTGAAATATTTAACCATTGTACCAACATAAATATCAAAAGCCAAAACTTAACATTTCTGACGTAATTAGAAGAATAAACATAAAAGGGGTATATAACTTAATTAGAAAAGATGAAAAAAGACGCAATTTCCTAACTAGCTATTTGTTGGGTTTAACCAAAGAAGAGACCTTGCATGGTAAATGAAGGTGATTTCATCATACACACGAAATGAATCATTATTAGCCATTTGATCTTGTTCAGGGAGTATATTTTTTACGGAAGAATAGCTGCATGCAGAAACAAAAAGAAAGAAAGTGAACATACGTTAAGGTTGATGTTCATAGCATGGCCATGTTTCCATGCTTAGAACGCATAAAGAGAGCTCAGGAACAGTTCCGAAATCACATTTTCCCAGAAAAAAAAACTTCCGATCGATCCTTGGTATGTAACAAGTTCCTGTTCGGTGGCTTTTCTATGCGAAAATGTGACTCGGAAGTGTAACCCATCTTGATCCTCCACCCACACCTTATCATTTGAGAGGCTCATCACAAAGTGAATCATAAAATTAATAGCATTCAAAACAAATGAAAATCATTTTAAAAATTATTTGAGAGAGAAAGATTAAAAAATAGTAAAATAGGTCCTATAAATCTAAAAAATATTTTCACTCTAATATACTCTACCAACCAAACTAATTATCATCAATCTCTGCCTATCTTTCCTATTTCATTTTTTACCAAACGAAGAACAAAATACTCATTCAGACCGACCATGCATGTTCTAAATACACTTATAAAATTAAATTTTTACATTGAGGAAAACATATGTAGCTGTTGTATTTGTCCAAAAAACTGTAAAAAACTCTTCTACTGGAATGAAGATATATATTTTCATTTTTCACCCTCTATTTTGCATATAAAAAATGGTGCGAAAATAGACCTTTTGATGAAAATCAAAGGTGGTTGAGCTTTATAGCAGTCTTCGCTAACACACGAATTTGTACTGTTAAGTGTTAAGCATTTTCCCGTTAATTTATATGAAAAAATGTGGTGTGCACAACTACCTTCTATTTGAAGCATTTTTAATCAATTTAAACTATTGTGCTCTCTGTCTCTCTAAAAAATATCACATCAGTATCATGCAAAAAACCAAAGGTAGACAGACACCAATCGGTGACATTGTGCATATGCAATTTTGATACGACGGACATAATTTTAAACACGTTATGTGACCCAATCTAACTAGCCCAAGTTTTATGCCCCACAAAAATAGAACTTGAACATGTTCTAATTCAGGAAACAAATGATTCTAAAGTTACTACATACATAAAGACACATCTATCCTTCAATTTTAATAATTTAAAAAATCAACAAATAAAAGAATTTTATATTTTTGTATTGGAAAAAATCTGCCAAGAGAAAACTTCACACTGCCTTGAGCACCTAGCACGTTTCCACTAGCCCAAAAATCCCTTTGGGTTTTTTTTTTTTTATCTATTAAAGAATTAAAGGTAAAAATTATTTATTAAAATATAATTTTCAACAAGACGGCAATAATATATGCTTATCGGAATTTTTAATTAAAAAAATCGTTTACTAACTTCTTCAGGAGTATTATCCTTCAACTTATTAAAATTTCCAGCAAAAATGCATTGATAGCATTAGAAGTTATATTTATACATAAGTTAAAAAATCCATTTAACTCCCTATCAAAGACTGATACCCATTAATTATGATTCTAAACAAGTTTGAACTTTGAAATTTATATGTCGCACAAATCATAATATGTTTCTCACTACGCCGTGTAATTTCAGGGACCCATCAATTATTGGAAACTGCCCCTTCTGTATTGTGTTTAGCAATAATTTAAAAACCTGTCAGCATCGCAAATTTAAATACCCCACCAATAATCCATCTGCATAAAAGTACAAAATTAATAAATAAATAAATAAGATGGGTTGGTTATACTCATCATCCTTCTGGTTTCCCCTTCACACACCACCACCATTGGGGTAACAAATCAAATTAATAACGAAATTCTTTCACATACACAATTAAACCTCTCATTTTGTTGCCATGGCATCATCAAACCAATCATCTTTCTCCAATTTCCCTCAAGTTATGCCTCAAACCTGCCATACACATCTTGCAAGTGAAACCTAATTGGAGGAATATTGAAAATTGAAATACCAATATACAATACACCACCAACTGTTTATGTTAGTCAGATGATCAATGATTCAGAAGATCCTTTCTTTCTTTCTTTCCACAGCTATTCAGCATGGTGTGTGCTTTGGTGTTGGGAGGATAAAATGGAGAGAGAAAGGGAAAAGGGAGGGGGGGCCAGGGCACATGGTTGTTTCAAAGGGAGAGGCAACAAAAGCCAATGACATAGCGACCAGTTTAAAACAGTCATTAATAAGATACAATAATCATACAAGTTGTATGATACAACACATGTCAGACAGTGTGGAGTTTTAATACCACCTCAAAGACCCAGATTGACTATGCTATGTTGAATCAGATGCACCACAAAAGATTTTAACTTTATTTTAGCCAAGTATGAAACGTCAAAAGTGGTAACCATACCAAGCAGTAGTAGGTTAGATCTTCCTAGTTACGTGTATTATATGATTTGGCCACAGGATGCACCTAACCTTATCCGTCTTTAAATACTGAAAAGCCAGAGAACGAGCTCCAAGGGAGAGAGTAGCTTGGTCATGACAGCAAAACATAAAAAGGTTTCAAAACACCCGGATGAATTATTATGGTATAGCAAGCGTACCTTCAAGCCAAATGTTCAAATTACCAATCAATACACCATGAAAGAACAGAAAGCATACTGCAATAATAAGCCACTCAATTTGAAATTTAAAATGCGTAGTAACAGAATGAGTTCATGATCATATTAATGTGTAGACAGGAAAAGGCAAATAAAATGACAAGAATAACAATATAGAGAGAAATGAGGAGATGGGTCTTTAATCACTTCACTAACACCCCACGGAAATCCAGTTACATACTAGAAAAGACATTATTGTCACGCTGAGGAATCTAAGAAATGGCTAAGAATTTCAGATAAAAATGTAGAAAAGGGGTCTTACATTGCAGAACCAGGCTGTTAGGCATCCCTGAAAGTGAAGGAGAGAGCAACTAAGAAAGGTAGATGCATAGTTCACCATACCGATGGTCACTTTAGAAGGACCACAATCCTTCAATGATGCCCAATAACATGAATTCTCAATAAACATTGGAAAGAAGTTTACTCCAAGAAAATGGGAGTGACACTTGATTGTCAAACACAAAATCACTCAACCTAAGAATATGAACACTAATCACTTTTAATGACCAAATTAGGAAGGTGAAAGTAAGACAGCCAAGTTGATCAAAACCCATAGTGAAAGTGAAACAGAAGAAACAAGAAGAAGCTCAACCTTGAATTCAATCACCTTGGTGCAAGCAAGCACACTGTGGTGTGATATTTTCCAAAATAACATCATTAAATTAATTTTTCATCTCATTACACTTGCATCTGCGTCTGCATTTGCATTTGCATCTGCATACCGATCAATGATCGAGGTCCTGAAACCCACTTCCAAGCCTCAATCCCTAGTTATTCATCTCATCATCATACTCTCAGTTGTCTCTCCTCCAGCAATGTTCTAAACAAATTCATCATCATCTCCTAACAAGTAACCTAAACAGTTTTCCAAACAAGGAAAACCCTAATAATCCAATTGAATTCCTTAATTCATGGACATGTCCACTCGAAATACTACCAAAAAAAAAAAAAAAAAACTAACCCTAAATATTTCACTAAGAATCTTCAATCCTTCTCCTTGTCCACAGTAGTCCACACACAACAACAAAGTGACAGAGACAAAATGCAAACTCACCCACCCACCCACACACAATAATACATATATTTATATACGAAGAAGATCACAATCAAATCCATCATAATTTCTCAAACTGATTCATTCAGCGAGGCTCGTCGTCCCGCCGGCCGGAATTCCCGTGGCCACCGGACAAGGAGGCGAGCAAATTGAGGTGGCCGGGGAGGTAATTGCCGAGCCTGGCGGCGGAGGCCTCTCCCATGGCGGCCTGCTGCTGTTGCTGCTGGTGGTGTTGATGGTGATGGTGAAACATCGAATTCTGCGGCGACACCGACACGAGTTCGGGCGCGGCGGCGAAGCTCCAGACCTGGCCGAAGTCGGGGCGGGGAGGAAGGGCCCAGAGAGCGGGCGGCGTGGGGGGCGCGACGAGCGAGACGGCGTCGTCTTTGGCGGCGGAGTCGTCGTCGGGGCGAATGCGTTTGCCGAGGATGAAGGGGGTAGGGGGAGGGAGGAGGGGCTTGTGGTCGGAGACGGTGGAGAAGCTCGCCGGAGTGGTGCCGGTGCCGGTGGCGGCGATAATGGAGGGTTCCGCCTGGCGGAGGAGCCACTCGATGGTCTGGCCGTCGGACTTGTGGCCGAGCTCGCGCGTGAGCTGGAAGACGCGAGCGGCGCAGATGATGGGCATGCGAATGCGGCGCCCGCGGCCGTCGACCTTGCTGTGGCGGTCCTTGGAGGGAGGTTTCTTGACGGCGAGGGCGGTGGTGGTGGTGGGGGGGGTTCGCTGTTGGTACTCAACGATTGTACTGTTGGCGTCGTTGGAGGTGACGGCGTTAGTGGCTCCGTCGGAGTTGGACATGTTTTATTATTATTGTTATCGTTACGGTTGCGGCGCGAGAGAAGAAGAAGGAAGAAGAGGGGTGAGAATAGAAGAAGAAAAGAAGAGAGTAGAGAGAGGGAGAATAGAGGGGTAATGATTGAGTGAGAAACAGGAGCTGGTGGAGACTGAAGAGGGGCACATGGGGACTGGGGCCCAGTACTCACACCCCCACAGCTCACACCCTTCACTTCTCACCCCCTCCCCACGCGCCTTCCTTAACACAACATCAACTCATCCTATAGGTAAGAAATTTATCTAGTCATTGACCCAATCGAAATAGTGGATAAGTGGATTAATAATTCAATCAATACATCAATAATTTATTCGATTTGACATAATTTATATTAAAAGTTTAAAATTATATATATATATAACGTTATCCCCTCCCCATGTGTCTTCCTTCATTTTTTCCAACTCACCCTAACAAACTATCTTAATATTAATATTGGCTCAAATCAGAAAATGAACATGCGAATCTCTTAATTCCAACAATTTATTAGATTAAGGAGATGGAACAATTATGTGATTTATAATAAAATAATATGGGCTATTCTTTCATACTCACTCTCAATTGTTGACTACATGTTTAATGTTTTTTGTTGTTGCCGTACAGACACTGCAAGATTTTAAATCTTATATTTAACACCTCATCCAAATTAATCAATTTAATTCCACGACCAATCCTAAAACATCAAGTTTTATTTCCAAATTAATCCAATCCAATTTAAAAATTAGATGGTAACAGCATGTTTGAGTTTTCATTAAAATTACAGTGGCACACATTTCAATAGATATCTAAAAATTAAGCAAAATATAAAATCTTATATCTGGGTGTCTTTTATTGTTACATATAAATAAAAAAGTAGAGTATAAAGGAGTTGTAGTAGTATAGCATAATAAGCATGAAGCATGATATACTCTGTTGTGACGCGCCTTAGTGGCGGAGGGTTGCTCGAAGAAGGGGACCCCATTCACTTTCCGTACTTCTTCGTTAGAGAGTGCCAACTTTCTTGTTATCTCCAGCTACGTTTCATTATCCACTCTTCTTTTGCCACCTCTGCTTCCTGCAACCTTCAACATGTAACTAAATCTCTTTTTTTTTTTTTTTCTTTACTTTCTTTTATCGTATACCCTCATTGACCCCACATCGTAACTGTTCATTTGAAAATTAGCATGGTATCAATATGATGTTTTGATGTATATATTTTTATATTTGTATTATTTTTATTTTATTTTTTTCATGTTATTAATATGAAGTAGTTTCCATCAAAAATAGTGGTTAATCTTTGTTGGAATAATAAGCACACATAATATGAGTATTTTTCTTTCAATATGATTTATTTCATATTCAAGAACTAATCAAGATTCAAACTCTGACCATCCACTTGATTAAAAGACACAAGTCACTACTACTTGCGTCAACCATTAATAGTTTTTATAACTACATTCATAAGTTATTATGTTATCCTTCAACATGTAACCAAATCTCTTTTTTTCTTTCTTTCTTTTATCGTATACCCTCATTGGCACCACATAAATCATAACTGTTCATTTGAAAATTCACCGTGTCGTCATGCACCATACACAGTATGTAAAGAGAATAGCATATTTTGACGTATATATTTCTATAATTTTTTTTGCATATTATTGGTATGAAGTAATTCCTATAAAAATGATAACTAATTTTCGTTGGAGATATTAAATAAACAAAATGATTTATTTCATACATAAAGATTAATCAAGATTCGAATTCTGAATTACTTAATTGAAAAATAGAATTCACTATCATTGTTGTCAGTTGTTGTTTATTTTTATAACTACATCCTATATTATCCCTATAATTACCTTCACAAACCACCCACTACATTCATATGTTACTATTTTATCTCTAAATCCTATAAAAAAAACACGTTTGATAAAAATTGAAGAATGAATGATGAGTCCTTGTTTTATTTCCTAATTTTGCTTAGTAATTAAATAAAAATCAGAATCTATGATGCCAAAATGATAGTAGTATTAAGGTATGAATGTTGAATTGGTTGCTTCAATATGATGAATGAAATCTAATACTAGAGTCTAAATTATCCCAACGTTTGAATTACTTGAGGAAGGTTAGACAAAGTGGAGTTGGAGGCGACAAGTGGAATGAAGGAGATCACATATAATATGGAGGGCATATCATAACTACATGAAGTTCAAATTAATCTAACATTTAATAAAAGTTATTCACAATAAGTGATCCACCCAAGCAATGATCAAATATTTAACTTATTATTTTAATACATCCTCATATGAAAAATAACACATATGTGTTTGTTTTAACTAATGTAGGAGAGAATTATTTTTTTTCATCTTCACATATTAGGGGGTAGATATGCGGGATAGTAAATGTTAAGAGCAAAAAGTCTGGTTTGTCCCTATTCAATCGTCGTGAGTTCACACCCAACATATATCATTTTATTGCTCATGTTCTATTGTCTTTTGTATCTTTGATAATATACTTGTGTATTTCGTCTTTGATAATCCTTTCATCAATAATATGTTTATTGTTTTAAATTGGCTTAATTATTCGTTAACTTTACTTAAGATTACTATTTTTGTTCTCTAATGTATTAAAAGTTATAAAAGGTTTCCTTAAGTATCAGAGATACATTTGTTTGCGATTTTGAGATACCATGCATACTGAACTTTTTTTATTGATTAAAGAAGTGAAGTTTGTCCCTCCATAAATTCACCTCTTGACCGATTTTGACCCCTTTCTGGGTATGCTTCCCTACAGTAAATTTAGGTTAGAAATATTTTGTTGATGATGCTAGGTGATGTGCAATTTTTAATGACTCTCTGCAATACATAGTTTCTATTCATAAGTTGGTGTGTAGTGTCGTTGTAGAATTTCCTCTATAAGTGCACGAAGGATTGAATTGCTTATAGGCCTTTGAAGGTTAGACTTCTGAGTACGACATTATTAGCCGAGGGGGCAATCTAGTACCAGGAATTTGACTTTGACGGTCTTAGCAACTGAAATTTGAAATTGAGATGTGGAGGGTGGAAGGAGACGAAAGAGGTTTACACGCCAAAATTAATTTCATAGGAACCAAACTTATATGCTTAGATTAAATGCTTTTTCTATTAAGTAGAAATAATTAGTCCCACACTCTTTTAAATAAGTTAGGTTAACGCTGCTTTTAAACTAATCGAGGCATTGACCATTAGATCCAATAGGTCGATGCTAAGATAAATAAAAATTAATGAAAAAGTTAAACTAAAATGAGAAAATAATGTCGACTAGACCAACATTAACAAAAAAACGTATTTGATTTTATTTACATTTTTCAATTGTTGGTCTTCTTATAGTCTTATACACCATGTACCAAAAAGAATATAGTGTTATACATCATATGTAAATAGAAACTATTTTGTCCTTATTATAGTTGTGACAGCAGAACATAAATATTCAATTTTCATGTATAATCGATAAATTGATGAACCTAGTTGATTATGTAACTCATATAATCCATTATTAGTGTTTGAATGACCAAAAATTGGTTCGATGTTAGCCATTTAACTGCTTTACTCATGAATTAATTGTCTCCTGCATCAGTTAAAACAAACGCATGCATGTTATTTCCGTCATCCCTGACTTCTTTCCGTCTTCAAAAACAAAATAGAGAAATAAAGAATTCTAATAATATACTCTTTTAACATATTATTTCATACAGTGTCTCTTATTAGTTAAAATATATTTAAAATTATAAAATTAAAAAATATTAAATAAAATACATAACTTACTAAATTTTGTAATTTTTAATAAGAAAATATTATACACTTTTACTTAAAAAAAACATCTTATTCTCTGAAAAAAATTGACACATGTCATGTTTTTTAACAGTCCAGGCATCATTTAATTTAATCTTTTAAAATATCATTTCTTTCCAAATATACCCCCACATTTATAACATCCTTTCAACTAGGTAAAAATTAAGAATCTTATTAAATAGAGATTTCTCGCTTTACGAATATAAGAGAAAGAGATCCTAAACAACTTTATTCTACAATTACAAATAAAATATTTTTAGATTCAAATTCATAATCAATAAGTTATTAAAATATCATGACCAACTTATTAAACGTACACAAAAGTAATTTACTTGGAAATTAGTTTTCCTGATTTGAAAATAAAAACATCTTAACAACAATAAAAGATCAAGATCATTGAGCTTAGATGCAGATCTCACAAACGATGCATCTATTTGCCATTATCTTTGGGTTTATTGTCCAAAAAAAGTATAAAACAAAATCATTGTTGAACTAGGTTTATTGTAAAAAAAATTGCAAAAAATAGAACCATTGTTGAACTTACTAGAAGCAAAACAACAATAAAAAAAATGATTGAAGCTCCACAAGGAATAAAAAAATTCTAGAAGAGGTTCCATTTCCTCAAATCTATGTTAAAAATGCTTTCAACTGCTTACTCATCATCATCCTTAGATAGACAAGATCCAAAATTTGACCATTTTAATCATCACCTGACACATAAAAGGTCACAACTAACAACCATTTACCCAGAAACCAAAAAACCAATTTTTTACAAGCACATTAAAGGATGATTTTGAGTTTGCATAACTCAATTGGGTCTGTTCAATAATGACTTTATGTTCATCTTTGATCTCTTGAAGGGCTTCCACTGACGGTGCATCCTTGTCGACATTGTATTCTTGCAGTGGCGGAGGGGCGATTCTACCGTCAATGCAAGAGGAGCATTTGGTCTCATCGGTGTTGGGTTCTTACAATGTCGCCAACGAGCCCGTCCTCTTCCTCAGTCGCCACTACTTTCCTGGCATCAAAGTGCGCATCCGTGTCAAGGACAATGGTCGCACCTCCCAGATCTGTGTCTGTAATTGAACTTGTGAGGGCATATATATGGTCACATTGTCACAGCAGTTGTGCGAGTAAGGGTAAGTTTGGAAAGAATGTTAATTTTAAAATTTTAGATATCACCAATATTTTAAAACATAAAGATTAGACATGTGTCAAAATTTTATGGTCTAGAGGTTTCAGTTGGAGTGTATAATATTTTTATTTTAATAAATTTTAATCAATAAAAAAAATATATGTTCAAAAGAGAGTGATTATAACATTTTTCATATAACAATAAAGATTAAACCTTGGTGTGAAAAAATTACAGAAATTAAAAAATCAGAATCTATGCTGCCAAAATGATAGTAGTAACATATTTGTTAGGGTGAGCCAGTGTTATTAAAACTGGTTTGGATAGGCCGGTCAGACTGGTCCGACCAGGAACCGTTGGTAGCACCGGATTGGATTGAGTATGGAATCGGCCATGCAAGTGACCCGGTTAGGCCCAATAAGAACCGAACGATTTTTGAAGAACCCGGCGACCTGGATGGGTTTAGGAACCCGAACCGGGTTTTGTAAAACTCAGAAAAAATGCATTTTCTTTGTCTTCTTCACCGACGCCTTATGCCAGAGAAGCTCTGCTCTGCCTGCTCCGCCACCGCATCCAAAAACATCTTTCTGAAATGTTAAAAAAATTCACCATTTTGAAAAAAGAGTTTCTGGAATTTAAGTTTTTAACCAAGAGAAGGAAGTGAAGCCAATATGGAATGAAGAAGTAGAATTAAGGAAATGTTACAAAATTATATGTGCAACAGAAGGAAGAGAAGGCAGCTAAAGGAGAGAAGCGCTGGAAATATGGAATGAAGAATAGAAGCTGCGCAACACAACTAGAGAAGCATATATATTATTAGGGTTTTTTTTTTTTTAATTTGGCACGCTTGTTGCTTTTTGTACTCCTGTTATTACTTTCTACAGTTTTCATTTTATATATTTTTAATCAAAAATGTTAATGACCTATGTATATATAGTAGTTTTTCTTTTTGCACCCTTTTTTTTTACTTTATACGGTTTCCATTTTGCCGTTTTGATTTAGATTGTTGCTATTTATACTCTTTTTATTATTAATACACTTTACTTGTATTATCAACTTGAATATTTTAATTATTATTTTAAATTTTTGAATATGAAATTATGAATGAATTTTTCTTAATTATATACATATAAACATGTAGTCAACAATTGAGAGTGAGTATGAAAGAATAGCCCATATTATTTTATTATAAATCACATAATTGTTCCATCTCCTTAATCTAATAAATTGTTGGAATTAAGAGATTCGCATGTTCATTTTCTGATTTGAGCCAATATTAATATTAAGATAGTTTGTTAGGGTGAGTTGGAAAAAATGAAGGAAGACACATGGGGAGGGGATAACGTTATATATATATATAATTTTAAACTTTTAATATAAATTATGTCAAATCGAATAAATTATTGATGTATTGATTGAATTATTAATCCACTTATCCACTATTTCGATTGGGTCAATGACTAGATAAATTTCTTACCTATAGGATGAGTTGATGTTGTGTTAAGGAAGGCGCGTGGGGAGGGGGTGAGAAGTGAAGGGTGTGAGCTGTGGGGGTGTGAGTACTGGGCCCCAGTCCCCATGTGCCCCTCTTCAGTCTCCACCAGCTCCTGTTTCTCACTCAATCATTACCCCTCTATTCTCCCTCTCTCTACTCTCTTCTTTTCTTCTTCTATTCTCACCCCTCTTCTTCCTTCTTCTTCTCTCGCGCCGCAACCGTAACGATAACAATAATAATAAAACATGTCCAACTCCGACGGAGCCACTAACGCCGTCACCTCCAACGACGCCAACAGTACAATCGTTGAGTACCAACAGCGAACCCCCCCCACCACCACCACCGCCCTCGCCGTCAAGAAACCTCCCTCCAAGGACCGCCACAGCAAGGTCGACGGCCGCGGGCGCCGCATTCGCATGCCCATCATCTGCGCCGCTCGCGTCTTCCAGCTCACGCGCGAGCTCGGCCACAAGTCCGACGGCCAGACCATCGAGTGGCTCCTCCGCCAGGCGGAACCCTCCATTATCGCCGCCACCGGCACCGGCACCACTCCGGCGAGCTTCTCCACCGTCTCCGACCACAAGCCCCTCCTCCCTCCCCCTACCCCCTTCATCCTCGGCAAACGCATTCGCCCCGACGACGACTCCGCCGCCAAAGACGACGCCGTCTCGCTCGTCGCGCCCCCCACGCCGCCCGCTCTCTGGGCCCTTCCTCCCCGCCCCGACTTCGGCCAGGTCTGGAGCTTCGCCGCCGCGCCCGAACTCGTGTCGGTGTCGCCGCAGAATTCGATGTTTCACCATCACCATCAACACCACCAGCAGCAACAGCAGCAGGCCGCCATGGGAGAGGCCTCCGCCGCCAGGCTCGGCAATTACCTCCCCGGCCACCTCAATTTGCTCGCCTCCTTGTCCGGTGGCCACGGGAATTCCGGCCGGCGGGACGACGAGCCTCGCTGAATGAATCAGTTTGAGAAATTATGATGGATTTGATTGTGATCTTCTTCGTATATAAATATATGTATTATTGTGTGTGGGTGGGTGGGTGAGTTTGCATTTTGTCTCTGTCACTTTGTTGTTGTGTGTGGACTACTGTGGACAAGGAGAAGGATTGAAGATTCTTAGTGAAATATTTAGGGTTAGTTTTTTTTTTTTTTTTTTGGTAGTATTTCGAGTGGACATGTCCATGAATTAAGGAATTCAATTGGATTATTAGGGTTTTCCTTGTTTGGAAAACTGTTTAGGTTACTTGTTAGGAGATGATGATGAATTTGTTTAGAACATTGCTGGAGGAGAGACAACTGAGAGTATGATGATGAGATGAATAACTAGGGATTGAGGCTTGGAAGTGGGTTTCAGGACCTCGATCATTGATCGGTATGCAGATGCAAATGCAAATGCAGACGCAGATGCAAGTGTAATGAGATGAAAAATTAATTTAATGATGTTATTTTGGAAAATATCACACCACAGTGTGCTTGCTTGCACCAAGGTGATTGAATTCAAGGTTGAGCTTCTTCTTGTTTCTTCTGTTTCACTTTCACTATGGGTTTTGATCAACTTGGCTGTCTTACTTTCACCTTCCTAATTTGGTCATTAAAAGTGATTAGTGTTCATATTCTTAGGTTGAGTGATTTTGTGTTTGACAATCAAGTGTCACTCCCATTTTCTTGGAGTAAACTTCTTTCCAATGTTTATTGAGAATTCATGTTATTGGGCATCATTGAAGGATTGTGGTCCTTCTAAAGTGACCATCGGTATGGTGAACTATGCATCTACCTTTCTTAGTTGCTCTCTCCTTCACTTTCAGGGATGCCTAACAGCCTGGTTCTGCAATGTAAGACCCCTTTTCTACATTTTTATCTGAAATTCTTAGCCATTTCTTAGATTCCTCAGCGTGACAATAATGTCTTTTCTAGTATGTAACTGGATTTCCGTGGGGTGTTAGTGAAGTGATTAAAGACCCATCTCCTCATTTCTCTCTATATTGTTATTCTTGTCATTTTATTTGCCTTTTCCTGTCTACACATTAATATGATCATGAACTCATTCTGTTACTACGCATTTTAAATTTCAAATTGAGTGGCTTATTATTGCAGTATGCTTTCTGTTCTTTCATGGTGTATTGATTGGTAATTTGAACATTTGGCTTGAAGGTACGCTTGCTATACCATAATAATTCATCCGGGTGTTTTGAAACCTTTTTATGTTTTGCTGTCATGACCAAGCTACTCTCTCCCTTGGAGCTCGTTCTCTGGCTTTTCAGTATTTAAAGACGGATAAGGTTAGGTGCATCCTGTGGCCAAATCATATAATACACGTAACTAGGAAGATCTAACCTACTACTGCTTGGTATGGTTACCACTTTTGACGTTTCATACTTGGCTAAAATAAAGTTAAAATCTTTTGTGGTGCATCTGATTCAACATAGCATAGTCAATCTGGGTCTTTGAGGTGGTATTAAAACTCCACACTGTCTGACATGTGTTGTATCATACAACTTGTATGATTATTGTATCTTATTAATGACTGTTTTAAACTGGTCGCTATGTCATTGGCTTTTGTTGCCTCTCCCTTTGAAACAACCATGTGCCCTGGCCCCCCCTCCCTTTTCCCTTTCTCTCTCCATTTTATCCTCCCAACACCAAAGCACACACCATGCTGAATAGCTGTGGAAAGAAAGAAAGAAAGGATCTTCTGAATCATTGATCATCTGACTAACATAAACAGTTGGTGGTGTATTGTATATTGGTATTTCAATTTTCAATATTCCTCCAATTAGGTTTCACTTGCAAGATGTGTATGGCAGGTTTGAGGCATAACTTGAGGGAAATTGGAGAAAGATGATTGGTTTGATGATGCCATGGCAACAAAATGAGAGGTTTAATTGTGTATGTGAAAGAATTTCGTTATTAATTTGATTTGTTACCCCAATGGTGGTGGTGTGTGAAGGGGAAACCAGAAGGATGATGAGTATAACCAACCCATCTTATTTATTTATTTATTAATTTTGTACTTTTATGCAGATGGATTATTGGTGGGGTATTTAAATTTGCGATGCTGACAGGTTTTTAAATTATTGCTAAACACAATACAGAAGGGGCAGTTTCCAATAATTGATGGGTCCCTGAAATTACACGGCGTAGTGAGAAACATATTATGATTTGTGCGACATATAAATTTCAAAGTTCAAACTTGTTTAGAATCATAATTAATGGGTATCAGTCTTTGATAGGGAGTTAAATGGATTTTTTTACTTATGTATAAATATAACTTCTAATGCTATCAATGCATTTTTGCTGGAAATTTTAATAAGTTGAAGGATAATACTCCTGAAGAAGTTAGTAAACGATTTTTTTAATTAAAAATTCCGATAAGCATATATTATTGCCGTCTTGTTGAAAATTATATTTTAATAAATAATTTTTACCTTTAATTCTTTAATAGATAAAAAAAAAAAACCCAAAGGGATTTTTGGGCTAGTGGAAACGTGCTAGGTGCTCAAGGCAGTGTGAAGTTTTCTCTTGGCAGATTTTTTCCAATACAAAAATATAAAATTCTTTTATTTGTTGATTTTTTAAATTATTAAAATTGAAGGATAGATGTGTCTTTATGTATGTAGTAACTTTAGAATCATTTGTTTCCTGAATTAGAACATGTTCAAGTTCTATTTTTGTGGGGCATAAAACTTGGGCTAGTTAGATTGGGTCACATAACGTGTTTAAAATTATGTCCGTCGTATCAAAATTGCATATGCACAATGTCACCGATTGGTGTCTGTCTACCTTTGGTTTTTTGCATGATACTGATGTGATATTTTTTAGAGAGACAGAGAGCACAATAGTTTAAATTGATTAAAAATGCTTCAAATAGAAGGTAGTTGTGCACACCACATTTTTTCATATAAATTAACGGGAAAATGCTTAACACTTAACAGTACAAATTCGTGTGTTAGCGAAGACTGCTATAAAGCTCAACCACCTTTGATTTTCATCAAAAGGTCTATTTTCGCACCATTTTTTATATGCAAAATAGAGGGTGAAAAATGAAAATATATATCTTCATTCCAGTAGAAGAGTTTTTTACAGTTTTTTGGACAAATACAACAGCTACATATGTTTTCCTCAATGTAAAAATTTAATTTTATAAGTGTATTTAGAACATGCATGGTCGGTCTGAATGAGTATTTTGTTCTTCGTTTGGTAAAAAATGAAATAGGAAAGATAGGCAGAGATTGATGATAATTAGTTTGGTTGGTAGAGTATATTAGAGTGAAAATATTTTTTAGATTTATAGGACCTATTTTACTATTTTTTAATCTTTCTCTCTCAAATAATTTTTAAAATGATTTTCATTTGTTTTGAATGCTATTAATTTTATGATTCACTTTGTGATGAGCCTCTCAAATGATAAGGTGTGGGTGGAGGATCAAGATGGGTTACACTTCCGAGTCACATTTTCGCATAGAAAAGCCACCGAACAGGAACTTGTTACATACCAAGGATCGATCGGAAGTTTTTTTTTCTGGGAAAATGTGATTTCGGAACTGTTCCTGAGCTCTCTTTATGCGTTCTAAGCATGGAAACATGGCCATGCTATGAACATCAACCTTAACGTATGTTCACTTTCTTTCTTTTTGTTTCTGCATGCAGCTATTCTTCCGTAAAAAATATACTCCCTGAACAAGATCAAATGGCTAATAATGATTCATTTCGTGTGTATGATGAAATCACCTTCATTTACCATGCAAGGTCTCTTCTTTGGTTAAACCCAACAAATAGCTAGTTAGGAAATTGCGTCTTTTTTCATCTTTTCTAATTAAGTTATATACCCCTTTTATGTTTATTCTTCTAATTACGTCAGAAATGTTAAGTTTTGGCTTTTGATATTTATGTTGGTACAATGGTTAAATATTTCAAAAAGTATTTTTGAATTTAATATTTTTAAAATTAACTTTTTGAATATATTAATTTAATGCATGCTTGTTCGTTTGTGGCTGGGCCACACCATAGTTTGGAAATTTTGTTCATACAGTGGACTTGGTCAAACGGAGGTTGATTTTTATCATTATTATCATTTTTATAAATATAAAGTAGATTAAAAAAAATTAGGTAAACTGAGTGTTCACGTAGGGTGATGATTTATTTTTATTTTTTTAATGAGTTTAATTTAGTGTTTGGTATTGGTTTACTTCTAAATTCTAATAGAAGGGTGTTAGTTCACTTTTCAAATTGGTCTATAAATCCTCCATAGTATTAGAAGGATAAGTCACCTATTTCTATAAAATTATTTAAATAATTATGGAATATTAAAGACTTATCACTTTAGTTATTAAATTGATATATTTTAACCAAAGCAAGCAAAAGGAGGATACCCCTGTGAAAGAGCTTTGGATTTTTAGCAAGAAAAGAGAGAGAAATACAAACAATTGATATACATGCAGTTCAGCCAACAAACAATAACTAATTTTATTAGATTTGGCCAATGACCACCTAAACACAATACAAATATGGAAGGGGGAAATTTTATCCATTAGGAAACATATATATAATAAAAGGAGGGGATAATGGGATATACACTTGATTTGGCCATCCTCGTGAATGGCAGGTAAGGATCAAATTCAAAACAGACGAACATTTGCAAACTAATTCAATTTCCCCGCAAACAATGTAAAGAAAAAAAAAAAAAAACAAATTAGCGTTGCATTATTTTCAGGAAAAGAGTGTTGCTGCTGTTAATTAATTTAATTAACAAAGCTGCACTGCTTCCTGATCTCACCATCGGAGCCAGTAAGCACTTCTATAGAACCCATGCGAACCATTGCTAGGGCAAAGTTCTCAGCCCAACTTGCACCATTGTATGCATTGCTTTCAACCATTCCCCTTGTGGATTGGCTCGTGTACAACGTCTGATCCGACGTCAACAAGCCACGGTGGTTGATTAATCCCTCGTAGTATTTACTGTCTAAACGAATAGGCGTGGAAGGTTCAAGAGACACTGTTGGGTCTGAGGTGGGGGGTGGTGGCGGACACTTTCCTTTCAACGTTTCAGCATATGAAGAGTCCAATGAGGGATCTTGTGTAGCTGTGTCATTGAAAGAGTATAAGCGCTTTGAGAAGGCGCCACAATGGGATACACCGATTGAATGCGCTCCTGAGAGGGTCACCATTTCATCTGCTGACAACCCCTTTTGCGCAAAGTTACTAATAAGATCATCAGCACTGAAGGATGGTCCAGGAAGATTGTTTTGCACTTCAGCACCGATTGAGACGCCTCCATCTCTGCGACCGGATGGAACCTCGTAGTTTATGCCACCAACTTTGGAAACACTGTCTCGTGCTGCGAATGCCAATATGTCTGCACATGATACAGTTTTAGGACATGCAGCCTCTATTTGGTTTTTGGCTTCCTCAATCACCTCGAAGCCACGCAAGCTTGGGTTGTTAACGAAATTGTCTCTTTCGGATATTGGATTACCCGGTCTAGATGCTAGTAGCACCGACCCATCACAACCCTGTGGGAGATAACAATTTTAGAATCCGAAATTCAAATGTTTTTATTAAACATGCATGTATGCATAGGAAAGTATGAAGGTGAACTTTGTGTCTGTTTCAATAAGCTCATCGAGAAGCATTTATTCATAAGTTAAAAATCATCTTTTAGACAAGTTATATATCAGAGAATTTTTACAAATTAGTTTATGTATAATCTAATTTTAGTTCTGGAAGAAATTCGATCATTTTATTTATTTATTTTTTTAAAAGTGTTTCTGGAAAAATTTACCCAAGCATATCTTAAGTAACTTACCCTGACAAAGCAATCATGGAAATGCATTCTGATGAGACCAGCAGCTATGCCTGGGCTGGCAGATATTGCTTTCTCTACTGTGCTTCTCACTATTGCCTCAGCAGATGGACACGTTGAGCTATAGAAACCCACTTTCAGAGATGCTGAGGCCAATGATGAAATGCTTAGAATCAGAATCAAGCTTGAAACCGTTTGAAGGAATCTCGGAGTATTATCCATTGCTGTTATTATTACTATATATATATATATATATATATATATATATATATATATATGATGGAGCAGATTGAGTATTGAACGTTGTTGTAATTTAAGGACAAGACTAGGAAGAGAATTATGTTGTATATGTATATATGTTTGTTGAGTAGGAATTAAGGAAGAGATGAAGAGAACTTGAGCTCAAGGGAATGTATTTATAGGCTCATTTTTGCAAGAGGGAGATGGCTCGTCATGAAGTTTTGCTTTGGCAAAGAACTAATCAATAAAAACGCGCGCGGGTTAATTTTATCCTGCAAATTAAAATAAGTAGCAGTACGTTGAACACTTCTCTTCAGGCTCAACTTTCTCTTATTTTAGGTTAACATAACATATTAATTGAGTCCAGTGGGACGCTTTGATGGCTGCATGTGGCATTTAACCAAGTAGAATTTGATCAAGTAAGGAACTGACCTCGTAACCACTAGCCACTGCATGTTGCTTATATAAAAACAAGTTCGAATGCACGCCAAGAAAACAAATAACAGTATTCCGTTTGGACCAAATTAGATTATATTATAATGATGGGACATTTTTAGTTATCAAATTAAGGTAGAAACTTTCACGGTAAAGGGCAACTATGTATGGAACCATTCTAATAATGATTGATTAATATATAATTCAACCTGTTGTACAAGTGTACAACAATAATTGTGAAGTGTTCAAATAAGTAACGAACATAGCCCCGTTACAAGACCATTTCTGTTTTCATATTCATGATATTCAATTATGTTTTTTCATTATTATTTCAATTTCAATGCCACCATGATTATTTTTTTGAAACAGCCAAATATATATAGATATAATAGAAAAGCTTTAAATAGACCACAAGCCATGATCTATGTCAACGCCACCATCGTAATGATCTTTGTTTGCGTCCAATCCGAACTTATTAAAACAAGTGAAGATTTTTGTAAAAAATCAAATCTTACATCCAATCTATCCTCAAATCATATCATATTATATCCAAATTTATGTCAAAACTTAATTCAATGAATAAAATATTTAAGCCTCTCGGAACAAACCAATTAATTATTTCAAACTTAATTACATATCCAATAATATCTAGGCTACTGTCTAAGGTGAATCCATAAAAAATATGGTTGATTGGTGGACCGAGAATTTATCAGCGTTTGATATAACATTAACAAAATGAATAGTTAAAAGATAATGATATTGGTTACTTTTATTTGACACCGGATAAGATTTGATTAAATTTAATATATAGATGCATTGTCCATTTTGATCCTATTTGTAAAAAATAAAATTAAGGATCCAATTTAGGTGTTGTTTCTCAATCCTGAAACATAGTTTGTTTCACTGTAAGAGGGTCAAAAATTATAAATGGTACCTTTGTTCAGGAAACGCGAACCTAGAACCCAATCTCTTCGACTCTCTCATAACAGATTACTTATTTTCTTAACAAAAAATAAGGATTTCTGATTTTTTTTTTTGGTCGATCGGAGTCGGAGAAGCAAAATGGGCGGCAACGTAGTGGAAGTCAAGGAAGAAAGGAAATCAATTCCTAATTTTTCATATATTTTCAAAAGGGTGCAATTGAGATTTCACATATTTTTAAATAAAAAACCATGTACCTGATAAATTATTTTTCACCTACTATACCCGGTTATCTTGCTAATCCTATGTTCAACCCTATGAATTACATCTTCATCCTAGCTTTCACCAATATCTAGCCTCAATTTTTGTTTATCATGTTTCATGTGTAAAGTATCACCAATTTTGTCAATAATTATTTTCAAATCGAATAATATTATATATTATTTTATAACTTTCAACTGAATGATATTTTTTAAAAATTAATTATTGGATTGAAAGTTTATTTTACATAAATCTCATATATAAAATTTTATATCAATTCAAAATTTTTGTTATCTCGTTTATATAGATTAAAATCGACGTAATATAAATATTAAAATATGAGTCATTTGATTACCTTTTTTTATTTTCAATTTTAATAAAATTTGACACAAATGATTTTGATAATATGTAGATATAATTCAACGGTTTTATTAATAAAAATCACATTTTATATTAAATTATAAATATTGTATAATAATTATCAAAATTACATAAGTGTAATTTAATCCCTTATCTTCTTATATATATAACAACTCCAATACTAATCAAGTCCTGTTACTTAATGTTGAAACTTGAAAATGACATTCCAATTATGTTGCCACCCTATAAACAATCCATCCCAAGCACCCACTTACCAAAATTTATAGATAGAACAAGAAAAACAAAAGCAAGGGGGAAGTAGGCAAAAACCCATGCTAAGAGAAAGGAAATTTGTAGTGATCAGAGACATGAAATTTGTACTGAGGTAAGCCCTGTACATCACAAATGAGGTATTATGACAAAATCTGATTATTTCTAATATTATAAGAGCTTGTTCCATTTGGGATTAAAACCAAATATTTTAATTAAATCTATATGAATTATCAATGCAAAAAAAAAAAAAAAAAAAAACAAGCAGTTTTTTCAAATATGAAATAAATCTTAACTAAATCTATCTTTTGAAAAATCCAAGTCCATATCTCATTGAAACTATAAATAGATGCATACGCCTCTAAGAGTTTAGTATACAAGCCTAGAAAAAATAGAAAGGAAATGTGTGTATAGCTTTTTATCATTGTTGCGTCTATAGTGAGAAAAAGAGAGCGTTAGGTTAAGTGGGTTGCTAATCCCACTATTAAGAATAGATGTTAGCAAATTATTTCTCAAGAGTTTGATTCCTTGAGGTATTTGACTGAGAAGAAGTAGGGTGTTCTAATTAGGTTGTCGAAGGTGCCAAC
>PYAF01000505.1:161908-176400 GCA_007407185.1 Glycine tomentella | reverse complement strand
AAAATAGAAAGGAAATGTGTGTATAGCTTTTTATCATTGTTGCGTCTATAGTGAGAAAAAGAGAGCGTTAGGTTAAGTGGGTTGCTAATCCCACTATTAAGAATAGATGTTAGCAAATTATTTCTCAAGAGTTTGATTCCTTGAGGTATTTGACTGAGAAGAAGTAGGGTGTTCTAATTAGGTTGTCGAAGGTGCCAACATAATCAGCCTATAGCTTATCTGTCAGGTTCGCTAGGGTGTGTGATATATCCATAGTATCCCTAGTGTAGCGTTCAGAGTTACGGACCTAATTAGGTTGTCAAAGATGTAAACATAATAACCTTTGTCTATGCATGTAATTATTTGATAGAAATCAATAATGATAAATGAATATCAGTATCTCATAAGATTAATAATTAATTTTTGATGAGGGATATGTTGGTCACACAAAAAAATTATCTATTTTTAAGCAAATTCCTATATACATTAAGTCATTGAAAAATGCTTACAAATTGAGACAATCCATGCAAATACACGAGTAATTAATTAGTTATTTATTAAAATACAAATTTTAATTAGGTCGGGTGAAGCCTTTTTGTTTAACACATAAGTAACTGCAGCAACTCTCAAATTTCGAATTTTGTTTATCTCAATTTTGGTGGGATAGTTTTCGGGATATTTTATTTTAACGATTAATCCGTTTCAGTTTTATCTATTTTTAATTAAATTTTAATTAATTATTTTAAAACAATCACAACTTCACAAGTCATTTATTTTTCAGCTGTTTCGTGCTATTTGGTTTCGTACCAAATAGCATCGTTGTTTTAAGAAATAACGAATTTTTATTTATACATTTAAATGTGATTAAAACGGTACGTAGTTTCATTTTGATATATTCTTAGCCTAAAAAAGGTATACTATTAAATATTAATTAATTAAACTACACCTTACATTTGATTTTTAAAATAGATATTACAAAACTTATGATTTCTAATGATACAATTATCATGATAGATTGATAATATAAAAATGTTATTTAGTTTTAATGTAAAATATTTTAAATTAATGCAAGAAGAGTGTCAGAAACATATTTTTTTAACCGAAATCTATTTAACAATACTTAATTATTGATTAAAATTTATTGAAAAATTCAAAATAAGAGAGAATTAATAAATAATAAATGAGACTCACAGAATTATGTTATTTTTAATAAGTTTTAACAAATGATAATTAAACAGTGTTTAAAAGAATATATTTTTAGCATTTTTTTTTCTATAAATATTTGAAATCAAATCATCACAGTGGCCTCATTAGTTAAATGTACACTTACATTAGAGTTTTTCAAGCATCTATTGAATCCAATCAAGTTATCTTAAAAATAATCACATGGATGTGAGTAGACAGATGAAGACTTGATAGTAGTTTTCCTTAGAGGCTATGTTGTGGCGATTATTTAGAAGTATATGCAAAATTGTATTGTATTTGAAGGTGAAGAAGAATCATTTAGCTAGCAATATTAAAAAGCACACTTCATAAGAAGTTGAAAATTGTTATAATCTTTTAATTACGTAGCTTGAACTGAAATTATTTAGAAGGCAACATCATCTTTATGGATATTATTCATATTTTTATACCAAAAAAACATTTTGATTCTGATGCAAGAATTGAAAAAATTGAAGAACAAACTTCACTAATTTATTTTACCTATAGATATGATTGGGAAGTTAACATGCACTAAGGCTAGAATCTATCACTAAAAACAACAACAATGTATGTTTAATTCCAAGCACAAGAAAATCTAACGACAAGCACTTGATTTGTTGATTGAATCACTCTTCAAATTTTATTTTGATCAATGGATGTTGTTCTGGTTATCACACATAACTAATTCCTAATTAATTAAATTCATGGAACCACCTTTGTACTAGTACCAGCAATGGCGACGTCATCAGGAACAAGCTTAGTCCAGAACCAATGAGCCTTCCATATTCTATTCATTTCTTCGATTGGAACATTCTTGGTTTCGGGTAGAAGCAACGCAATGAAAAGGGTCATGATAACCACACAGCCAGCGAATAAGAAGAAGAGACCAAACTTTAGATGACAAAGCATGGTAAGGAAGACTTGAGCAATGGCAAAGGTGAAGAACATGTTCATTGCGACATTGATAGCTTGACCTGCTGGTCGAATCTCAAGAGAACATGTTTCACTAGGCACTAACCAACCCAATGGCCCCCAAGACCAAGCAAATGCTGCAACATATGCACAAATAAAGAACAACAGAGCGTCGGCTTCTCCTTTGGTAAATGATCCTTCACCATTCAATCCAAACTTTAAACCAATCATGATTCCAATAATCATCTACAAGAAAGAATAAATTAATTATCAATCATGCTCTCTTTCACATTGTTATAAATTTTTTCAAAGCATTATACTATCTCCTCCCTTCCTATTTATAAATACACTATAACTTGTTTCTTATAGATAGGAATGGATATAGTATTAGACTTTGGTAGATAATTTTTACTTACCTGACAAATAAGCATTTGTGAACCACCTTCAAGAAATAATACCCTTCTTCCAAACCTGTCTACTGTGAAGATAGAAACAAGTGTGGCAACAACATTGACAACTCCGGTTATAACCGCAGACATGAGTGAAGCATCATTGCCGAAGCCTAAAATCTTAAAAAGGACTGGAGCATAAAACATGATAACATTGATGCCAGTGAGTTGTTGAAATGTTGGAATAAAACTGCAGAAAATGAGTTGAGGCCTATATTTGGGTTGCAAAATGTTCTTCCATGGATGGTCCACCATTTTAGCCGCTTCACTAGCATCAACAAGATCTTGATATTCCTCTTCAACGTTCTCGGTGCCACGGATCTTCTTCAACATTTCCTTGGCTTTTGTATGTTGGTCTCTTTCAATCAAAGAATTAGGTGTTTCATCTAAGCAGAGAGATCCTATACATAACAGAATTGCTGGCACAGCTCCAATGCCCAAAGACATTCTCCAACCATTTTCATGTTTAGAGGTACCATAGTTGATGAGGTTTGCAATTAGGATACCAATTGTAATCATCATTTGAAAGCCAATATTGAGTGCTCCTCTAATTTTTGCTGGAGCCATTTCAGACAAATACACTGGTACAGACTATATAATAAACGAAATTATTAATAAGTTTATTTCAAAATCAAATTATAATAATTGATGCTAACTTTTACTTACCTGATTACAAAATCCCACACCAAAGCCTAGTAATATACGGCCAATGATAAGCATTTCGATGTTAAGGGCGAAGCCATTCAACAATGCACCAATAAGGAAAAACAAGCCACCAACAAACATTGAGGGTTTACGTCCAAACTTTCTAGTTGTAGTAGAAGCAAAAAAACAGGCTATCAATGCCGCAAGGTATAAGGAAGAGGTGAATAATGTAAGAAGTTGATTGTCAAATTTACAATATTGATTCTTGCTTTCTGCTTCACCTTTCATTTGTTTATACACGCTAGGGAAGAACTTAATCAAAAATGGGTCCATAGAAGTCACTCCTCCTGTAATACCAAGATCGTATCCAAAGAGAAGACCCCCCATGGCAGCCACAAAACATGTAATTAGCACAAACCCTGTGACTTTTCCTTCATAATGGCGTACTCCATTTGAATCAACGAAACTTCCACCTGCCATCTTTCAAATTGTACTCAAGTCTTCTAAAGATTAACTCAAATTCACTTCTATAACGTAATTAGTACAAAGAAACACCACTACCACTTTGACTCTTCCTTTTCTCACTTATATTACGTACTCTGATTATTTGTGCTTTAATATATAGTTAGAAGCAATGCACTTTTGATGGTTAAAAAATGGTCATAGCAACCACCAAAAATAGCTTTCAATTCTCACTGATCCATTACTTTTTCTTCTGTTAGAGTAATGTGTGCATCGATTAATGTCTTTTGCATTTGCTAGAAAGTAGGAAGTCGAATTAGTATTTACCTCAAAAGTTTTATTTATTAGAATTAGTAAAGGTTGTGAAGCTATGATTGACCTATTCTCAATATTGTTTCCAACTTTTTCTTAAACTTCAATTTGTGTCTAACATAATATAGTTTTTTTTCTTTTTTTTTTTTTTAATTCAAAGACTGGGTATGATAGGATGACTCTAAGACACTACATGGTAATCACACAATTATATTTGCAACTTGCGTTGATTTTAATTAAAATAAAATTAAAAATGGAATAATTAACTTCTCCACTCCTTAGTCGTCACCTCATATTTTAATTTATTTCAAAATATTAAATAATTGTTTTTTATACATTTAATAAATAAAAAGTGGATATAATTGTATTTGTAAAAGCATAAATTAATTAATATATTAATCATTTTTATAAATATTTAATGCAAAAAATTGTAATGAATTAATTTGTATAACTTTTTTTTAATTAATACATTTCATTTAGCGTAATACTTATGTGTGTGTATATATATACAGTTATTTATGTTTTGATTATAATTTTTTTCCGAAAAACTTAACAGTCTAGGTGGAAAATCAAAATTTTCAAAGAGTGTTATGTCACATGTCTTTAGGTGACAAAACTTTCTTATGATATGAGCATGTATTTAAAAGACTTACAAATAAATAGTTACTTGTCACATGCGATTTTTTTATTAATTTTTTAATATTTTATATTTTATAGTCTAGTCCAAAAAAATTATTTTTATTTGCCACATCATTTATGAATGAGATCTAAATAGAGTTTACATAATTAAATATGTTATTCAAAACAATTCACCTTCCAATAAGGATACAAAAATTTATCATGGCCAATAAGCAACTAATTTTTATCTAAAGTTGATAAGCCAGTGCATTAACAACCAAATCCTTCTGTTTAAAAAAAAAACACCAAATCCAAATAGAAACTCCAAAGTTTAGACCTTGTAAATTTTTTATAGTGATCTATCAGTTTTTGAAACCTATCATTAAGCTAATCTTATATAATGCGACATCATTGTACGTATAAGATCTAAATATATTGAAATAAATAATAAAAACAATAAGAGATCAAAGAAATAAACCTTAACATATAATTGTTTACAAAGATGGCAAGATGAGCTATTGTTGCTACTGGAGCGTGAAAGACATTTTGAAGGTAATTAAGGTCACTACTACCTTTGTGTTTGTCACCTGTTCCGAAGTCATTTGTTTGGATATGACCTTGGTATTACTAGAGGAATGACTTCCACGAAAACTTTTTTTTTTTCTTTTCTATTATTAAGTTCTTCCCAATTCTATACATACAAATGAAAGATGAATCAAGTCACAAACTGAAAAAAGTCAATATTGCATATTTGATAATGCACTTTTTAGTTTACCTCTTGCTTATACCTTGGGGTGTTGATTGCCTATTCTTTTCTTCTACTACAACCAAAATGCTTGAACGCAAGTCCTCAATGTTTTTAGGATACTTGTTTTTCCTTGTTAGTGCTTAGCTTAATGGTGTTGTTAACAATGTTGACTAAATTTCAAACCAAATCTCTAAACAATATGATTAAATTTCTCAAACCAAGCTCGAGGAGATTGTTTTAGTTTGAAGAGAGACTAACAACGGAAATTGCAAACAAAACCAAACTTCCGTGAAGTTTCTCTTATCCTTCTAAGATTTCCTTTCCCATCGAGTTTGCCTTGCCTTCATGTCATTTTCATAAATACGACAACGATTCACTAATAATACCGAAAATTGAGCAACTTCCAAGTACCCCACAACTTGTTTGATGTCAGCCTTCAATCCATTCTCAAACTTCAAGCACTTGGACCTTTCATCCATGTCCCAATAATAAGGACAATACTTTGATAGCTCCTCAAACATGGCGGCATATTCGCCCATAGACATTGTTCCTTGTTTCAACTCAAGAAACTCAATCTCCTTTCTCCTTCTAAAATCTTCTGGAAAAATACTTTTCCAAAAACTTTTGGTGAAATACCTCTCAGTTGATTTGCCTTTCCTTTGCAACAATTAATTGCTACCTAGTGTTCCTCCACCAGTGTTTAGCTTCTCCAACAAACATAAAATAGCTCAATCCTTGATATTCAATAGATTCAACTTGGTTGTTTTGTGCTACAGCCTCGAGTACCATAGTCATCCTCTCAAGTTGTCTTTGTGATGCCATTTTCCTGTAGCAAGAGTAATTATCTTAGTCCTTACTCAGAATCATATGACAATTAGTACACCCTAAATCAACTAGAAAAGAGAGGTAATTCACACCAACCTTCTTAAATACCAAGTTTTCCCTTAGGCCAAGTGTTCCCTAGAATATACTTCTTGCATCATTGTGCCATAGCTAACAAATTGTAAAACTCCAAATAGACTTAGACAACTTCCTCAAAGTCTTCACTCCCATGGATGCATGTTGTTGTCGTCATCGTCATCCTTAAACCATTTCTATCCTAAGATCCTATATATAAATCTCTTCACTTCTGTTTTTCAACAAAGAATGCAAGAACACACACAACAAGCAAGCAATAGTCAAATCCACAACCCTAGGTCTTAACAAGGATCGAACTGCTATGATGTCACTGATCAATAAATATGAACCAAATTATCACATTTATTTGTATATCTTCTAGTTCATGTATAGGTTCACCTTTTTTATCCACACCAAATATTTTCATCACAATAATTATTTTGACATTTATGATATATCTATTGTTTTAAAGAATACAGTTAAACTGAAGTCATTCAATTTGACTGCTAACACTTTAAGTATGAAAATGTTAAATTAATTGTCTGTTTCAATGATATAGTCGTATTTTTCATATATTTCTTTTTAAGTTGTGTAGTTAATTTACACATTAGCTATATTAATTTCGGTCTAATGGTTAATGATTGATCCAACATAATTAATTGATAGAAAATTTGAGGATTGAAAAACAAAATAACAAAGTAGCATGTGGGCGAAAGAAAATATGAACAGATCAGAGAGAACCATAGGAGGTGATGCCTGTGCTTTCTGAAGTTATAGTACTCATTAATTGTCTCTACGTATTACCGATGGCATGACGTGTGAATATATGAGTGATTATATTTACTGACTTCATCTTAATTGTCTGAAGAAACTCGTCCTTTATTTTTGAGAAAATAATGTTGACACTTTTTTTTTTTAAGGAAATTTATTTAAAACAAACACTTTAGCATAAGATATATAAGTGTTACGAACTACACTTTAAACCAGACCAGAGAGAAAGGCCTTAAAACGTGTACAGGGTTTAAACAATTATATTAAAAAATTAAACCGGGGCATTAAAATCAAATATCTGAATATCAACGAAATGAAAGACACAGAAAGATTAATTGAGTTGAACTTAAATGGAACCTTCAAATAAATATAATATCTCCTTGTTCCCCTATGATATAGCAATGTTTACTTGCATTATTGAAATAAGGGTATTTCTAACTAGTAATTCCCAAGACACTAATTAAAAAATTAAAAACGAGAAATTTTCATTTATATGTAACTTATCTTTTTCATTACAATAATAATTCTTTGATATTCATGACGAATCATTAATTGTTTTACAATAATAACGTTGAATCAAAGTTATTTAACTTGACTATGTACTGAGAATTTAATTTTAAAAATGTTAAATTAATTGTCTGTTTCAATTGATGATATACATAGTATGTCCTATAGTTAACTTACACATTAGTTATCTCATCAAAATGTCTGCTGTCACCACACATTTAACAAAAAAAAAAATGAATGTAAAGAAAAGGCTGAAAATTGAAGTTCTTCAATCAAATAAAAAAAGGCCGAAAAAGGTTAAAGTAATATTTGGATAAATACATTGCTAGTGCTGCAATAATGCTTCTCTAACATCTAAATCAGTGGCAAATACAGGGAGGTAACTAATAATATGATAAACAAGGCACGGCATATATTAACCATAGAAAGAGTAATGCAGATCACAGAGTTAAATATGCACATACAGATCACACATTGGGAAAATTATTTTCACTTTCAAACGCAGTTACTTGTACTCATCAAGCACATGTGCCGATGAACGTTGCACACAGCAATTGTGATTCTTTGTCTTTTCTAATTTAGTCACGACCTATTTATGGAAACCTTAATATTCTCATCTTTTGCCTTTTGTGGCAAAGTTCTGATTTCACTTTAGACTAGTGGTTTTGGTTTGCAACAACTCCTTCTGCCCACACATGTGAAATGACACTAGAGGACCTGCATTTTGGAGAATACTACTGAAATGTGATTCATGCGATGCCCGTGTACTAAAAAAAAAAACACACTGTTAATCTTTGGCTTGAACCTTATGCATGCACATTGGTCTCAGTCTCAGCTACGCGTTTAATTATTGTCACCAACACAAAATTACATTACTACCCTTGCTCCCTCTCTACATTTTTTATGCCAAACACAAAAAGGCATTGTGGTAGTTTCGGACATTCATTGTTGGCTCTCAGAAATTGCCTTCATATTTCTTAGTATATATTAATAGCAAGCTAGTGTGATGATATTTCTCAAGCTCTAGGTCTAATTAATTCCACAAAGAAACAAAGTTTTCCGAGGTACCTAGTTGTTGAATGATATTCAACACTTCTATCTTCCACCACCCTTTATCTCTCTCACAACTTCTTATGAACATTAATTTTTTTTTTGATGTAGGGTTTGTGTATGTGAGATATGGGACGTGGAAAAATAGAGATAAAGAGGATCGAGAACAAAACCACAAGGCAAGTGACCTTCTCCAAAAGAAGATGTGGCCTCTTGAAGAAGACAAAGGAGCTTTCTGTGCTTTGTGATGCTAAGATCGGGATTATCATCTTCTCCAGCACCGGGAAGATGAGGGAATGGTGCACCGAACCCTTCAGGTAAGTGCCTACTACACCTTCATTCCATTTTTTCTCTCTCTCAGATCCCTTTTCTTTATTCTAAAACACTTTGTTGTTTCAATTTGTGAAGTAAAGTAAGGGTTTGTATATGCATGCCAAAAGGGCTAGCTTCCTTTTCTGTGTTAGGTTTTTAGCCTTTTCTTGTTTAATTTCTCTCCTCAAATGTATACTAATTTTGTGGTGTGGTGTGTATTAAGGGTTTATTCCTTGGCTTGCTTCTTATGTTTTCTGTATGTGTGTGTCATGTAAGGGGAGGTTTTAGGTCTTTATCATCTTTATTTCATTCTCAAACTTAAAGGTTGACCCACTTGAGTGCCTTGGACTTGGAGGGCAGTTTCATGTTCAGTTCTTCTGACATAGTTATTATAGATCTGATCAGTTCAAGCCGTAATGTTTAATTTCTTTTCAGTATGGCATGTGGTGGGTTATAGACTTTGTTTTAACCACAATATATTTGTGATCTTATACTTAATTGTGGAATTTATTAATATATTAAATCAAAGTACTCTTCAAGGGTCTAAGTACTCTTCATGATTATGAAATCAAAGTTATCTCTTTTGCCTGCATCGATTCTGTATTATTCTACAATTAACTTTTACATTCACAATTTCACATGTTAGATATTATTAATTAATAATTAAAAATGTCAGACTAAAACTTAGGGGTACTTTTATGTTGTTTTTAATATATGTATATGCTCAAAAACAAAATGTTAATTATATACTGATGGACACGATTTTATTTTCCGAAAAATATGAAGTAATTTACAGATATAATAATTCATAAGTTTGCATAGATTGTGGAATTTATTAATGTATTAAATTAAATAATTAACATGAAAGCTTTGTAATCAGGATGGAGCAGATCATAGAGCAGTACCAGATATCAAAAGGAATTTGCATAGTGGAACGTGAACGTGATCAGCCCCGAGTATGAGGCTTACGTGCTAAATTCTCGTTAATATTTTCATAAATTAATGAAGTCTAGCTAGCTAACTTGGATGGGTTAACTTATATATATATACACACACACTATACTGTACGAATATTAGTTCCTAATTGATTGATGTTCCTTGCTCAATTAAATATTTTACAGGAAGAATTTGTCCATAACATGGCAATGCTGAGGCAGAAAACTATTCGTCTTGAATTGGAAATTCAACGCTATCTTGGAGAGGATACGAGAGGTTTGCAATATGAGGATTTGACTAAGCTTGAACAAGAATTGGAGAACTCTGTGGCAAGAGTTCGAAACCGTCATGTATGTGCTCTAATTAATCGATTTATTTTCTTAATTTCCTCTGCTATATAAGATGCTATATATATATATATACAAGATTGGTTCTCTTTAACTTTCTTTAACATCATTTTCAATACTTGAGTGTAGTATTATGTGTAAAATTTGAAAGTAACTAAACAAGACATTTTAGCAAAATGTTTAATGGAAATTAACAATATATGTGATGAATATGTCAATTAAACAAATCAATTATTTCATTAAGATATCAAATTTGTTGTTGTTTTCTGCTCATAGCCTTCCTGGTAATAGCAATTAACTTTTGTCACCAAATATAGTTTCTATTTACTATATGTGTTCCCCTGTTGTTACAAATCCAATGCATGTACCATGTTTATTAAACTTAATGTACGGCATTCACGGATTTAATTATTATATATGCTAATATCTATAAATTATTTTGGGCAAATGGATCAAAATCTGTTATTCTCATTTTTTCTGTCCAGTTTCTCATTTATCTCCAATCAAAAGAAAACATGTCATTAAAAGAACAACATTTCTCTCTCTCTTTTTTATCAAAATAACATTTTTCTCTTATTTGTTAGTTTTTTAACTTCTTCAAGTCATATTTTAATTAGAGGAATAAAAAAGGAGAACAGGGAATTTGAGTTCAATAATAAATACCTCGTTTAGTGTTCCCATCATTTTTAATTTTAAACACTATATTTCCCTGAAATAAAATTCAGTTAGAATGAAAAAAAATATTAATTTTAGCATTTCGTATGTCACGTATAAGTTGACACTGTTTAAAAATAAAAAGAAAGAAAGAAAGAAAACAATGTCAGAACATGCAATCCCTGTGGAGTGTCTCACATCTCAATTATTACAAGTTGTGTAGGGGTTTAGGTGATCAATACCATGTGGATTAGTGTCATGTTTTCTAATTTGTAACCTTCTTAGACGTTGATTGGCCATGTACTTCTTTCATGAGTACTTCTGGTACTCATTTTTTTTTAATGAAGTTTCATTAGTTTTAAAAAAAAATTGTATTTCAATTAAGAAACAAGGTTTGTCTTACTGAGTTTCTGTTTTACTTATGGAATGTTATCTTTTTCATTCCACCTTAACTTATTTGTTACAAAATGCACTAAAGTATGAGAGTTAAAACAATTGAAACATAAAGAAATGTTTCTCAATTTTAATATTAATTATCCAATTACTTTTTCATGATTCCATCTTAATTATCACTAATTGGTTGGCATGACTTCCCATGCAGAATGAGCTCTTGCAACAGCAAATGGAGAATCTGCGAAGGAAGGTAATTCCTTCACGTACATATATACACAGAAATATCACCTATTAATTTCCAAAAGACATACAACAACATCCATAATTATTTTATCTATCTTCTTAATTACAATTCAGGAAAGGATCTTGGAAGAGGAAAACAATAATTTGTCCAATTGGGTAAGAACAAATGGTTTGAATTTATTTGTACATTAAACTACATGATCGATATATTTTCTGCTTGTTAATATAAATTTGGCAAGATTCAGGAACACCAAGCAGTGTTGGAGTTTCAGAAGGCTGCTGCTACAGTGGAAGCAAGCAAACCAATGCATGTGATGGATCACTTCTCATTCTTTGAAGAGCAACCTGCTGGGAGCATCCTTCAACTAGCTTCTCCTATGCTTCCACACTTTTACCCATATCTTCAGCTGGCACAGCCCAATATCCAAGACTCCGTCAGGGTCCAGAGCTATAACAATGGTATATATTAGTATTTTTTTTTTTTATCGAAAATGTTATTTTGTTAGAATGGTAGTTTTGTTAATAGAGGGAGTAATCTCAAACTTTCCTCTCTTCCCTTCTCCCTCGCTCAACCATCCAAGATACATTTTATATATATGTCGATGCTCTTTTTCTTTTAATCACATCTCTCTTTATATATATATATATATATATATATATATATATATATATATATATATATATATATATATATATATATGCATGCTTTACTTATTAATCTTCAATATGATATGTGTGGTTTGTGATGATTACTTGCAGAGCAATAGATGGAACGCTCTTCACAGAATGAAGTGGCTAATTATTAATGTTATCATCAGCGAACAAGTAGTCAGATTTCTGGCCTTTTTTTCCTGTGGAATATCATGGCTTGAAGTTGACAATAATAACTTGCTAGCTTTTCGTTTTTTGTTTTCAATCTAGTATATATGTACATCATATTTCACTTGTTTTCGACAACGAATTAAGGGTATGTTCTTATGTCTATGATGCAAAGAGAGACTAGAGTATTTCGTCTCTAGCTACTAGATACCTATTCATTGTTAAATGCTAATCTTAGTGATTTCCACACACACACTCAAAAAACATAATTCATAATTTAAGAGGATGACTTGTATATATTATCAAACACCGTACGTAAGTTCATTAACAAATTAAACAATTAAGTTTGCTTTTTCTTTTGGTAAAATAATGCGTAAGGTGAGCACTCGATCACCCTAAAGAAAATGAAGGGTTTAAAAGTGACATGTGGTTTATAATGTGTTTTCATGTATAAAATAATCATTTCACATAACAGTTTTTACACTCTTGTCCTATGTGGCAAAATGTAAAATGTTTGAAAGCGAAAAGGAATAAAAGAATAATATACCAAAAAAAAGAAAATAAGCTCTATTTTGAGAGATATAAAGAGGTATATGAAAATGGTAAAATCTGTCTTGTCTGCTAATCCAATCTGTTATTTATCTTTCTTCAAGGTTTCTGCAAGTATTACATCTAAAAATAGAGGCTTTTTATGAATCTTTTCTGTGGGGAGGGAGTGAGGATTTTAGGAAGATTCATTGGGTGAGGTGGGAAAAGGTTTGTTCATGAAAACAAGAGGGTGGTTTAGGTGAGAGGGATCTGAGAGGTTTTAATTTAGCATTATTGGGAAAGTGGAGATGGAGAATGTTGTTAGAAAAAAACAGCTTTGGTATAATGTTTTGCAAGGTTTGTATGGGGTTGGTAGGGGTGGTGAGGTTGGGAAAGGAAAAAGGTCTGTGTGGTGGAAGGTGTTAAAGGGGATTGGTTTTCACAGTCTATGATGGAAACTTTGTTTTGGAAAGATTTTTGGGTGGAAGGAGGATGGCTATGGAAGTGGCAGTGGAGATAGAGCTTTTTTGTGTGGGAGGAGGAAATGCTCAAATCTTTGCAGGTTTTGTTGATTGTTGGGTATGGAAAAGTGATGATGCTGGTGTTTATTCGGTATCATCGGCACATTCCTTTCAAGACAGGATCCCCTCTAAACAAAATTTGATGATGAGTTGGCTTGTAGCTCGTGTGGGGGCGGGGTAGAGACCTTATCTCATATTTTTTTGGGTTGTGCATAGTCTCTCCAGAATGGTATTGTTCTTTCAAGTGGTAAGAGTGGTTTCTATCATTCATAACAACTTTGTTAACCATTTGTTGCATTTTCATGGGTTGGCCAGAGATCGTGGAGTTGTTTCTATCATTCAAATTTTGTCGTGGAAGTGGTTGCGGTTCCATAAAAAGGGGTTCGTTTTTCCTTTATCTTCTTGGATAAATAACCCCCATTCATTGTGTATCGAAGGCCACATAATCAGAGATTGGGTTTCTTCACTAAAGAAAATTGGTGTTGTGTTTTGTTTTGCTCTGTCAAGCCATGGTTATACTGCTGGAGGAAGGTGTTCATCATTATATGTCATTCTGTTTTAAGTTTGAGGTTGTGGGTTGCTTTTTTATCCAAGTTATATGCTTTGGGTTTAGTTTTAGTTCATTGTTTTTGTTGGGATTGAAGTGTTGTTCTATGCAGTGCTTTTGCTTTGCACATATGTTTTCCAGGTGATCATTTCTTAGGTTTTATGCCATAAAGGGGTAAAAAAAAAAAAACAGTAATTATCATATGAGAGTAACTTTAAAGTTATTTGTCATTTTGGGATAAATTGTGCCACATACCATGACGGTCTTTATATTTTTCGTTTTTTTAAAGTGAAATTGTAATTTTATTATGACTTCACTGTGCATATTTTTTTATTACGTTTAAAAGTTGTAAATGTATTTACGAATTTAAAATTGAAAATATAGTTACTACTTTCAAACAACAATTTTTTATTTTTTATTTTTTTTAATTTTATGCTCAAAAGTCGTACTTTTTTGGCACAACTTTTAGTTTACATTAAATATTACTAAATGTACCTCCTATTTTTGATAAGTTTATCACTAAATATTAGAATTTGTTAATTGCACCTCATTTTTATTAAGTATATTCTAATATTTTCTTTTAAATCTTAAATTTGAAATAGTAATATTTTTAAAATATATATCAAATAATTACGATGA
>PYAF01000505.1:133538-161808 GCA_007407185.1 Glycine tomentella | reverse complement strand
CCTTCCATCAATAGTTATAAATTAAACCGTTTCTACACAATTACAAAATAAATATTTAAACAGTTACTAATTCTCTTATTAACGATTGAAAAATTGTTAATATAACATACAATATATAACATTTTTTTTAATAACGATTTGTTAGTGAGAAGTTCTTTATATAGAAAAAATATTATGCACTAACAATGTAAAATTTTTACATAATCATCCAATCACAATCCATCATGATAAATTTGTTGACGTTTAAAATAATCATTTAAAAGTAATTTAAACAATGATTTATGATTAAATAACAGTCTAAATACATATACATTAAACTCTTATTTATTTGGACGAACATTATTGAAATTACTAAACAACATTTTTTATATACAATTTTCTATTTTTATAACAACCCAAGCTTTTTTTTCCTAACCAAGTTCACCTCTATGCATATTGCATAGGAAGCGGATTGGGTCAAGGTTTAAGGATAAACGGGAGTTGTTTACATTTACAGTTGCTGTTGTTTTTAGTTCCTTTCTGGACCTGCTTTGAAAATTCTACTTCCTCAATCTATGAAAAGAACATAGTTTCTGTAAATTTAACTTACAATATGCAATCTTCGACCACATCATGAAAATAGCTTCTGTAATTTAACTTAGTATTGTTAGTTTTTTGTTAGCGAACAGATTCGAACCCATGACCTCTCCCCTTCCCTTCCCTTCTCCCTTCACCACTATGATATAACTGGTAGCTATCTGTTTCATGGATAACTACATATACAGAAACTTTCTGATATGTTGCAGGTGGTATATCCAACGTTGATGTTGTTGCTCCCTTTCATGGCCTGTTTCAAAGTTAACTGCAATGTTGCAGCTATTACCAAGACCTGTTGAAAGGGCATTGGTTTATGTTTGAATGTCCCATCGGTTACGCCTAAACCAAATAGCATATGCTATATAGAAAACATCCACTGCTATTTTGAATGTTTGAAAATAGTTGAATAAATGATAATATAGGATTTTAGATGCAAAAATGCAAAAATTTAATTTCAACTGTTATACCTATTTTTCTTTTTCCTTTTGTAATATTTTGATATGTGGTCATCTAAAGTTGACAACAACGAAGTAAGGTGTTGAGTTTTTCAAGAAAAGCCACGCAGAGAGCAGTAGGGCCAAGAAAACCTGTAAGAAGGTAATCCTAGCCTATTTCGGATAAAGTCCTCCATTATACAGAAAGAAGGGACAGTGTTAGACCAAAATAAAAGATCTGATATGTATTCCATGATTAGCTAAGGAATTTGAACAAGAGTTTCCTTCTCTATAAATATGGAAAACTCTAAAATAAAATATAAAAAAAAAAAGTTAAGAAGAGCTAAACAATTTTCCCATCGAAGCACTTGTCTCACCTTGAATATTTTACAAGAATTTATGACATGAAGACCATTAAACACTGAAGTAATGTATGGATCAATATTAAAAAGAATAACAGGGCCAAGGGAAAGTGCCACAACTTAAGCAATTCTACGTGTTCCAGTAAGTGGTAATTGGTAAAGAAGGTGATGTAGAAAGGAACAAACTTCTTTCTTGTCTACTTCCCTGCAAAAATACAATACCAGCATAAGACCAAAACTTTTACATATCAAATCCTTTAAATTTACAAGCACGCAGATTCAAACTTTTTCATATCAAATCCTTTAAGTCTACAAGCAGACAGATTCACAACAGTAATAATGTGTATTACTTTCTTGAAAATGACCATATTTATCATCAAATTGATAAGGGTCATATTCCTTACTAATAATTTTCCATGCATATTAGTATCTTCCTTGGTAGTTTTGAGTATGCTTGTATAATATTTCTCTTCTGAGTAAACATTACATGCTAATAACTTGAATGTTTTAACTTTAACCAGTTAAGTTAATCTAAATAGAAGATTTTGTGGTGAGCCATAGGAAGGAAATACCTGGGATGATATGAAACACAGCTCAATTCCATTTGTTTAATTAAATTGAGACATTGAATCACACAATTCCATTTGTTGAACGAAACTCTTATACACGGAGGTACTTATTGGGCTGACTCCAAATCCTTTTAAAACCTCTTGCAGCAGTGCATCATGAGTTCCTTCCTAGGTTTGTACCTCCTTTTAAATCTTGATTTTAAGCCTTGATTGAATTTTGGTTCTCCTATTTAGGAAGGCAGAACATTTTTTATTGAACACCACACATATGTGATCTGATTCAATTTCCCAACCATTATAATCTATGTACATTCTGACACTGTCCTTTTCTCCTTCACCTTCACCTTCACCATCACTTACTGTGATTTTAATTGAAAAACTTCTAACTTTTCTTGTCTCTGGGTAATTACCAAGAATGAAGCAGAAAGCGAAGCCCCACTGGAGAATAGGTGTAGCAGCAAGGTTGTCAGAATCGCAATTCTACGTAGAATTGTGAAGGCCTCGTAGAATCGACTCGTAAGAGTTTACTTCAGATAAAAAAAAAGTAAATTATCTATATATAAATATCAAACAATGACATAACTAATTTTGTCAAATTAAATGAGTACAATTATAAATAAGGGATACTAAAAAATTCAAAATAACAATTGAAGTATTAAAGTTGATAACACAAATAAAGTGTATTAATAAAAAAAAAGAATGTAAATAGAAATTACTTAAATTAAGATAAAAGTCCAGTTTTTAATATAAAAAAATGAGTCAAAAAAGGTGTATAATAGGCAAAAAGGGATGCATGAAGCAAATCTGTAATGGATCTGGCCCAATACAAAAAATTGCTATTCGAAATGATGTCGTTCCTAAATCCAGCAGACTCGCGAAAATGTAGTAGAATCGCGATTCTACTTAGAATCGAGCGATTTTACTCTGAAAAAGAGTCTACGTCCGAGTTAACTCTTAAAGGGATAATAGACTCGTAAAATCGGAAGATTCTATGATTTAAATCGAGAGTTTGATAACTATGTGTATAGCATTAGAGAAATCAATAATTTATAATCCTTTGTTGTCTTATATTCCAACCAATGTGGAACACTGCTTCCTGGATACACGTAAACAACTTTATGAGAATGCTGAATCAAATAATTATCATTGGAAATTTCATTTAGATGGTGATGTGGTGATAGGTGTTGGTTTGCAAATTTCATCACGTTGATTTGCGCATTTAACCCAATAGCGTCTAGAGAAAGTTCACCCAATGATGAAGGTTCTGATTCTGTCTAGGAATTTGCATAAGAAATTCAACAGAACCACGCAACAACAATTTATTTTCAGTGTTAAGAGAGCTACTAATGGAAATATAATTGATAACAAAAACTATCAAGTTATCAGTGTATTTAAATATAAGTCACATTCAATAAAATAAAACAAGTTATCAGTAGCACTCATAAAATCCTGCAGTTTCCAAATAGACTCTCAGTTGGGTTGCCTACTTTGTTACCTTTCTCTTCTCTGTTTTTCTTTATCCTAAAACTAAAACCAACAAGTAATCTATTTATTTATGTGATTTTCTCTAACTTTGATGATTAAATTATCTTCAATAGGATTGCAATTTAGAACCTTATACATATTAACTGGGTTTACAATAAAACTAAAGCTACTAATTTTTATTATAATTGATTTTAAAAAAAAATCTAATTTTCGTAACTGTCTCAAATACATCTTAAAAGGTAAACTCATTATGCTTTTGATAATTGTATTTTTGTCATAGTGATGGACCTAGGATCGTGGATCAGTGAGGACAATTTATTTTAAAAAATAAAAATTGATAATTATCATTATTATACACATGAAGATAAAGACATAAATATTAAAATAATAAAATTTTAATATATATATATATATAATTATATAAATTACATATACATTGAGAATAGTGGTTTCAAATATATAAAATTAGGAGGACAAAATATAAAAATATTAAATAATTATATATAATTTTTTAAAGTGAGAAAATACATGTACACATCTTCACTAAAGCATGGATCCGCCAATGTACGTGATGTTCTTTGGATTGAACTTGATACCCATCTCAACTTCTCTACCACATAAGCCAAAATGTACATTTGACTGCATGCCTCAGTTACATGGGAATTTGTCTCTTAAAGAAGGAAGTCAACTTGTAATGTCATGAGTTGTGTAGCGTTGGGATTCATCGAATGAAGATGATGATGGTTGCTACTAGTATAAATTCCAATGTCCAAATAAGATCATTTCTCTGAATGTTATGTACTTATTGAACAACACATCTGACTTGTATTGTAGGCAAGCCTAATGGATGGGTAACTAGTAAAATTCCTTTATTATAGGTGACAACTTACACATGACCATAGAGCACAACAAAAGTTTTTAAATTTCAACTTTTACCCTTCAGTTCTATTTTATTGTTGAAATTATAGTGTGACCCCTTCAAAATTTTGATTTTAATTGGCTCCCCATGCCAACCTCTGCTTCCTTACCCTAACCTGGTACATGATGTCATGCTAATCTATTTAGCTTTTTGAATTAAAAGTAGAACAAATTAATTTGAAAAGTGCAATGTGTAAAGAATTTAAAAAGAAAAGTCTTCTAATTAAAGAAACAAAATGGTGCAAGTCTGTTGTCAATAGTCGTGCGTGGGTAAATTCAAATATATTTTTGTTTCTTGCAATCACACTATAAGTTAAATGCCAAATATTAAGAATAAAAAAAGATTGAATTTTAAGAGCCAAACATGTGTGCGTGAAGTAGACATGCAAAAAGAACCAAGTTAAGGAAAAGAGAACACTTAATTTGCAGAGGACTGCAATAGCATGTTATGTAATCAACATCATGTATTTTACAACAAAACTAAACAATTGAATTCCCAAAATCCATTTTGCTTTTCACAATTGCCTTTTCTTCATATTGTGTGCAATGATGCTGATACCCATCTCAATTTTTCTGCCACATAAGCCATTGAGTAAATTTGGCTGCATGCCTCTTTGAGGACTTGAAGGAAAATCAAAAGAAAAATGCCTCCAAAACCAGCAACTCTCAACACAACTCTATCTGGTGGTGACTTTAGTGTGAGGTAAACACAATCCACAGTTACTAAGATCCAGCTAAACCTTTCCATCAAGGCTTTGATGAACAAAAATTTCCCTGCATAGTTTTCTCCTGAGATTTTGCACATAATCCTCAAACACAACACCCCCACAACAAAAAATGAGGTCATTGACCAACCCCTATACCTCACCTGTTTCCCTCCCACAACCAAGGCCTCTTTCCTGCACACACAAGATGCACACTCACCTGAAAATGTTGAGGACATGAGTGCATCAAAACCTGTATAGTAAGGCAGCACAACAGAATCCAGATACAAGCTTGCATGCAAAATGCCAGACACTGTTGATGCCACAAAAAAAGTGTACTTAAAGTCCTTATCAGCTGCATTGTCAAAGGACAATGCAGAAATGAGAACCATTAGAAGAATTGCAGGACCAATGCAATTGAGTGGGAATATTGTGTTGATTTGAGGACCCTTTGCAAAGGCTAAGATTATTAAAGGGAGGGATATAGGACCTGAGGGCAGAAGGAATCTTTTTGATTGACCCAAAAAGATTCTGCCTCTTCCTGAACTCATGTCCATTACCAATATGACAAGAGTCACCAAGTAAGAAGCTGTTGTGAAGAGAAGGACCAAGATATCAACAACAAGAGGGTAGTTTGAAGGGTATGTTTTATCACAGAAATAATGGTAAGGGCAATTGATTGTATCCAAGGTTTCCTCAACTTGCCAACTGATACATTTGAAGAATGTGGCATGGATTTCATCATCTAGGTCCCAGCCAGGTTGGAATGTTGGGTATGCTGGGAGCCAGAGCAACATATTCATTATTTGGGTTCTGTTGGTAAATTAAAGTTTGATATCTTATAAATAAGAACCATGTAGATAATTTTTGCTGTTGTTGGTTGGGGTATTCAACTCCAAGTTTAACTGGATGAAGAAAGACCAACTAATCAAATTCTATTTTCCTATAGGTAATAAATTTGGTAGCATGAAAAACAACATTGTGGCTTCCTTTGTTTAATTGTTCACTTTCTGTTTGCAATTTCCTTGGCCAATTGCCTTTCAGAGAGGAATTCAGTTCCTATCTGAAGCATACATAGTAGTTGAATTATGTAAGCAAAATTTGTAAGGGTGGTGGTGTTGAATTTTTAAGTGAAGAAATGCAGTGTTAAGATTAAGGCAACGTGACTCCAAAGGGAAAGGGATTTTGTTTGGTGAGTGATGACCACTTATTGATTGGTATGATGTGCTGCCAAACTGGTGTAGTATCATCTATGTACAAACAAAAATTGGTATACCAACAGTACCTCATATGGAGCATGACAGAATTTGTATATGATAATTATGTTTCGCTTTTTCAATTATTAGTTGTATGAGACAAATTATTAGAGACCACTCAACTACACAAGTTATTGAAATTCAGTATTTTTACTCACCTGTGGAGAAATGAATATTATCACCCAATTGGTTCTCAAGATGCAGAAGTTGATTGGGAAAAGAATCCCATGTCAATTAATGCATTCACCTTCTTCATCACAAGGTTAGGTTGTCTTTTTCGTTGCAACAAAAGTTAAAATTATAATACCTAAGAATTATATGTAATATAAATTGAATCTAACTCCATATTATTCTAAAAGTAGTTATTATAATTTTTTTTAAATAGGGACTTATGTCACTATAGTTTGTATTCGATGACAAATTTATTCTTAAACTATAGAAATAATTAATTTAGTTCACAAAAGTTTATATGCATGGACAATTTAATTCAACGTTAAGTTATCTTTGTCTTTATTAATGTTTTAGGCGACGTGGCATGTGAAGATCGACATGGCACATCCATGTTTGCAAAGTAAACAACATACACTGGGTTAAGCAATTGTGGACTAATTTGTCAATTTACTTTTTTATTTTTACATCTAGAAAGGTTCTTTCTTGTCTACTATCCTGCAAAAATACAATACCAGCATAAGACCAAAACTTTTACATATCAAATCCTTTAATTAATTTACAAGCACGCAGATTCAAACTTTTACATATCAAATCCTTTAAATCTACAAGCAAGCAGATTCACAACAGTAATAATGTGTATTACTTTCTTGAAAATTACCATATCTATAAGCAAAGCAATTCTAGGTTTTTCCTAATGCTCCTAACAGGTTATGTGTTATGCATTTATGGAGGAATTTTCCAAACAATGGAAAGATAAGGAGCTTAGGGCTTGACAATGTGAAGGGCATGTGTTATGGATTTATGGAGGAATTTTTCCAAAAAATAGAAAGATAAGGAGCTTAGGGTTTGACAATGTGAAGGGCATCAACTGTATCAGAATTTGACCAATGCATGGAAACTTTGAAGAGGAAGAATGATTAGGTTATGATGGATAAGCTACAATTTTCTCTGTTATATTATTTTTGAAGAACAAATTATTTTTTAAACTTGTTCTTTTTGAAATTTTTGTTGCGACAATATTATGCTCTACATACAGGGTAGAATCATGAATGTTAATGCATGATTTGGTTTTTTTTTTTTTGGGGTAATCTCATGTTATAAATTTTACTACTATTTTACCTATGTTATGAACAAAATTTAAGTTTAATGACAATATTATTTTCAAGATTTGATCTGTAACCAACTATGAATCCCTTATAAGAATTCCTTCTTATCCACTTTTAAATTTGGTTTGAAACATCTTTCTCATCACAATTTGGCTATGTTATGAACATAAGTTTAAGTATAATGATGAATGCGCATCATTTTGTCATTAGGTTATATATATATATATATATATATATATATATATATATCTATTTGGAACTAAAATGTCATTGAATAACAACCTATTACCATGAAATCAAGAAGAAAAATTTTCTTCTCAAAATAGTTGATAGGTTTGCAAAATAAAAAATCAACATTTTAAAAAAATTCACTGACAAATTAATCTAAAACATTGTTGTGTGACATGATGTGAACTTGTCACGCTGAACATGTGCACTTGTCACGTCAATCTTCACACGTCATGTATGAACTCAACATTAAAAAAATGAGGATAATTTAATAGTTGGACTAAATTATCTAATACATTTATACTTTTGTAGACTAAATTGATCATTTCCATAGTTCAAGAAAGAAATTCTCACCAAGTGCATTACATCCATTGTACAACAAATTAATTGTTTTGCAGGGGAAAATGTTTAAAATTTATTGAAGATGTTTTATAACAGGTATATACCCATTTTTGTTCATGAAAGTGTGAGACAATGACATTGATCTCTTAAGCATGAAAAATTCAAATTTAGTCCTTCAATATAAAAAATACCTATTTTCTTTTTAGGAAATTGATTGTATAAGAAGCTTGCATAGTTGCATGTATAAATCAACGTCATGCGGAGTCATAAACCAAGAAAGTTTACTTTAATTGGTTGCTATGAGAGTGGTTTCAAGTCACTCTTGACGATAATATAACAAGATGTCGAAGCACAGAAAATTGTTTTGGGATGATATTCGTATATTATCAAGCATAAAATGACGAGCTTTTTTCCTTCATTTTTTTTTCTATTTACGTTAAACTTCAATTAATACTGTATCCGAGTCAAATCGGTATATGAGAGAGTTGGTATCAGCTTCCCCCCTTTAATTGCCAAAAATTGACATCTTGTCGGAATAAAACTAATAAATAACTAGCTAGGTAAATTCAGAAGTAAAAAATGATTCTAAAGAAAATGGAGACCAACTGCTTTCTAATGATGCTTGAAGCCACTTGCACAATTAATCAACTATTATGTAACAACCATTTCAAATTAAGAAGCAAATTAATTAAAATTGAACCGAGTCAAGAGAAGTTAATTCTGATATCAATTGATAATAATAAAAATTAATAAAATGAGATGCTAAACGATTTATTCCAGTGATCCAAAACCGGCAGAAAAACTCATCCCGGTGATATAAAGGCAAAAGGAAGCAACAAGAATGAGTAAAATATTGAAAATTGACCCTAAAAGTATTGACACGAACGTTATATATGCTACATACCACAGATTTGGGTACGCTTGCAAATGGGTTCTCTGTACTCCAACTTTCGGCTTTAATTAACAATTTCTGATTTTTATTGATTTTTTAACATTCTTTTCATTGACTATTTTAACATCAAAACATTAACCGGAGGGAAGATATTGGTGCGCTTGAAATTATTTATATATATATATATATATATATATATATATATATATATATATATATATATATACTCATATAGGTTTGGAGTTTAAAGATTTAAAAGATAAAAATAAAATAGATAAAATAGCTGGGTTTTTATCTCTTGTGACAAAAAAAAGAAGACAAAATAGCTATGATATACAATATGAGTGTAAAATATTTTTATATTGATATCTAGAGACTAGAGTTGAACATAGGACATATTCATCTTTGTCTATGATAAAAAAAAATTGATATTTAGATTCATCTTTGTCTATGATAAAAAAAAATTGATATATATTTTTTTAAAATCAACTCAATCAAGATCCGAAATATTTGAAATAAGTTTGGATTAGATCCACTTTTTAAAACAATATACTTCTAGGACAAGAGTTAATATTTTAAAATAAGGCTCAAATCTTTTATTTTTTTACTGGAATAAAACTTTTATTATCAATACAAAATTAAAAAAATATATATATACTTTTTAAGAGAATAATTAATAGATACTAGATCAGATTGGGACAACCAAAATCATGACTTGGTTAATTTTCAAAATCCACACCCATCCAAATCAACTCCTAAAGTATTTAAAATGGACCCAAATTTATGGAATAACCCGACCCACCACGGATTCAGATCGAGTCGGGCTAGAAAAAGAAGGAAGATTTTTTGTGAGTTCAAAAACTAAATCTTGCTTATGTTGGTTGAACTTGTGGTGGGCCGAGTAGCGCCACCTAACCCACCTAAAAATTAACCTAATGTCAAACCCATTACATTTTGTGTTTTTCTATTATTATTTTAGTAATTTGTAATGTTATTTTAGACTTCAAAGCAACAAGTTGTAGACTTCAATATTTTTTAGTGTTTATGTTTTGTAAAGTTTTTCAAGACTATTTTATTTTAGATTATTATGATTATTTTGGCTTGCATTTCATTCCATAGTAAGATACTTTGATATTTTTTAGCTTAATGAAATTTAAACTCATGATTTTTTTAAAAAAATCTATCATTTATTATTCATAAATTTGCTAAATATTCAAAATTTATTTTTTCTAAAAAAAATAATTTTTTGCTAATAATTTTGTTTATAAACAAAAATTGATTTGTAGATTTAGGTGGACTAGTGCACCAGCGCTTATAATCCACCAAGGTATATATAGCTCTATTAACTAATAGTTTGAACTCTTTAAATATATAATAAGAGTTTAATTATTGATTACACGAATAAAACAATATTTATAGGAAGAAATATTATTCCTTATTCTACTTTTGTATAAATTAATTTTATGATATCTAACAATAAAAATACCTTACTTTCATATAATTTTTTTTTTTTTTTATCAACTCAAACTTATTCAATGGTTACTGCTAATCGTTTTTGGTCCCAGTCCAAAAGCCAACAATGAGTAGACGTGAGTGGTCAGGCTTTAGAGATCCGATTATTAGTTAAAAGTAAAACGTATGTTCCCAATAATAGAAAGCTTTCAAGCTGAGGTCAACGAATATTGTATGCTATTTCGTAAATTCCCACCAAAGAAATAAAAATGAAAACAATTTTTGGAATGGAATATATCGTGACTTTAATTTGTTCCTCTCTTCTTGGGGGCTAATTCCTCTATATATAGTGAAGAACATATAGCATTCTTCCACGGCTAAACAAACAATAAACTATAATTAAGCCATGACTTTGTTGAAGTTCCATCAAGTGTGGAAGCCAGTTTTGGTGATGATTATAGTTAATTTAGCTCTGGCTTTTGTCAATATATTTCTGAAGAAGGTTCTTAATGAAGGAGTGGACTACTTGACCATCCTAACATATCGACAAGCAATTTCAGCCATTTTCTTGACACCTATTGCTTGTTTCTATGAAAGGTACCATCTACTTCACTAAATTCTTCATTTAATTTTCGTCCAATTCAAATTAACTTTTAATTTATGAGGAATTTTCACTTCAAATAAGTATTTGATTCCCATCTTATGCTAAAAAATCTTTATAAGTTTATTGATTTTATCAATAATTTAAATGTACAAACTACTGAAAAAAATTATTTTAAGGTTTAATTATTCTACGGCTTTTCATACTTTTACTAGATTTCAATTAGGTAGTTGAACTTCTTTTATTTAGTTGGGTTTTTGAACTTTTCTTTTTAACCAGATTTTTCTGTTTGATTGTCCTTATGAAAAAACTAATTATAAACATCTAACTAAAAGTATAAATAATAGACTGATGTTTTTTGTGATGTGTTATAGTACAACTTAATCAATTATAAGATATTTTTGTAGAATTTCAATCTCTATAAAATCAATTCAACTTACTGAGTTGTTTAACTTTACCGAAAACTTAATAAAAATTCAAAGATCCAATTAAGAAAAAAAATCAAGAAACTAATTGAAAATCCATCCAATCCGAAACCTATTAATATGTGAAAGGTTCAGCTTTTTCTTTCAACATTCACCTTTGTTTGCTTCTTGCTTGTGGCGCGTGGGAGAACTTTTCTTTATACATGCTCATTCTAACATCACTTAGGATAACTTTCTTAATTTATGAATGCAAATATGGAGTCCGTTCATATTATGCAAAAAGATTTCCAAATTTGTGATAACATATTTGTGTGTGTAGAGAATTTTGATTTAATTTTGAAAAATTATTATAAACATTTAAGTGATGATCTTATTTTAAACAAAAAATTAAATGTCGTTAAAATTTCTGAATATTATAAAAATAGAATAGGTATTGTTATTCTGTAAAAAAAAAAAAAGTTGTGGTATTGTTATCACTAATTTCATTATTTTAATATTTTATTAAAAATAAAAATGGTTGAAAATTTTATTTGGTGTTAAAATTTTAGCAATTAATGAGTGTGATTCTTAATTATTTTCTATATACACAAGTATTTAATTTATAAGGATAAAATAGAAAATCATTTAATAATTCATTTACATCATTTACCACATATTAATTTACCTTATTTTAGTTAATACAAAAATAATTTTATTTTTTTATCCTTTTATTTATATAATATTTATTTTGAATTTATCTAAATTTTTCTTCTTGACAAAATTATATTTTAGGATTTGGTAAATATTTATTTTTGTTCTTAAATTTGTTAACAATGACGGTTAGATTCTTAAAAGATAAAAAAATAAAATTTTGTTTTTGAATTTATAAAAAATGTGACAAATTAGTCATAATGTTGATTTTTCCTGTTAATTCAAACGGTTGTGTATACATGACACTTTCGATTATGGTGTGGCAATTGACTATCTCCATGTGATTGTCATATGTCATCAAAGTGACAGTCACATATCAAAAAGTTAATTCTTTTATTTGATCTACAAAAATAAATGTCATTTTAGTTCTTGAATTTAACCACTTAGTGATATTTTGGTCCTTGAACTTATCCTTGAAAGAATTTTTGAATTTTTAATTAAATCTAACACTACATATAGATTATTAGCATAATGACAATAAATGATATTTGTTTACATTGACAACAATTATTTATAGTGATGAAAATTGAATGAAATAATTATCAATTACAGAAATAAAAAATATTATATTTTATATTTTGAAATCACTATTAATTTATTTATTATATTTTATTAAGTTAAAATTATATCAAATAATATTATAACAATGACACCAACAAAGGTTGACACAAGTGTATACAAGAAAATGGTTCTAACATTTTTATTTTTTTTCCTTTTGTGATTGTCAAATTTTTTTTAATTGTCTTTTCATCATTAACATTATTCCATAAAGTATATTAATTAATTAATTAATCTATTTTACGCATATTAATAACATATAAGATAATAATTTGATTAGGACCGAAAGATTTCGTTTGAAATCTTATAGAATCTTGTTAGTAATGTCATAGATTTAGCACTTACTATTACAATGTAACCACTCATAAATTAGTTTCATATTTATGGTATAATTTAAATAACAAAATTGGAAAAATAATAAAAGTGAGAGAATATAATAATATTTATGCCAATGATTTATGCAACCAGAGACTTAATTGAAAATTTAAAAGTATTTTTAAGAACTAAAATATCAGTAAGTGATCAAGTTTAAGAACAAAAATGAAACAAGTTGTTAAATTCAGATAGATATCGTAGATGACACATGACAATTAAGTGAATATTACATCATTATCCAAAATGTCACGTAGGTAAAATCATTTGAATTAATAAAAAAACTAATAATATGATTAATTTATTGCATTTTTTATAAATTTAAAAACAAAATTTTAATTTTTTATATGTCAAAAACCTAACTGTTAATATCAAACAAATTTAAGAAAGAAAATTAATATTTACAAGTATCTCTAGAATGGAGAAAAGATATTAGATGGTCATTTTTTAATTGTACTTTACAGGAAAAGGAAGCTGGAGGGTCACATAATATGTCTGCTTTTCCTAAGTGCTCTTGTGGGGTAGGTACTCTATAATCTATACATTTGCTAGCTTTAATTGAAAAGAAATATTAGTAAGAAGTTTCTTAATATTTTCTTTATGATATTTTTTATTAGATAAAAGTTAAGTTAGTTTTATCAGATAAATACGTGAACTCTCTTTTTATTTAGTAATTTTTATTTTAAAATTAATGAAACTCACATGTATTTCGATTCATAAAAGAAAATGTTGAATAAAAAAGATGTTTTGTTTCATGTTCAGGGTAACACTCAGTCAATACCTGTATCTTATTGGACTAGAATGTACATCTGCCACGTTCGCATGTGCATTCCTAAATATGGTGCCTGTATTCACCTTTATTATGGCGCTGCCACTGGGGTAAGTCAAACATAGATATTGCTTAATTACGAAATTAAATTACGTTAGGGTTCAAGTTGATAATTTTTTAAATAAAAATAGGTGTAATTAATGCAAAATTAGGTGATAATTTAAATTTAACATTCAGGACAATCAAAATATATAAATAAATAGGGTTGAATGAAAAGAAGGAAAAAAACTTAAATACTAACATTCAGTCCTTTAAGTTCCGTGTAAAACTTTAATATATATATATATATATATATATATATATATATATATATATATATTCCAACGACATTGGCGGACAATCTATTTGACTTATTATATCATTATTGAGTTTGACAAGATAAACACATAATTTTTTTTGTAAACTATATTTTTATTTTCTCATCAATTAGATAAGTTCTAAATAAATGAGAATTTAAAAATATAACTTAAAAAAAATATACATGAATGTCCTATTAAACTCTTCGATGACATAACAATTTAATGGATTGTATATGTTAAGTTATAATGCTATTTGACAACATCAACTAAAACAAAACAAAAAATCTTTAAAAAACTAAAATGTAAAATAAGGTATTTTATAGGGACAAATTAAAAAATTAAAAACAAAAAAATGTCGTGTGATAATTTTATGAAGCAAATTTTTTATATTACTCTTATATAGATTAAAACTTTAAATTGCTAGGATAGAGAAAGTGAACATGAAAAAGCTGAGTGCTAAGGCCAAGGTGTTGGGAACTTTTGTGTGTATTGGTGGAGCTTTGATGTTGATCCTTTATAAAGGAGTGCCCTTAATCAACCAACAACCAGAGCACATAGCAGACAAAGGCACAATAACATCATCACCCAAGTTAAAGAAATGGATCATAGGTTCACTGCTTCTAACTGCAGGATGCTTCTTGTGGTCTTCATGGTTTCTTATACAAGCAAGCATTAGCAAAAAGTATCCATGTCAATACTCTAGCACTGCCATTTTGTCCTTTTTTGCTTCCATTCAATCAGCAATATTGACTTTGGTCATCGATAGAAGTAATGCCAAATGGATTCTCAAAGGAAAGTTAGAGATAATGACTGTTGTATATGCTGTAAGTATAATATAATATCATTCATCGCAAAATTTATCATTTAGAAATGTTAGTGAAAAGTTTCTTTTCAAATTATAGTTCAAATCTGAATATCAATTAGCATATTGTGCAAGATTAATTCAACAAGCCTGAATTAATTATCTATACAAAATTTTGCATTCAAATTTTGCTTTGTGTGTGTGGACATAGGGGCTGGTAGGATCAGGCTTGTGCTATGTGGCAATGTCATGGTGTGTGAAACAAAGGGGTCCAGTTTTTACTTCAGCATTTACCCCTCTTCTACAAATGTTCGTGGCTGTGCTTGATTTCTCTATATTACATGAGGAAATTTATCTTGGAAGGTTGATTTTAGTTATTTTAATTTGAGTTTAATGGTATTGACAGTTTAAAATAGTTTTACATAACATTGTCATCTAATTACAAATTACCATTGTTATGACTTTTAAGATAATTTTATAAAAGTCAATAAATTTATCATAAACAGTGATTTTTGATTAGATGATTGTAAAGAGCATTGTTCTATTTTACACTTCAGTGTAAAACTATTTTGTTATTTTTTCCCCACCTTTTTACACTGCATTGCCCCTAATGCATTCCTACCTGCAATAAACAGTGTTGCAGGATCAGTCTTGGTTATATCTGGCACGTATATTCTACTTTGGGGTAAAAGTAAAGAGGAAGAACAATGTGCCGTGCAGGGTACTCAAGAAAGTCAAGAAGATGAAGAATGTAAGAATAATTTTGAGGCCAGTCCTAATGTACCTTCTAAGCTAAGGCCTAATGAGGAACAAGGATTCTCTGAATTACAAGTGAAGCAGTTAGCTATTACAGTAACGGGAAGTTGATAAAGTTTTAAGAATTTCATGCTTGAGAGGAGATTAAGAAATTTAACCTAAGGACTAATTTGTCAATTACTCATGTCAAGCAGTGCATGTCAATTTCTTAATTACAAAGTTTTTATCTACCTATATGTAATGTACTAGTTTTTTTTTTTTTTTTTTTAATTCATATGTAATGTACTAGTTGATAACTTGATATGCAAATGCAAAACGTGAGTTCCAAGTTCACAGGGAGAGATATTTTATGAATGTCCATTATAGTAATGGTTCCATACTGTTGATTGAATACATGATTGATGGATATGTGGACAGCTTTTGCTTAAAAACAAGCTGCAAGTGCAACAATATTGCCCTAGGAATTACGAAATCCATTTGTTGTTTAGCAAATTAGAACCTCAATTTCTACTCTGTAAGCAATTGTGGAAAACACTGAAATGGTTATGCAACTCTCCAAAACTATAGGGAGTATTCCCTCCTTTTTTAGTTATAATTTTTTTAAACTAATTATGTCACTTAAGAAAAATAGTTAATCACATTAAATTTGTCAATAAATCATGTTAGCATTTTAAAAGTATCATTTTCTTATCTATCTATTTATTTAATTATTTTTTATTAATGTTTGAAGAGATAATCATTAAATAAGACTTTGTAGAAAAAAAAAATTAATACATCTAAAAATTAGAATTTTTTTATTAAAAATAACAAACAAAATTCTAAAAAAAAGTTTCATAATTAAAAATAGAGGAAATATAAGTGTATAATCATAAATAGTCTCAATTTTATAAAGATCGAGTGACATTACTCTTTTGGTCATAACCAAAAAATCTCTTAAATATGATTCAAAATGAATCTTATTCTATCATTGATCATAGATTTATTTACTCAATCAATTACCCAATCACATGCCTAATACATGGTAGGAAAAAGAGAGAGACACCATTTCTAATGATGGAGTCATCATTAAATATCCTCAAAGATGCTCCCATCTTTAGCCTTGTAATTTTGCTGCAACTGCTATCTAAGTACTAGTTTCCATCAATTTTATCATAGAATCTTGGGTAGCATAGAAAAGGTGCTGCTCTCGATCATGTTCCTCAATGGCATTTGCTTGATGCATATTTTTGTTGCGGCATTTCTTCTCCACGTATCCAAATTTCTTGCAGGTACTGACACTTTAGCTTTCCATAATGCCTCTTTCTTCATGTAACTTGTTTTCTTACATATGTCACATGAAAGATATTTGTCTTCATTGTTCTTAATGAAATTTCTAGAATTCTCTTTATTTCCAAAAATTTATTCGCCGTTTTTCTTTTCTCCATGTTCTTTATTTTGAGATCTTTATTTGAGCTTTGATTGAAAGACATCTCTAATGGAGTCTTCATCATGCATACTCAATCTTTACTCATATGCTTCAAGTGATCCTATTAATTTTATCACTGAAAAAATGAACAAATCTTTGATTTTCTTTATCGTAGTCACAATTACATCATACTTATAAATGATGGAAATTAGAATTTTCTCAACAATTTTCTTATCAGAAATATCATTTTCATATGCTTTCATTCTACTTGCTATTTCTTTTATCCCAGAATAGTAGTCTTTTATAGTCTCAAACTCTTTCGGTTTTATTAATTCAAACTCATGCCTTAGAGTTTGAAGTTTAACGTTACGTACCTTAGCACTTCCTTGGAAATTCTCTTCTAGACCTCCATGCATCATCTTTAGCAGTTGTAGCACCCATTATTGTTGGAAAAATAGTATCAGCTATGGCTTGTTGTAAAATAAATAAAGCCTTTTTAAGCCTTTTTGCTTATTTTTCTTCAACTTTTTTTCTGGGCTGCACAAAGAGTTGAAGTGTCTATAGAAGCATTGAATCCTTCTTTTATAATATCCCATAAATCTTCAGAGCAAAAAAATGTCTTCATTTTTGTGCTCCAAAAATCATAATTTTTTCCTGTAAAAATAGGAATAGAAATAGATAAGGGTTGAATGGTATTAGCCATAGATTAAGAAAAGAAAAAAAAAATTCTAAAACGGTGTAGTATATAGTGGCGTTTCCTACTTTCCTTTTAAAATAATTGGGTAAACCTACGTCAGTATATGACCAAACGTAGCTTGCATATCACTAATAGACTAAGGGTAGTGTTTATTTTATTGTTTGTGTTGTGGTATGAGCAAAAGTTGCTATTGGGAAATAGGTAAAAGTATTTTCAGTGAGAATAATGGAATAGTATAGAGAGTCTATCGTGTAAGAGGTGGTCTTTGGAAATGCCTCATTTGATTGATTACAAGAGCTTCACACCATGCCCATATATAGGTATAATCCACGGACATTTTATAATATAATTTATTATTATTATTTTGAAAGTTCTAGGACTAGTAAATGTAGAAACTTCCTGTACATAAAGGATGCTTCTAGAAATAAAGTCTTTAGTCTGTTCTAGATATTCTCTCACTAGTAAAAGTTCGTGGCATGTTTCCGACAAAGCTGAACTGGAAAATAAGGGCTGGCTTATTTGCAAAGTCTGGTGTTAAAGTTAAAAGGCATCCAAAAAATGGAAAACCAATTTCATTTGTATTACCTGAATTAAAGTACCCAATTTATAGGGATGAGCATGCTATGTGCACCATCTTCCGACGTGTCAAAAGTAACTCACAAATCACCTAACACACTTGTGCTCCTGTTGAGTTCTTATCACGTGCCACTTCTTGTCCTTGTTAAAGAAAGAACAATATGCCGAAGGTGAAGAATGTATGAATAATTTTGAGAGCACTCCAAATGTTCCCTCGAAGCTAAGGTCTAATGGGGAACAAGGATGAGTTCTGCTTCTTACACCCAGCTTCGCCTTTTGTTTCGTTGGCTGCTACTTGCTTGTTCTTTTGACCCTGTGGTGTGATTTTTTGTTTGGGATGTGCATACTATTGTTTTGGTGGTGGAGGTCGTGGTTAGCATTCGTGGTGGTTTGGTTCATCGGAGAGTGTCGTCAGAGGTACGTTCTGCACCATGGTTACTGTAGCAATACACATGACTTTTATGGATTGACAATCCATGAGTAATACGAGTCCTACTAATTGCCCATCCGTAAGGTTGTTTATTATTTTAACAGTTTTTTGAGTTTATTTTTGTTTTTTTAAATGTTTTTGTAATTAATGTATTTGTGAGATATGTATTTTTTGTTATTGAATTTGTATTTGTCCTTTTAAGTAATGTATTGAATCTGAATTAAAATAACAGTGTAATTTTTGTCAATATAATTATCATGCCTATAGTTTGTTGATGATCATTTATTTTGAATTTGTTTGTTAAGATGAACAACGATTACTGGATGCATGATAGTATTCTGTATGAAGAAATTAATATGACTAAAGACAACGGAGGTGAACCATTTGAGTTTGAAAATAACAAGTCATCAATTGATTGTTCCAATGCCTTCAATACTTCAAAGATATTTATATGATATGGTATTTCATGAAAGCCAGTAAATGAATTCGTTTAGAAGATTAAAGATGTATTATCAATTTTTGTAGGTGTTTAATTCTCGTGAGGAGGTATTGCAATGGACTTGTAGTGTTGCATATGAGATTGGTTTTGTAGCTGTAATAATGAGGTCTGACACAACAAATGGAAAGAGGGGAAGTACCTCATTTATTTTGATAGGTTGTGAAAGGAGTGAAAAGTATAGAACATTCAACAAAGATTTAGTACGGACGATCACTAACACTAGAAAGTGTGGTTGTCCTTTTAAGTTGCGAGGGAAACTCGTTGTAGGAGGTGAAGGCTGGATGGTGAAGTTAATATGTGGGTTACATAACCATCGTTTGACTAAGTTATTGACTGGACATCCATATGTTAGTCGTTTAACGGAGGAAGAGAAGGTTATTGTTGTTGAAATGACAAAGTCAAGGGTTAAACCAAAGAATATTCTTTTGACTTTCAACTAAATTACCTCTACACAATAATTTACATTTTTTTTCAACCAAATTACCACATTTTCAAAAAAAAAAATCCAAGACAAATTAATCATTTAACCCCTACGGATTGACAATTCGTATGAGGTTTATGAATTGACAATCTGTAAACTTCATATGGATTGACAATCTGTATGAGGCTTACGGATTGCAATCCGTAACCTTCATAGGATTGTCAATCCGTAAATCTCATACAGATTGAAAATCCTTATCCTCATACGAATTGTCGATCTTTATAATGCTTTCCATATTTACCAATCTACTTGCACTTACAGATTGTCAATCCATATCGATGAACGCCCAATCTTTTCCCAAATCAACGTAAACGACGCTCTCAAAAATCAAAGTAACAACTTACGTGGAGGACAATGGCAAAACTAAGATGGATCAACCCAACCAGGAACGCCCAACAATTGCGACCTTAATGGAAATTAATAGCTAACATGTGGAGAAGACGAATGGCACGAAAAAACAATACAAAAGAAAGAAGAAAGCGTGTATGAATGGTGTATGAGGGAAAAAAAACATTGTCCCTACTTAACCATTTTTAGCATGGGCATTTTCAATATTACACTGTTTAACGCTGGGTGTATAAGCAAAAGTGCTGGTGTAGCAAGCAGAACTCAACAACGATTCTCGGAATTACAAGTGAAGCACTTGGCTTTTATGGTAGCTATAGTTGATAAATTTTTCATTACTTTCATGCGTGAGATGATCAACAAATTTAGCTTGAGAACTAACTTATCAATTACTCGTGTCAAGCGGCACATGCCAATTCCTTGAATTCATGCGTGAGATGATCAACAAATTTAGCTTGAGAACTAACTTATCAATTACTCGTGTCAAGCGGCACATGCCAATTCCTTGAATATAAAGATTTTTATGTACACATATATGTGATGTACTAGTTGATTTGCACATGTAAAGAAAAGGAATTCCAACTTCATAGGGAGATGATCAACATACACTTACAAATATGTAGACAACCAGAATAAAGAAAGTTTTTGATTGCATCCTTTTTAATAGGGAAAAAAAAAGGAAAGAATATTGTTGCAAATTTTGTTCTCCAAATGCCTGGTCTATATCTTAGCCAACGCCCCTTACTAACGTTCGTCCACAGGTTTGGAGGCATGAAAAGTTAAAACACTTGTGTAAACTGGAGGAAAAAAAAACTTATATAAACAAAAGAATAGCACATTATCCATATGGATAAAAATAAGCATATAGAAAAATCATAATAACAGTATAACACAACCAGAGAGAGAGAGAATGTAAAAAAGAAGATAATACTTATGATTGCTACGAAATTTGCATAGCTCTGACACGATCAGTCAGATCCCTAACTTGGCTCCTTAATCGCTCAGGATTGCAGAAGAAATCAACAAAGACTCGCCTTTGAAGTCCAATTTCTTGTTTATGATGTTTCACAATCTGGATGCCAGTGCAAACAAAGTTTCAGTTATCACAGAAATAGGTTTAGAATCTTTGAAATTGATATGGGGGTGTCTATCAAAGTAGGGATATAACCGAAATATGTTCACATTCTTGCGTTCTATACTCGTGCAAAGTTTGGCAAGAGGTGTGGCATGCAATGTCAAGTGTGACTACAATGATTCAAACTCAAAATTATCACCTTTTTTTTCTCTATCCTTTTCTTTTTAAGCAAATAAGACCAAGGCCAAGGGTCAATTTTCAGGATTGATGAGTTATTGTCCTTATGTTTTAGGTTTTCAGATTCAATAATATTAAAAGAAAATTACCAAAAAAATATTTTCATTAGTTATCATGAAAAGAAGTTACTATGAGAGAAGCATGTTAGGTGAGAAGCGTAGAAAACTCTGGTCGACTGTATGGGGTTGGAGACGCAAGAATTCTAGTATTTTAAACCTAATGCATTTGTCAAGCTTATGCTGTTTTTTGCGTTTCACTGTGCCTTAATCCTGTGTTAAGGTACTCTTGTAAGTCTTACTTCAAAAAATATCAACATTCAACTACAAGAAGCAGGGAATGGAATGGCATAAGCAAGAATATAGGACAAGGCTAAACAATTAGGAAAAAATTAACAAAATATAGTAAATGGATCATGTTAATATTAAAAACATTAGTGTATGCATGTGCATTGAGACTTGTTAACAATATCATTTATTTTAATACATTATAGTTGCCTAGATAAAATTCAATTTACTAGTCTCAATATTCAAATCAATTAGAAGCTACCCAATAAGCAGGAAAATCATTGACGTAAATTACCGACTAGATGACAAGATAAAAAGTTCAGGTTACATTACCTCATTCTTCTTTACATGCTCTAGTGTCACCTCTTCAACAGAAACAGACAGCTTTGCGTTAATCTTTTCCATTTCATCAAGCTCTTTCATTAATGGCTAAATAAGAGATCAGATGGAACAAGACAAAATGTCAAAACACAATATAAACAAAAAGTAAAAAACTGATATGCCCATTTTTATACATCTTCGACTCAGACATAATCTAGTATCTAGAAGCTACAACTTTCTCAGAAAGGTCATCAAAATATCATATTACCTCCGTTCCTATTTATATGACCAAACTTTTTAAACTTGTTTGTTCCTTTATACAAGACTCAATCCATATGGTCTTATGCATTAATTATTTTTAGAATAAAAATACCCCTAATTAAATAAGAGAGAGGTTATATTAACATGCATTTAGAAGAGAGAGAAGCATTAATGACAATGGTATTTTTGAAAAAGTATATAAATTTAGGACAAATTTATTGCTATCAACTAAATGAACTACTTTTCTTAATATTGGTAAATCAGATAATTGGGTCTTATAAATAGGAACATAGGTAGTATTACTTTACTTCAATAAGGTCCACACTATTCACAATTACACCTTCACTAAGCAATCCATTCCCTTAAAACTCTGATAAAGGGGCAACAGTTTTGATTTTACTCTTTACAATGGACACAAATACTCCACCTTGTAGGAAAAGGCTTTGGTTGTGGTTAATAGACATGACAAATATAATTAACTAAATTGTTATAAAGAAATTCAAAAGAACGTCTGTGACTACATGTTAAAAATTAAAATTAATGAAACATTAATATTTGAACTATAACCGAGAAGACACACTTTCACTTCTTCACAATTAAGACATAAGTAATACTGCTGCAGTAGGCCAACAAAAATAACAACAGTAAGTATTATCTCCTAGGTGGCATAGGCTACATGTATAGGTGGCAAAACGGGCTATCCAGCCCAATGCGGGCCGTCCCAATGCGGGTTGTGGGCTATAATGGGCCGGGCAAAAAATGTCCAGATTTAATTTGGGCCTAAACAATGAAACCCAAGCCCTGTAAAAACATGACTTTTGCAGGCTTTTAACGGGTTTTGTGAACTTAGCCCACATTTAATTTGGGCTAAACAAATTTAAAGTCCAAGCCCTACCTTTCATCAGGTTGGGTCGGGTCGCCCGACCCATATTGCCACCTCTTGCTAAATGTATCAATCAATGCCACTGCATTCGACTGAAAACCAAAATTTCAATAAAGCCATTTAGAGTCTTTCAATAGTTTTTCCTTAAGAGTTTTTGTTAGATACTAGACCATCTTGCATTTGATTTTGAACCATAAATATGCAATAGCCCTAATAAAACTCACGCCGGCCAGTGATGTTTCATGTTTCATCATATGGAGTTTAGGAGTGTGTTTGTTTCAAGTATTACAAAATTATTCCCAGGAATGTGAGTTTGAGAATGTAACATTCTCATGTTTCTTACAAGTTATAAAAAAATATTCTCAGGCATAACTTATTTCCAGGAATCCATATTACACATGTTTCTCTCTCTTCCTATTCCCATGTAAAGGGGAGGGAATCTTATATTCCCATGGGAATAGATGTTATTTTCTAAAATAACTTCCCACTTTCTTTTTATTCTACTTTATTTATTTAATATTTTTGTTTTAAAATTAAAAACATTCCAATGAATGATAAGTATTTTACCAAACATGTTTGATGGGAATAATATTCCCAATAATAGCATTTTGAGGAATATTATTCTCAGAAATATAATCAAATCCGTGAAACAAACACCCACTAGATGTTTAAAATCTACAGTGAGGAAAAGCCAACATGTTATATAGGTATCATACTGAGCAATACTGCTCTTGCCCTTGGGTGAAACATATATCTGTTCTTTTATAAGTAATGTTTTCCAATAGGAAACCATGGAGTATAGTTGCTTATAGTAGGGAAAATCCCCCCTTGATTACACTGAAAGACAGAAAATTAAAGAGAGAAACACCTGTGATCTGAGGGTCTTTCCTGCCAAAAGGACCCCAAAACCTTCACCAATTTCTTAACTAACCTACTCTGCCAGCTTTTAACATCTAACCTAACTTGCTCCCAGCTCCCTCAAAGTGAATTCCCTCCTCTCTCCTATTCACCACTGTTGCATAGTTAGTCCATTTTGCTGCAGCTTAATATTCCCCCATTATTTATATCCTCCTTACCCACATTTGCTGATTCTCTACTTACTGTCCCATACCTTGTACCAAAAGCCTTAGTACTAGTGAGTCTATCAAATTTACATAACTAAAAGCAGAGAAGAAAAAGCGAAAAACAATTGTAATGCTAACAGCAAAATCATGAAGCCACATTACAAATCTGGGAGTCATACCCGAGGGGTCAGTATTGGCTGTGCTGTTGTTGAAGATGCAAAGAGCAGTTTCTGCAGATTTTTAATAAGGTTGCGCCTACAGAATCAAATTGACATGAACGCTTTTCAGTTTCTTCTTAAATGGGCACAAAACGACAATCCAAACTTGAGACTTATGTGAAAGTAACTCATTGCTCTCTCACTAAAAACATGCAGAAACTTTATATACAACTGTGAATAAAAAATTGTTTCGACACGGACCTCAAATTTGACAGTAATGCAAATGATCAAGGATAGAATGTCTCGACAACAATTCTTTACATTTAAGCATACAATAGTTGTTATGTAGCATTTGAATTGGAGATATAAGGTTGGTTGGGTGGTAAAAGGAAAAGAAGTGAAGGAAGGGAAGGAAGGGAAGGAGGGAGAGGTCGTGGATTCGAATCCCTCCACTAACAAAAACACTAACATTTAACAACTAACATTGACCGATAAAAAAAAATGTAGCATTTGAATTTAGCCTCTTGTGCTGCAGGATAAAAAGGATTGCCACAACTATCACTAGCAATAAATGCTTGCTTGAATAAGCATGTCCAAGTTTTGCTAAATCTCCACACCACATAGGCTAAATTCACACAAATATCAGCCTCCAATGATTTTACAGATTATATTCAAATGAAACCAATGCAAAACCTTGATACACTTGCACCAATCAATGTCTTTATAGAAAATAATTTTGATTAATCCAAGTCCAACCATTGAATTATTGTTATGCAGAACTTGCATGTCAAATTTAGAAAATTTAAACAATAATAAAGCATCTAATGAAGTGGTTGATATTGTTGTTTCTTTAAAAAGTATGGTGTACTTTTGTTTTCAGACATTTCAATGGAGTAGAAAACAATGTTAGATTAACATGAAATTTTATGAACATGATGTTCATGATACAAACTTTCAATCCATTAGAGGGTTTTTTGAGATATTTATTAAGAGAAAAAGTTATGGATTGGCATAATATTGACTTTGATTTACTCCATGGTACATATCCCAACCCTATAATTGCAATAGAAAGAATATAATTTTGACATCCAAAAGAGCACTGTTATCTACATTAGGCCACTGAAGCATAAGAATTCATACTTCTACAGCATACAAAGGTCTCTATTGAATCGAAAGCCATTATAGCTCACGAAGATGTCATAAATTACAGTATATTGATTTTTATAATAACTTACAGTTCATTAATACACCTATTTCTGTCTTCTGGAAGAGAATTCTCAAGGTCTGACTGAAGGCTCAACAAATCTGAATGAAGAGCTGATATCTGCTGGACAATGCCAGGAGCTGATACATATGTGGACAGTGTAGCTTGAGCTTGAGTATCTGGGAAAAAATCATAGAATGCCAGGAAAATGGTGCAAAACAGCTTATTAGAAGGATAAATAAGACCACTATAACTTGAATAAATCATAATATTTTGATGAGTAAATCTTCACTTGAATAAATTTTTAGCATGTCTCTAATAGCATGCAAAAAATGATCACTGTCATGAACTCCTCCTTGTTCTTGAACATCAGATGCAGCTTGGATAAGGGCCAGGCAACGACCCTGAAAACCATAAAGAAAAGTTCAAAAGATATAAGTAGAGTTTTGATTAAAAAAAACAGTATGATTTTGAAACTAGGGTCTATGAAGGAGAATATAAGGAATGCCAAGATAGCAGATTCCATATACCAACATAGCTTTAGGAATTAGGTTCAAGAAGTCATAACTCATGGTGAGAAGGAGATTATATTTAGAGGGTATACTCAATGGCATTTTAGTGGTGGATTTTACTCCTCTAAAGTGAGAGGAGTGCAATAATAACCATTAATTAGAATTGTCCAAATGACCTATTTAATCCTTTATCTTACTTTTTTGGTGTTTATTTTGGTCCTTTATCTTTTAAAAAGTTCATTTTGGTTCTTATCTTTTTAAAAAGGTTCAAAATGGTTCTTCTGTTAGTTTGAAGTTAACACCATTAATGATAATCAAATACCGGTGGCTAAAAGCCGCCAATCCGCCATAAAATGAAAAATAAGAAAGAAGCAATAGTTCACCAACACTTTCATCCTTCACAAACCCCCTAGTTGCCTTTTTCTTAAATTGAAACTCACAAACCTCACCCAAATTGAAAGCCCCAAAATCACGCAACCAATTCAACTTGAAAAGCCACCAGACCTTCAATAATCAAAGCGAAGAGAGGAATGAAAAGACTCATTTGGTGGGCATCAGGTTCTTGTTGAAAGGATGAGGGAGAATCGCATTACGGCGTCTTGTGGATGATCTTGTTGAAGAATCGAAGTTCTTCTTGAACCCAACGACCTCCTCGGGTTTGGGTGCACATCAAAGTTTGGGTGCGAAAAGGGTTGTGGGTCGACGATTTTGTGAGTTGAGATGACAAAACGAAGAGGCTGTTGTGAAGATGGTTGTAGGAAAGATAGACTGTGCATCAAATTTTTTATGTGGATGATGTTATACTGAAGTTGAATCGTTAAATTGTGTGAGATTTGTGATTTTTGATTTGCGAAAAAGGGAATTATGATCTGTGAAGGATGAAACTGTTAATGCTGCAGCTTCTTCCTTATTTTTTGTTTTGTGGTGGCTTTTAGCCGCCGGTATTTGATTGTCATTAACGGCGTTAACTTCAAACTAACGGAAGGATCATTTTGAATATTTTTAAAAAGATAAAGGACCAAAATGAACCAAAATATAAGATAAAAGACCAAATAAGTCATTTGGCCATTAGAATTCAATGGTTATTATTGCACTTTATCCTCTAAACCACACCTCCTAACTTTAAAGCAGCCAAGTCCTTTCAATGGCAAAGAAAAAAAAAATTAGAATTTATTTAATAAATTATTCTTAGCAAGACACTAATAAAACCACATTCCAACTATCATGTTAATCACCAAGCAATTTCAAGTGCAACCAACAAGTCAGGAATGATCGCATGCCTGCACTCTCAGATTGGATTAGACTCCTATGTTCTCTCCATTAACTCATCCCCATTCCATCTCACTCCCCGCCTAAAAGAAAGTTAAAGGGGTCTAGAAAATCAGTATTCACTCCATGTGTACCCAAGTGAAAAGAAAATCAGACAAGTTAAAGAGGAACAAGCAAGTGGAATATTTGAAATAAAATAAGAGCAATGACCAAAGAATCATACAAAATTAAAGAAAAAGTGCAAGAAATTCTAAGGATACATACCACTCGGCCCTCAGTTGCAGACAAGTATGCTTGCAGCTCAGACTCAATAACCTTGAGCAACGCAAATGCTCCAAGCATGTGCTTCTTTTCCAATTGGCAAGCTATCTTTAAGAACTGATGCCTGGCAAGCAGATTGATGAGATGGTTTATGAACTGCAACAAGAATTGAGAGGTTTGTTACCAGAGGTTATAAATTTAAAATTTCAAACATTAGATGTTGGTAGTGCCACATACAATGATTACAAGTATTGGACTAATGGAACTCATAAAAAACCATATATGTATTTTCTTATTTGAAGAATGAAGAAGAAACACTCACAAGCTTTTACATTTTATTAATGACAATGGCCAACTAAAAAAGAGTCAATTCAGGAATGTAAGTAAAATTATTAAAAGTTTGACTGACTAATGGAAACTTTTTTCTTTATGTTATGTTTGGATGGGGATTTTTAAATTTCCAAAGAATTTAAAGTACATA
>PYAF01000505.1:95692-110305 GCA_007407185.1 Glycine tomentella | reverse complement strand
TATGTACTTTAAATTCTTTGGAAATTTAAAAATCCCCATCCAAACATAACATAAAGAAAAAAGTTTCCATTAGTCAGTCAAACTTTTAATAATTTTACTTACATTCCTGAATTGACTCTTTTTTAGTTGGCCATTGTCATTAATAAAATGTAAAAGCTTGTGAGTGTTTCTTCTTCATTCTTCAAATAAGAAAATACATGTATGGTTTTTTATGAGTTCCATTAGTCCAATACTTGTAATCATTGTATGTGGCACTACCAACATCTAATGTTTGAAATTTTAAATTTATAACCTCTGGTAACAAACCTCTCAATTCTTGTTGCAGTTCATAAACCATCTCATCAATCTGCTTGCCAGGCATCAGTTCTTAAAGATAGCTTGCCAATTGGAAAAGAAGCACATGCTTGGAGCATTTGCGTTGCTCAAGGTTATTGAGTCTGAGCTGCAAGCATACTTGTCTGCAACTGAGGGCCGAGTGGTATGTATCCTTAGAATTTCTTGCACTTTTTCTTTAATTTTGTATGATTCTTTGGTCATTGCTCTTATTTTATTTCAAATATTCCACTTGCTTGTTCCTCTTTAATTTGTCTGATTTTCTTTTCACTTGGGTACACATGGAGTGAATACTGATTTTCTAGACCCCTTTAACTTTCTTTTAGGCGGGGAGTGAGATGGAATGGGGATGAGTTAATGGAGAGAACATAGGAGTCTAATCCAATCTGAGAGTGCAGGCATGCGATCATTCCTGACTTGTTGGTTGCACTTGAAATTGCTTGGTGATTAACATGATAGTTGGAATGTGGTTTTATTAGTGTCTTGCTAAGAATAATTTATTAAATAAATTCTAATTTTTTTTTTCTTTGCCATTGAAAGGACTTGGCTGCTTTAAAGTTAGGAGGTGTGGTTTAGAGGATAAAGTGCAATAATAACCATTGAATTCTAATGGCCAAATGACTTATTTGGTCTTTTATCTTATATTTTGGTTCATTTTGGTCCTTTATCTTTTTAAAAATATTCAAAATGATCCTTCCGTTAGTTTGAAGTTAAAGAAATCAAATACCGGCGGCTAAAAGCCACCGCAAAACAAAAAATAAGGAAGAAGCTGCAGCATTAACAGTTTCATCCTTCACAGATCATAATTCCCTTTTTCGCAAATCAAAAATCACAAACCTCACACAATTTAACGATTCAACTTCAGTATAACATCATCCACATAAAAAATTTGATGCACAGTCTATCTTTCCTACAACCATCTTCACAACATCCTCTTCTTTTTGTCATCTCAACTCACAGAATCGTTGACCCACAACCCTTTTCGCACCCAAACCTTGATGTGCACCCAAACCCGAGGAGGTCGTTGGGTTCAAGAAGAACTTCGATTCTTCAACAAGATCATCCACAAGACGCCGTAATGCAATTCTCCCTCATCCTTTCAACAAGAACCTGATGCCCACCAAATGAGTCTTTTCATTCCTCTCTTCGCTTTGATTATTGAAGGTCTGGTGGCTTTTCAAGTTGAATTGGTTGCGTGATTTTGGGGATTTCAATTTGGGTGTGAGGTTTGTGATTTTCAATTTAAGAAAAAGGCAACTAGGGGGTTTGTGAAGGATGAAAGTGTTGGTGAACTATTGCTTCTTTCTTATTTTTCATTTTATGGCGGCTTTTAGCCACCGGTATTTGATTATCATTAATGGTGTTAACTTCAAACTAACAGAAGAACCATTTTGAACCTTTTTAAAAAGATAAGAACCAAAATAAACTTTTTAAAAGATAAAGGACCAAAATAAACCAAAAAAGTAAGATAAAGGATTAAATAGGTCATTTGGACAATTCTAATTAATGGTTATTATTGCACTCCTCTCACTTTAGAGGAGTAAAATCCACCACTAAAATGCCATTGAGTATACCCTCTAAATATAATCTCCTTCTCACCATGAGTTATGACTTCTTGAACCTAATTCCTAAAGCTATCTTGGTATATGGAATCTGCTATCTTGGCATTCCTTATATTTTCCTTCATAGACCCTAGTTTCAAAATCATACTGTTTTTTTTTTTTTTTTTTTATCAAACCTCTACTTATATCTTTTGAACTTTTCTTTATGGTTTTCAGGGTCGTTGCCTGGCCCTTATCCAAGCTGCATCTGATGTTCAAGAACAAGGAGGAGTTCATGACAGTGATCATTTTTTGCATGCTATTAGAGACATGCTAAAAATTTATTCAAGTGAAGATTTACTCATCAAAATATTATGATTTATTCAAGTTATAGTGGTCTTATTTATCCTTCTAATAAGCTGTTTTGCACTATTTTCCTGGCATTCTACGATTTTTTCCCAGATACTCAAGCTCAAGCTACACTGTCCACATATGTATCAGCTCCTGGTATTGTCCAGCAGATATCAGCTCTTCATTCAGATTTGTTGAGCCTTCAGTCAGACCTTGAGAGTTCTCTTCCAGAAGACAGAAATAGGTGTATTAATGAACTGTAAGTTATTATAAAAATCAATATACTGTAATTTATGACATCTTCGTGAGCTATAATGGCTTTCGATTCAATAGAGACCTTTGTATGCTGTAGAAGTATGAATTCTTATGCGTCAGTGGCCTAATGTAGATAACAGTGCTCTTTTGGATGTCAAAATTATATTCTTTCTATTGCAATTATAGGGTTGGGATATGTACCATGGAGTAAATCAAAGTCAATATTATGCCAATCCATAACTTTTTCTCTTAATAAATATCTCAAAAAACCCTCTAATGGATTGAAAGTTTGTATCATGAACATCATGTTCATAAAATTTCATGTTAATCTAACATTGTTTTCTACTCCATTGAAATGTCTGAAAACAAAAGTACACCATACTTTTTAAAGAAACAACAATATCAACCACTTCATTAGATGCTTTATTATTGTTTAAATCTTCTAAATTTGACATGCAAGTTCTGCATATCAATAATTCAATGGTTGGACTTGGATTAATCAAAATTATTTTCTATAAAGACATTGATTGGTGCAAGTGTATCAAGGTTTTGCATTGGTTTCATTTGAATATAATCTGTAAAATCATTGGAGGCCGATATTTGTGTGAATTTAGCCTATATGGTGTGGAGATTTAGCAAAACTTGGACATGCTTATTCAAGCAAGCATTTATTGCTAGTGATAGTTGTGGCAATCCTTTTTATCCTGCAGCACAAGAGGCTAAATTGAAATGCTACATTTTTTTTTTTTTATCGGTCAATGTTAGTTGTTAAATGTTAGTGTTTTTGTTAGTGGAGGGATTCGAACCCACAACCTCTCCCTCCTTCCCTTCCTTCACTTCTTTTCCTTTTACCACCCAACCAACCTTATATCTCCAATTCAAATGCTACATAACAGCTATTGTATGCTTAAATGTAAAGAATTGTTGTCGAGACATTCTATCCTTGATCATTTGCATCACTGTCAAATTTGAGGTCCATGTCGAAACAATTTTTTATTCACAGTCGTATATAAAGTTTCTGCATGTTTTTAGTGAGAGAGCAATGAGTTACTTTCACATAAGTCTCAAGTTTGGATTGTCTTTTTGTCCCCATTTAAGAAGAAACTGAAAAGCGTTCATGTCAATTTGATTCTGTAGGCGCAACCTTATTAAAAATCTGCAGAAACTGCTCTTTGCATCTTCAACAACAGCACAGCCAATACTGACCCCTCGGGTATGACTCCCAGATTTGTAATGTGGCTTCATGATTTTTCTGTTAGCATTACAGTTGTTTTTCCCTTTTTCTTCTCTGCTTTTAGTTATGTAAATTTGATAGACTCACTAGTACTAAGGCTTTTGGTACAAGGTATGGGACAGTAAGTAGAGAATCAGCAAATGTGGGTAAGGAGGATATAAATAATGGGGGAATATTAAACTGCAGCAAAATGGACTAACTATGGAACAGTGGTGAATAGGAGAGAGGAGGGAATTCACTTTGAGGGAGCTGGGAGCAAGTTAGGTTAGATGTTAAAAGCTGGCAGAGTAGGTTAGTTAAGAAATTGGTGAAGGTTTTGGGGTCCTTTTGGCAGGAAAGACCCTCAGATCACAGGTGTTTCTCTCTTTAATTTTCTGTCTTTCAGTGTAATCAAGGGGGGATTTTCCCTACTGTAAGCAACTATACTCCATGGTTTCCTATTGGAAAACATTACTTATAAAAGAACAGATATATGTTTCACCCAAGGGCAAGAGCAGTATTGCTCAGAGTTGACTAGACATCTAGGGGTAAAGCACTGTTTCGGTGCGGGCCGCGAGAGCGGTACTAAATCGAGGCAAACTCGGAATATTAGATATGACCTCAAAATAACAAGGGTCAAGGTCGGCCAGTGAGACGATGGGGGATAAGCTTCATCGTCGAGAGGGAAACAGCCCGGATCACCAGCTAAGGCCCCTAAATGACCGCTCAGTGATAAAGGAGGTAGGGTAAAAGTTCCCTTGGATCCATGCGCTCTTGAACCAATGCCCCTCAATCCACTTTCTCGCCTTTGCCATGATACCTATATAACATGTTGGCTTTTCCTCACTGTAGATTTTAAACATCTAGTGGGTGTTTGTTTCACGGATTTGATTATATTTCTGAGAATAATATTCCTCAAAATGCTATTATTGGGAATATTATTCCCATCAAACATGTTTGGTAAAATACTTATCATTCATTGGAATGTTTTTAATTTTAAAACAAAAATATTAAATAAATAAAGTAGAATAAAAAGAAAGTGGGAAGTTATTTTAGAAAATAACATCTATTCCCATGGGAATATAAGATTCCCTCCCCTTTACATGGGAATAGGAAGAGAGAGAAACATGTGTAATATGGATTCCTGGGAATAAGTTATGCCTGAGAATATTTTTTTATAACTTGTAAGAAACATGAGAATGTTACATTCTCAAACTCACATTCCTGGGAATAATTTTGTAATACTTGAAACAAACACATTCCTAAACTCCATATGATGAAACATGAAACATCACTGGCCGGCGTGAGTTTTATTAGGGCTATTGCATATTTATGGTTCGAAATCAAATGCAAGATGGTCTAGTATCTAACAAAAACTCTTCAGGAAAAACTATTGAAAGACTCTAAATGGCTTTATTGAAATTTTGGTTTTCAGTCGAGTGCAGTGGCATTGATTGATACATTTAGCAAGAGGTGGCAATATGGGTCGGGCGACCCGACCCAATCTGATGAAAGGTAGGGCTTGGACTTTAAATTTTTTTAGCCCAAATTAAATGTGGGCTAAGTTCACAAAACCCGTTAAAAGCCTGCAAAAGTCATGTTTTTACAGGGCTTGGGTTTCATTGTTTAGGCCCAAATTAAATCCGGACATTTTTTGCCCGGCCCATTATAGCCCACAACCCGCATTGGGACGGCCCGCATTGGGCCGGATAGCCCGTTTTGCCACCTAGGAGATAATACTTACTGTTAGTTTTGTTGGCCTACTGCAGCAGTATTACTTATTTCTTAATTGTGAAGAAGTGAAAGTGTCTTCTCGGTGATAGTTCAAATATTAATGTTTCATTAATTTTAATTTTTAACATGTAGTCACAGACGTTCTTTTGAATTTCTTTATAACAATTTAGTTAATTATATTTGTCATGTCTATTAACCACAACCAAAGCCTTTTCCTACAAGGTGGAGTATTTGTGTCCATTGTAAAGAGTAAAATCAAAACTGTTGCCCCTTTATCAGAGTTTTAAGGGAATGGATTGCTTAGTGATGGTGTAATTGTGAATAGTGTGGACCTTTTTGAAGTAAAGTAATACTACCTATGTTCCTATTTATAAGACCCAATTATCTGATTTACCAATATTAAGAAAAGTAGTTCATTTAGTTGATAGCAATAAATTTGTCCTAAATTTATATACTTTTTCAAAAATACCATTGTCATTAATGCTTCTCTCTCTTCTAAATGCATGTTAATATAACCTCTCTCTTATTTAATTAGGGGTATTTTTATTCTAAAAATAATTAATGCATAAGACCATATGGATTGAGTCTTATATAAAGGAACAAACAAGTAGGAACGGAGGTAATATGATATTTTGATGACCTTTCTGAGAAAGTTGTAGCTTCTAGATACTAGATTATGTCTGAGTCGAAGATGTATAAAAATGGGCATATCAGTTTTTTACTTTTTGTTTATATTGTGTTTTGACATTTTGTCTTGTTCCATCTGATCTCTTATTTAGCCATTAATGAAAGAGCTTGATGAAATGGAAAAGATTAACGCAAAGCTGTCTGTTTCTGTTGAAGAGGTGACACTAGAGCATGTAAAGAAGAATGAGGTAATGTAACCTGAACTTTTTATCTTGTCATCTAGTTGGTAATTTACGTCAATGATTTTCCTGCTTATTGGGTAGCTTCTAATTGATTTGAATATTGAGACTAGTAAATTGAATTTTATCTAGGCAACTATAATGTATTAAAATAAATGATATCGTTAACAAGTCTCAATGCACATGCATACACTAATGTTTTTAATATTAACATGATCCATTTACTATATTTTGTTGATTTTTTCCTAATTGTTTAGCCTTGTCCTATATTCTTGCTTATGCCATTCCATTCCCTGCTTCTTGTAGTTGAATGTTGATATTTTTTTGAAGTAAGACTTACAAGAGTACCTTAACACAGGATTAAGGCACAGTGAAACGCAAAAAACAGCATAAGCTTGACAAATGCATTAGGTTTAAAATACTAGAATTCTTGCGTCTCCAACCCCATACAGTCGACCAGAGTTTTCTACTCTTCTCACCTAACATGCTTCTCTCATAGTAACTTCTTTTCATGATAACTAATGAAAATAATTTTTTGGTAATTTTCTTTTAATATTATTGAATCTGAAAACCTAAAACATAAGGACAATAACTCATCAATCCTGAAAATTGACCCTTGGCCTTGGTCTTATTTGCTTAAAAAGAAAAGGATAGAGAAAAAAAAAGGTGATAATTTTGAGTTTGAATCATTGTAGTCACACTTGACATTGCATGCCACACCTCTTGCCAAACTTTGCACGAGTATAGAACGCAAGAATGTGAACATATTTCGGTTATATCACTACTTTGATAGACACCCCCATATCAATTTCAAAGATTCTAAACCTATTTCTGTGATAACTGAAACTTTGTTTGCACTGGCATCCAGATTGTGAAACATCATAAACAAGAAATTGGACTTCAAAGGCGAGTCTTTGCTGATTTCTTCTGCAATCCTGAGCGATTAAGGAGCCAAGTTAGGGATCTGACTGATCGTGTCAGAGCTATGCAAATTTCGTAGCAATCATAAGTATTATCTTCTTTTTTACATTCTCTCTCTCTCTGGTTGTGTTATACTGTTGTTATGATTTTTGTATATGCTTATTTTTATCCATATGGATAATGTGCTATTCTTTTGTTTATATAAGTTTTTTTTTTCCTCCAGTTTACACAAGTGTTTTAACTTTTTGTGGACGAACGTTAGTAAGGGGCGTTGGCTAAGATATAGACCAGGCATTTGGAGAACAAAATTTGCAACAATATTCTTTCCTTTTTTTTTCCCCTATTAAAAAGGATGCAATCAAAAACTTTCTTTATTCTGGTTGTCTACATATTTGTAAGTGTATGTTGATCATCTCCCTATGAAGTTGGAATTCCTTTTCTTTACATGTGCAAATCAACTAGTACATCACATATATGTGTACATAAAAATCTTTATATTCAAGGAATTGGCATGTGCCGCTTGACACGAGTAATTGATAAGTTAGTTCTCAAGCTAAATTTGTTGATCATCTCTCGCATGAAAGTAATGAAAAATTTATCAACTATAGCTACCATAATAGCCAAGTGCTTCACTTGTAATTCTGAGAATCCTTGTTGAGTTCTGCTTGCTACACCAACACTTTTGCTTATACACCCAACGTTAAACAGTGTAATACTGAAAATGCCCATGCTAAAAATGAGTGTTCCTGGAGGAGAACATTGGCACGTAGAGAACTTTGAAAGCTTAAAATGGTGTCCCCTCTTCCCTCCTGTTTACCTTTCTTAATATTTCAATTATTAGTTAACTGCTAGTGTTTTTTCATTTTAGAAGCAATTAACGTTCTTAAACATTTTGACTTTTTTAAAAGAATTTGACTATAAGTGTATAAGGAGTATACATTACTGGATATGTGTCTTTAACTTTCTAGTAATAAGCTGTTTGCATTGTTAGTAGTTAGTAGTTAACTCTGTTAGTCGATTATAGCTTTTGACAGCAGTATCAACTAACCAAGGTTAGTTGACAGTTAGTGTAGTTGACTGTTATCTCTATTATATGAATTGTTTTGTAATCAGTTATAATTTGGGTTGAATAATATTGATTTCTCAATCTCAGTTCTTTGTCCTCTCTCAAATTCTCTCAACTCTATTATGGTATCCAGATCTTAGTTCGAAACCTAAACTGACGTTCATGGCTTCCAAGTTGATTCCTACTCCAGTTTCTCCTCCTTCCTCCCTACCGCCGCAGCCAACTCTGTTGGAGAATTCTTTGAACGCTAGTTCCTTGAAGAACTTTGCTCATTCTGTTTCTCAAAAGTTGAACGTGAAGAATTATCTTTGGATTCAACAGGTTGAACCTATTATTAGTAGTCAACATCTTGAAGGCTACATCATTAATCCGAAGATTCCACAAAAATATGCTTTGATTGAAGATTGCAATGCTGATAAATTAAAATCACCCGCGAGTTTAGCGTTTGTTATGAACAAGATCAATTTCTTCTTGCGTGGTTGCAATCCACCATCTCCGGCGACATTCTTCCACGAGTCATCGGATGTCGATCGTTGTGGCAACTATGGGATCGGATTCAATCGCACTTCCAACCGCTCACGTGAGCTAAGCTTTGTCAAGTTCGTAATGAGCTTCGAAATCTCTCTCTTGATAATCGCTCTATTTTGGATTATCTTTTGCATGTTCAGACGCTTGTTAATGAGCTTAATTCGATCGGTGAAACTGTTTCCAATTATGAACATCTTGACAGAATTCTCGATAGTCTTCCTGATAAGTATGCGTCGTTTTTTTCTCTTTTTACTAGTCGATTTGATCTGTTTACTGTTGATGAAGTTGAAACATTGGTGCTTGTGCATGCAGTGCGCATTAAGAGATCTCGTAAGAGAACTTTAGGTTCTATTAATCTTACTCAAGGTTTGGGGTCTGTTAATCTCAATTCTGGAAGTTCTTCTCTCGATAATTCAGTTCATCATAATTCTGCAGTCTATGAACCCTAACTCTCAAGCTCAAGTTAATTTGACCACTCAGACCTCTTCTGAGGATAATTCTGCAAATGATTACATAGGAAATCGATTTTCAATGGTCGTGGTGGTGGGAATTTTCGCTGGCACAACTGTGGTGGTCATGGTTCAGGCCATGGTGGTGGTAGAGGTAGGTTTGTTGATGTACAATGTTGATTTTTGTTAGATGTTATTTTTAATGCAAATAGCTTCCCATATCCTGCTCTATTTCTTGAGCTTTCCCTAATAACTTCTGAAGTTCCTGATACAACATCCACTCTTACTATGTTACCTTCCTCTCAACCCACATCATCATCCAATAACACAAATAACACTTTAGCCTCTCTTCCTTCTTCTCATTCATCATTTGTTTTACCTGCTCACAGTGAACAAATTCATTCTCACAATGAACAACATCATTCCTCACCTATTATTTCTCATACAACTCATAAATGCCATTGATAATGATTTATCTCAAGATCAAAACCTCACCTTATCACAAGACCAAACCAATACCACTATATCTCAAGACCAAGATCTCACCTTATCTACCCCAGATTTTGTACCAAAAAGACCAATTAATACTTATCCTATGTGTACCCGTGCCAAGTCTGGTATTGTTAAACCCAGAATCAATCCTACCCTTTTACTAGCTCATCTTGAACCTAAATCAACCAAAGTTGCCTTGACTAATCCCTCTCGCCTTTCAGCTATGCAATCCGAATATGATGCTTTAATAAGGAATGGCACCTGGACTTCAGTTGATCTTCCTGTTACCAGACTAACAATTGGGTAAGTGGGTGTTTAGAGTAAACAAAAATCCTAATAATTCTATAAACAAGTATAAAGCCAGGCTTGTTGCCAAGGGCTTTCACCAGCAGTTGGGATTTGATTATAAGGAGACCTTTTTTTCCTGTGATCAAACTTGTGACTGTTAGGTTGATCCTTTCTCTTGTTGTTTCTTACAATTGGCCTCTTCAACAGCTTGATGTCAACAATGCCTTTCTCAATGGCATTCTTGAAGAAGAATTTATGTGACTCAACCTCCTGGATTTGTTTCATCTAATAAGCTTCAAGTTTGTAGATTACGTAAAGCTATTTATGCCCTAAAGAAGGCTCCTAGAGCCTGGTTTGACAAACTAAAAGCTACTGTTCTCAGTTTAAAGTTTTCTTCAAGTAAATGTGATCCTTCTTTCTTTGTTTCTTCTGAGAACATGTCTGTTGTCTACATTTTGGTCTATGTAGACGATATAATTGTCATGGGTAACAACAACAAATTGATTCATTCTCTTGTTTCACAACTGAATTCTGTTTTCTCTCTCAAAGATCTTGGTGATTTGGACTATTTTTTTGGGTACAGAAGAGATGGTTCTCGTAACGAAGGATGGTTCTCTTATTCTGACTCCATCAAAGTACAGAAGAGATCTCTTAGCTAAAACTAATATGGATGAATCAAATCCTATATCTTCTCCTCTGGTTGGAGGTTGTAAGTTGACCAATTACAAGACCAGAGATTAGTTTCTCTGTCAACAAGGTATGTCAGTTTATGTCTAAGCCCTCTGAGCAACACTGGTTGGCTGGGAAAAAAATTCTAAGGTATCATTTTCCTCTACATGCCTATTGTGATGCAGATTGGGCCTCTGATCCTGATGATAGGAGATCTACTTCTGGAGCTGCTATCTTTCTTGGTGGTCTAAGAAACAATTAGTTGTTGCAAGGTCTAGCACTTTTGCAGAATACAGAAGCATGGCTCTTTTGCAGCAGAAGTTACTTGGATTCAATCTCTACTTTCTAAATTTCAATAACCTTACACTACTACTCCAATCATTTTGTGTGACTGTTTCCTTGGCACATCTCATATTGGAGCTGGATCTATTTTTGTTAGGGAAAAGGTTCTCACAAAGCAGATAAACGTGGTTCATGTGCCTGTAGTTGATCAACTGGCTGATATTCTGAACAAAACACTCTGTCTTTCTTCTTTTATTTTGTTCAGATCCAAGTTCAGAGTAGTTGAAAGACATGCTGTTAGTCTAACCAAGGTTAGTTGACAGTTAGTGTACCGATTCCCTGAAATTTACACTTGAATTCGTCAGAGTCATGAACCGTGTCACTTGCAGTCGCAACTAGGAATCTCTCCAAAAATCATCAGCAAGCTTTGAAAGGAAAGGGTGCTTCTTCAATCTGAAGACACGCCTTGCACAAAGTCAGAAGAAAACGAGATGAAGATAAAAAGAAAGACATGGAGAATATTGGAAAAGATGGAGAGATGGAGCATGGAAGTAGGAATGGTCGTTTCTTTTTGCAGAGCACTGAAGATGAAAGGATGATACTTCTCATGTGTTACTTTTCGTAGATAACCACCTAATTAATAATAAATACATATCAAAAAGGATACTCAGCCAAGCACACTTCCAAGTTCCAAGGCTTCCTATATAGACTATAGTAGGGTGCATGTAGCTCTATAGCATCGTTCATAGAAAATAAAGAGTGGAACGTTAACGTGCAGCCTTAAAATGTATATTAACTTGTAACGGAAAACTAACTTTATTTACTTATACTTGCACGTTAGGAAAACTCTAATACATTTTAGAAGTAGTGATATTTCAAAATAATGTGTGCGTCGAAATTTAGGCATCATATAAGTACAGGATTCAATTTCATATCTTTTAAACCGTATTAATTTGTGCAGATTTTTTTATAGAAAGATTTTCCTATTTAATATTTGAATTTTCTATTTACGATTTTATATTTTATTTTATAATTTATAATTTTTTGCAAGATAAAAAAATTAACAGCATACTGGTTTATATATACCTGTAGCAATTATTCGTAAGGTCATGAACCCGTACTCGTATCACGTACCGGAACATAATGCGAATTATGTGATTATGATCTCAACTATATAAACTGTTTAGTAATCAGTAATAATTTGGGTTGAATAATATTAATTTCTCAATCTCAGTTCTTTCTTCTCTCTCAACTCTATTATTGACAAGTTTTGTTACTGTAAATTTCTTTATATATATCTTTATTGTCTACTACCATACTGCTTTTCTTTTATATTATATAATTTTGTAAGAATTCAATTCAGTTGTGTGGCTTTATTTTGTATTGGAGACAAGACTTGAATTGTACTTGGGCCTAAGCCCACAACTGTACTTGGGCTTTGCAAACTGACAGGTGTCAGTTATTAGAGTAGTTAAACTCCAATTTTCTATTATAACAGTACTGCTCCAACCTAATAGCATAGATATTGTTGGACACATGTATACCATTGACCATAATACAACTTTCAGATTCTCCAAATCTCTTTTACTTTCTTTTCTATGCAGTAATCCAGTTAGAATTTGTTTGGATACAAGGTTATAAGTGTTTTTGAGAGCTTCTCTACTGAAAAAGGCTCTACATTTTCAGTAAAAAGACTCTCAAAAGTACTTGTAACGTATATTCAAACAGACCCTTACCAACTAATATAAAAATGTATCTATTGGGAATGATTTTATTGTTGGGGAAGTGTTATTTTCTCCCCTCTAAAATGTGAAACTCTAGTGTTATATCTATTTTAAATGTGAATTTTATCCTTTCAACCAGATATAGTACTACTGTTTTGCATATGAACAACTTTTATTTGTTTTAATACTTGAAAAATATCTAAATTTAACTTACTGCAGGCAGCCAAGGAATCCCAGGCACTTGAAGCTGCCAAAAATAATCTGGAAATGCAAGTCAAAGAATTAACTTCGTGTCTAGAAACAGAGAAGAGAATGAGGGTAATTAATTTATTTACAGTAAATGAAAATGTAAAAGTATGACAAAGTTTCGTCATGCCTACTATTGCTAATTTGGTTCTTTTACCTATAAAAGTATATCTTTTTAATCGTATTATTTCACCAACATTCTAAATGTTTTGGTTCATTGTGATATTGAGGAAGCCAAGACACAGGAAAATAAAAAACTACAACATGCTTTGCAAGAGATGCAACTTCAGCTCCAAGAAATCGAGGAAGCCAAAAAACAGCAAAATGAAAAACTAAAGCATGCTTTGCAAGAGAAGGAGCTTCAGTTCCAAGAAATTGAGGAAGCCAAGAAACAGGAAAATGAAAAACTACAGCACGCTTTGCAAGAAATGCAACTTCAGCTCCAAGAAATCGAGGAAGCCAAAAAACAGGAAAATGAAAAACTAAAGCATGCTTTGCAAGAGAAGGAGCTTCAGTTCCAAGAAATTGAGGAAGCCAAGAAACAGGAAAATGAAAAACTACAGCATGCTTTGCAAGAGATGGAGCTTCAGTTCCAAGAAACTAAAGCAGCGTTGATTCAGGAACGAGAGGCTGCCAAGAGAGTAGATGAGCAAACTCCAACTACACAGGAGAATTCTGCTAATGTTGTTAAAAGTGAATCGATCAATAAGCTTTCTACAGAAAATGAACAACTCAAGGTAAGCATTACATAAAAGGTGTTTGATAAATTTATGCGTCTGGGTGTGTCATAGTATCCAAACCTATTGTTACTTTTTATGCTTTACAGGAACTAGTTAGTTTGTTGGAAAAGAAATCTGTACAGGAGTTTCCTGTTAATGTTACTGACAATGATTTGGTCAATAAACTTTCTTCAGAAAATGAACATCTTAAGGTATAAATTACATAATTGTTTGAAATTTATGTTATTGGATAAATGATCATTTTTGTATCCTGAATGTGTAAACTAGTGACAATTTTGTCCTTAGGAGAACGAAAATTCTAATTTAGTCCTTGAATGTGAAAAAAAAATTGTGTTTACAACTTAGTGACAAATTGGTCCTCAAAAAATAAAACTAAATGTCCAATTAATCCCTAAATATTACAACTTAGTGACAAAATGGTCCCACAAACTTAATGGTGGGACGAAATTGTTACACTTTTTACACATTCAGATATTGAATCAAAATTTTCATTCTATCATGGACTAAATTGTTATTGGCTTACACATTCAGGGACCAAAATGATAATTTACCCTTATGTTACTACTATAGTTATTGTTTTTTTTATGCTTTACAGGAACTGATTAATTAACTGGAAAAGAATACTATACAGGAGTTTCCTGTTAATGTTACTGACAATGAGGTGAGCAGTAAGCTCACTACAGAAAATGAACATCTTAAGGTATAAATTACTTAATAAGTGTTTGAAATGTATGGTTCTAGGTTTTCATAATATCAAAAATAACTCCTGAAGCTTTGCAGGATCAGGTTAATTCATTGGAAAGAAAAATTGATGAAGCTGAGAGGAAATATGAAGAAAGTAGCAGGGTTAGTGAGGAGCGCATGAATCAAATTATAGAGACAGAATCAAAGATGATTGAGATAAAGACAAATATG
>PYAF01000505.1:79588-92053 GCA_007407185.1 Glycine tomentella | reverse complement strand
TTGTTTCACTGACAACGTACTAGATTTTCAGATTTTGTCTTTTACATTGATGTGTCTAAAATGTGTAGTATCAGATCAGATAACCTAGGGAATAGATATTGAGGATGTATCTAGTAAATATTCCGTGTTAAGTGAATATTCTTTGCTACTTTTTTGTTTGATTGACAACATATTCATCTCAGGTTCACTCCATTCACTTTTGTCTTTTCGATTTGACATGTCTAAAGTGTATAGTATCAGATAGCCTTGGGAATAAATAATAAGGGTGTGTTTAATGGCCAGGAGAACACTATACTCTTTTGCTGGTCCTGGCTCAAAAATTTGGAGTCAAAATTTGATATTTCTTTTCACTATTGGTCAAGTAACATGAAGCATGAAGGAATGTTTTGGTTTTCAGGGGAGGGTTTAAGATGTATTTTCTTCCTTTTGTTGTCCTGGTCTAAAGTCAGAACTATGTTGGCTTTTTTCTTGCTTTCCATGACTTAAGCCACCTTGGTTTTGCTTTTGTTCTTGCTATGTTGTATTCTCAGTGGTACTACTTGTACTGTGTTTTTATCTGTATATATATATAATTATCTTTGCTGATAAAAAAAAGGGAGTGTTTAGATAACTCAAAAACGGGTCTACAACTGATTTATGTGGTAAGATGTTTAAATCAGTGTAGATTTGCGTTATTTCTAAATTATTCTTAGTTTGTCTAAATTTAGTTTTCAGCTATTTTCATTCCATATACTGTTTTGTCATTTTCTGTGACTTGATAGTTATCACATAATAATTGGTTCTTTTCAACATTTGGCTGGTTGACATGTCCTGGTGTTACAATTTTATCAAATCAGAAAAGGTTAAGAAGCATATCAGATTTTGAAAACAATTTTTCTGCATTTGCGAGCCTTGGTACAACGGTAAAGTTGTGGCTTGGTAACTTGTTGATCATGAATTCGAATCCAGAAACAGTCTCTTTACATATGCAAGGGTAAGGTTGCGTACAATATCTCTTTTCCTCACCTGTGCATAGCTTGGAGCCTCTGGATAATGGAGTACATATTTTTTTTGAGCTTCATACCTTTCTCATTACTCAATTTTGGGAGCGGAATTAGTCTCCTTTTTTTAAAAAAAAAAAAACTGTCCTTTGACTTTTTGCTATTATTATGTATCTACAGGAGACTTCAAAATACCTCTGTAAATCAGTTCCATCAATGGACTTTCTCTGTTTGGGCTATAGTTGTTCTATTGTAACCCTTGTGATCTCAATTGGGAATTGCAGCATCCCCTGCCTCTTGCTTTGTTGGGAATTGCAGCATCCCCTGCCTCTTGCTTTGTCCCCGGTTAAAGTTTTAATTTTCTGTTGAGCTTATACCTCAAATCCCAACAAATTATTTACCATATGCACTGCACTATCTGATTTTTAGAGTGCAATAACTATTGATTTGATTGAGATGATGATATAATTGGTCAAAAGTAGGCATTGCTCTTAATTTAAAATTGTCTCATAGGTTGGGGGTTGGAATATCTCTACTAACATTTCTAATAAAACTAACAAACTAACATTTTCTGATTTAAAAAAAAAACAAATTCTCTCCTTGCAGGCAATGCATGGATTCCATGGTTATTTCTTCAGTGACACAATCATTTACTTTTGAATCAAATATTTGTTTTATGAGATGTCATGTGCTACTTGACGCTAAGATTAACTGTTTTTGGTTTGTGGAACCGAATATCTGCAGAGATCAAGCCGGTGCTTCTGAAATTGTGTATATGGGTTCATTGTTTTTGTCATGTTCTTAGCAAGAATCAGTGCTTTGTTTGAGATTCTGTGTTTTTATTGCGTGCATGCGTGGAGTGATGAACTATAATTCTTTTATAAAACTAAAAAAAAGGAATTGGCAAGTGATAGAAAACAGTATATAAAAAAAAAAAAAAAGAAAAAACGAGAAATATGTATTCATAACTTCTCTGGATTGAGAATGAGTTCTCTTTACAAGGTAATTTCTGTAACTATGAAGGAATTGAATAATGATCTAATGGAGCTATGCTCCTTACAAAATATGGTTCAAAATTCTAATGATTGGTGGATACGCTGAAGGGAAAGGAGACGTTGAAGGGACTGGTTCTAAGGGAGAAGAACTTCAAAAGTAAGCCACTTATACCATTTTCATTGATGTTTAATGACTAGATCATAATTTGTAAAGTATTGCAGAAATCTTTACTAACACAAGTTACACAATTATAGTATTTTCTTTGAATAGCATTCGAGGTAATTAAAGGTGATTCTCATTGTCTTACAAAGATTGCATTTTATTTCCCTTTATTATGAGATAGATAAGTAGTTTACATGTGGTTGTGCTACATCATTTTGATTTTTTTTAAGTGGAGGGTTATAGGTCTAATTTTTTTTAATTAATTTCATAACTTGCACGCAGCACATACAAGCTTTTAATATGTATGCACTTTGAATTTCATTTCTTCTATTTAAACCTAAATAGTCAATTTTTTTTTCCTGAAAGGTTGATAATGCTTGACAACCTGAGTTTTCTAATTCTCATTCTAACTTAAATTTATGTTTTCAGGTCATCTTTGACACAACAGTAAAGTTACGTCTTGGTAACTTGTTGGTCACATGTTCGAATTCAGAAACAGCCTCTTTACATATGAAAGGATAAGGCTACGTACAATATGTCTTCCTCTTACCTTCGCATAGCGAGGAGCTTTTGAACAATGGGGTACGTAGTTTAGGTCATCGTTGCATAAATGTAAAACATGTCATATCATGCATTCATGTAATAATTGTTTTGTGTCTTGGAGTGAAGAAGCTTTTTGTGTAAGTTTCTTTTTTGTTCACTTTATGCAGGGTATTTAAATCAGAAAGGCCAGGATGCAGGTTTTCGTACAACAGAGACTTGGAACATACTTCTACAAGGTAATGATTGAAACACCATTTCAGTTGCCTTATAGATTTAATCATATTAAAAAAGTTTTGTATGTTATATCTTCTTGGTTAATATATTTGAAAAATTCTAACTACAAGCTATATCAACTTAGCTCTTTCCAACTAAATTAATAAGTTTTGTATGTTATATCTTCTTGAAGTACAACAAGCTTGAACATTATCTCGTTTTGGGTTTGCATGTTCCTCCATGCGTGGAATCGAGTGATCATCTCAATTACAATGCACCCAAGCGACCATATATCTAGTGTTGTTTCAATCTGACCCACAACCGATTCCGGCGACATATAAAAAGGTTTCCCTCTAAACTTGATCTTCCCACAGTCAGCATTTGAATCTTCTCTAGTCCTGGACAATCCAAAATCAGCAATCTTCGGCTGATACCTTGCATGATCATCGGGTGAAGGAAAGAGAAGGATGTTTGTCCGGTTTGAGATCGCAATGAAAGACTCCATTTAGATGAATGCAAGAAAGCCCTTTGAGAAGCATACTAGTGTAGATTCTTACTTCACTATCCGATATTGACCCCTTGCTTATTAAATCAAGAAGAGAACCATAAGGAGCAAACTCCATGAAAAGATTGCAGGTGACATAATTTCTCTCAACAGTGAATTGGTCAAGATAGCATTGAAGGATTTCCTTGCAACCCAAGAAAGAGTCTAGTATTCTTTTTTTCTTCTGAGAAAGGGAAAGGACTCGAGCACTTGACCGCTACAACCTTCTCATTGCATTCTTGTGGAAGAGCGACAGTAGCAAGATAAACCGTAGCATAGGAACCCTTCCCTAAGATTGCCAACTTCTTCCATGCACCCATGTTGGAGTTTTTCTTGTGAGGAACATGTATAGATTTAAATTCTTCAATTCCTTGAATATATATTTCTTTCCACTCATAAATCTTTGGATACGATTTTACTCTCCAAAATCTGATAATATTAAAAGATAATAAAAGATTAACTAAATGATAGATTTAGTTAATTAAATGTGTGATTGGGATATATATATATATATATATATATATATATGATAGTTTTTATGGTGTATCTAATAATTTAAGAAGTTTTGACACTGTTAATTATCAAATTATATGTTATTTTTTATTAATTATTTTTTTATTCAAACTAATTCTTGATTCTTATTTTTGTAAATTTTAAACTGTAAATTTTTAAAATTAAAAAATATAATTAAAGATAACTTTAAAATTCTGAATCCTATTTTTTTTATAGTTAATTACTTTCAACATTTTTTATAAAATCTATACTAAAGAAACAATAATAAGAAATTTTTAAACCCTAAACCTCAAAAGATTTTTTATACCCTAAACAATAATAAGTATTGATAGAGTGTAAAATCTATAATATCATTTGAAATGAATTTTTTTTACTCAATTAATAATCATTACTAATATTTTAATTAATTTTGTTAAAAATAGGATTAATATTTTAACCGTCCCAAACACGGCAGGGTGGTCCCAATCCCAAGCATTTTCAGTTTTGAAGTTTGAACTTCTCGTCAACGGACAGACAACAGGTGCTAAACTGTAATTTTCATATTTTTGAAGAGTCAATAGCAATAAAAAGAAAGATTCACTGGAATACCCCCAACCCCTGACAAACCCTAATTTCACCATTTCTCTGTTCTTCTTCGTCTTCTCGATTCGATTCCTGAAAGAAGAACCGAAGCCATGAAGCTCTCGTTCTCCGTCCCTTCGTCAAAATCTCACTCGAAGCCCAAACCCGTCGCCAACACGTTCGACGACACTTCCACTGCCCAAAACGACACCGGCGGAACCAAACACCTCATCACCGAATTCGACCCTTCGAAACCCGCTCCCGCCTCCGCCCCCAAAACCCTAATTCCTCCAATCCAAAATCAATGGCATCCCATCAAGAAGATGAAGCATCTCCACCTCCCCACCGCCGCCGACGCCGAATCCCTCGCCTTCGAACTCCACACCGACGGGGACCAACCCGAATCCGACATATCCTACGGCCTCAACGTCCGTGCCGACAAAGAACCAGAAGGAAACAACAAAGACGACGGTGACGGAGACGTGCGGCGGCGCCTCGTACCGCTGGAGGCCACAGCGCTGCAGAAGCTGAAGAGCGATCTGGAGAGGCTGCCGGAGGACCAGGGGATGGAAGAGTTCAAGGATGTCTCCGTAGAGGGGTACGGCGCGGCGCTGCTCGCCGGGTACGGCTGGAAGGAAGGGATGGGGATTGGGAGGAACGCCAAGGAGGACGTGAAGGTGGTGGAGATCAAACGGAGAACCGCAAAGGAAGGATTAGGGTTTGTTGGTGAGGCTCCTTCCGCGTTCGTTCGGAGCAACAATGAGAAAGACAACAAGAACAAGGACAAGGAGAAGAAGGAGAAAATTGAGAAGGTTAAGGTTGTTAGGATTGTTGGGGGAAGAGATGCTGGGTTGAAGGGTAGTGTAGTGTCTAGGATTGGGGATGATTATCTTGTTTTGGTGCTTTCGAGGAGTGGAGAGAAAGTGAAGATGAAGGTGGGGGATGTTGCTGAATTGGGTTCTAAGGAGGAAGAGAGGTGTTTGAGGAAATTGAAGGAGTTGAAGACTCAGTGCAAGGATAAAGGGTTGAAGAGTAAGCGTGGGAGGGATGAGGTGGAAGAGAAGAGAGGGGATGTTAATAGGAGAGAGGAGATGAGAGTGGTTGATCGCAGGGATGAGGTTGTGGAGAAGCGAGTGGATGTTGGTAGGAGAGAGGAGAAGAGAGTGGTTGATCATAGAAAAGTTTCTTGGCTTACAAGTCACATTCGGGTTAGGGTGATTACCCGGGATTTGAAAGGGGGGCGGTTGTATTTGAAGAAGGGGGAGGTTCTGGATGTTGTTGGGCCTACTACTTGTGATATATCTATGGATGAGAACCGGGAGATTGTTCAAGGAGTGTCACAAGATGTTCTCGAGACAGTGATACCAAAACGTGGGGGACCGGTGCTTGTGTTGGCTGGTAAATACAAGGGTGTCTATGGGAGTCTGGCAGAGAGGGATTTGGACCGGGAAACTGCCATTGTTAGGGATGCTGATACCCATGAGCTGCTCAATGTAAAACTTGAACAGATTGCAGAGTATATAGGGGACGCAAGCTTAATGGGACATTGATTCTGTTGCATCTGATGCGGTGTACAACTGTACTTTCCAATGGATCAACAGATATGCAAGTATGCATCTTTGGAATCTTGTATTTCTCTCTCTTTAATATGCCATGATAATTTAAGGATGATCATCCATTTAAAATTAAAACTTTTATTTTGAAATGTTGTCTTTCATTTCATATATTGATTGAACTAGTACCATATGGATAAAAGTTAGCTTTGTAACAATAATGTATTTTCTTTGTTCAGTTACATTGCAATATTTTATGTAAAAAGGTGTGGTTTCTTCTTGTATTTAAGACATTTGTGATTAACTTTGTTTACTTTCAGTGTGATTTCATCTCAGCCTGTAAAGCTGCAGTGCAGCCATGATTTATGTCAGTTGTAGTTATATTATATTCTAACTGATTATAATAGATGTATATAGATGCATGGCTGTTGTTATCAGTCTGTTGCTTGTGCTTCTCAATTTATGTGTATATAGGTGCATGGCTGTTTGTTGTTATTTTCTCATCTAGAATCATTTTTTTTTGTTGATATTTTGTGTTTATAGTGAGGACGAGTCCTGACACAGCGGTAAAGTTGTGCCTTGGTGACTTGTTGGTCATGGATTCGAATCTGGAAATAGTCTCTTTGCATATGCAAGGGTAAGGCTGTGTACAATATCCCTCCTCCTTACCTTTGCATAGCGAGGAGTCTCTGGACAATGGGATACGAACTTTTTTTTTTTTTTTTTTTTATATATTCTGTGTTTATAGTATTTTTGCTCATAGTGCCATAGATATCAATGATGAGTCATATATATAGATATAGGTGTAGAGTAGCACATAGCAAGGTACATGTAGTAGGGCAAATAACTTTTGGAATTATCTTTCTTATATCTCTCATGTAGCTGGTTCTTTCATAAACTGGGAAGACTTACTTCATTTGTACAATAATTTTTATTTTTATAGAAGAAAACTATTTCTGTAGCCGTAGTAAGTCAGTTTTTAGCCATTTGTGTGACATTAAAATTCAGGCACTGAAACCAGAAAATCTATGCCTTCATAAACCCTTTCCCCTTTGCAGATTATTAGTTATGTGTTATCATATTTAGATTAATCTTTCTATCTAATTTTATTTATATAAATAATAATATAGTAATAGAAAAGTGGAATGATACAAAAGTGAACAATCTGTTCTTATGTAGCCCTCTAGTCTATGCCTATCAGTTGATCATGCTGGGCATTCTATATGTTTCATTGGTTTGAATTTGGTCTAACAGTTGCTTCTGCTTGGTCAGTGACTTTATTTGCTTTCGATGCTGTTCTCTTTGTTATATAGTTTAGAAGAGAGTCCAAGATCTGGGGACTGGGAAAGATAGGCTAAGTTAAGGCAAAGGGCCACTGGAATTTGATCACCTGGGATCAAGTTACCTCAGTTGTTCATTTTTAAAAAATGATTTGTTCGAACAATTTCCCTGAGATTTATTGGAATGGCAACTTTCAATTGAGTGAATATCACAACTAGAATTAGATTGACTCTGGGATTACATACATTAAATTAAGTGTTTGTGTGACTATTGGATTGAAACTGAACTAGTACATTTTGGTCAGAACATGTTTTCTCTTTAGGCCTTTTAGATTTGAAATAGGAAAGTTTTTGTTAGCCGTTGTTGCATATTAGTTTGAACATTGTTTTTCAGTGCTGAATTACAAATGGGGTTCCTATTATAGATGATATGATGTTATGAATTGCTGATTCAATATTGATGTTGTGGGAGTGTGCTTCATATTGTTTACAAAAGGTTGTGCATTGGTGGCCAATATTTTATGCATTTCTTTAGTATGCATTGGGTAATTATTGTGTTGAATTGTATTTAAGGATGTTACTTGATGTGTTCTTAGTTGTTTCAGCGTGCTCGTTTCTATTGGCATGATTTGGTTTGCTCAGTTTGCCTTTTGGTGATGATTAATAGTGTATGAAGGTTTTTTTCTCGTGTTTTGGATTTTGTTTACTGAATTGGGTTTGCTACTTGCTAGTAAGGGTTTCAAATTAGGAGTGTGCTCTTGTATGGATTTAGCATAATATTTTTTTTTTATTGATGATCTGATGTTATATTTGATTTGATATACTCATATTGTATGAATTGCTATGGATTCAGTGACTTGTGGATGCAACACTGATATTAGAGCATGTAATTTGTAGGTTGTCATTTGAATCTAATTTGCATGTGACTTCAACCTGGTCATCTCTTTAATTCACAAGATACAGCACAAACTTCGGCTTCCAGATTCATGTTCTAATCTTCAAATATAGACTATACCAGGTTCCTTTAATTGGTGAAAACTGGGGATGGAGACAACTTTAGTTGGTTATTTCAATGGTGAATCTTATCTTGTTTGTTGTGTTTTGATTCTGAACTGTCATCATGCCAAGAGACCGGAAAAAATGCTAATTTGGGAAACCTATCAAACTTCTGATGTTCAGTTTGAAGCTTAAAAATTAGGATAATCCCGTGAACTAATCCTTGGAACCCAAGGTTTTGCAGAGCAGCTAGCCCTACCAGTTGGGGTGACCGATACAACTTAAGCACACTTAAGACCACATAGAGGTGGTGGTTCAAATGGGTCAGTAAATATGATTACTGACAAGACAATGAGAGGTTCCAAAACAATCTTCCAAGGGAATGCTCTCTTCCAAGTATGATCAGAAAGGATTGCTTTGGTTTATTTTATTTTCCTTTCAGTTTTATTTTCAAATGCACTGTTACATTTGTTCTTATATTCAATGGCAAAATGTTAAAAGCTAGATCTCATTTGCTGACAAAATTCATTGTTTAGCCTTTGAAGTATAGCGATCGATCATTTAGGTGAAATGTCTCAGTTGATTTATGAAAGGTTTTAGGCCCTATGTAATTAGTTGTGAAGAAGTTGAGGGTGATGTTGCCGAACGGGGTGCATTTGGATAGTGTTGAGTTGATTCCCTGTTTTTTGGATATGGAACTAGAAGTTGAGACAAATTGCCAACCAATTTTAGATCCTTAGCACAGAATGTAAATATTTATGATCTTTATTTTAGAAGGGGGTAATTACAGTAGTACATAAGTTGGCAATTTTGCCCTTTTCATTTACACTATTTGAGGAGTGAAAGAGAATGGAAATAGGAATTTTTGGTGGTTTGGTTGGGGATAGAAATGGAAAGGAGATGGAACAAATTATGTGGCAAAAACTCTTTTATTTTACTCCCATAACACCTGTTGAATGAAAAGGAATTTGCTCATTGATAGTAAACGGAATTTTGAAGTCGCCTGTTGATTAAAAAATTACATGAAAAAGCTCCATAGTGAAACATTCTTGTAAACCGAAAATATATCTGAAGAAATATTAGATATGTAATTTAAGATTTTTGAAGTTAGCAACTGCTGGTAACGTTAACCACAATGCTGGTTATATCTTCGAAGTTCCTGGTACTTAATACAGTAGTTGTAGTGATATAATCATCACTTAATTGAGAGGAGACAAAATATACCACTTCATTAAATTAAACTTCTAAGAATGAACAGCGATGAACTGTATATGCTAAAAAAGAGTTAAAAAAGAAGTCAACAAGTCACTACTACATTGACAATATGTTTGAGAACAAAGACAATCCTTTCAACATATTGTTCATTCCCCAGAAATAATACTATATAAAAAGAATGAAAAGGCTAAACTAATCTACGGTAAGATACTTTTTAATAATGTATATTTCAACAGATAAATCAGGAGAAATCTGTCTCAATCTCATAAGTGGCTATCATGTGAATTGAGAAAAGAAGGTTAAATCTTATTTTATTTTTTCAGATTCAATTGTTAGAAGTTGCCCAAGGAAGTTACTGCTGGCAACTAACTCAATTTTGATTTGCGTTTTCTCAAGTTATAAATGATTCCTGGCCTTTCGGTGCCCCTCACAAGCCCATTGTTTCTCCAATGCTTCATTGTCGACTTATTCTTTTCAACACTGTGCTTGGTGCTGTCAGCCACTTTTGTTTTCGGTTTAGATGCAGCCCCTAGAGAACTAGTAGTTCCTTTTACACTTTTTTCTCTCTGCCAAGGATTATTCTGCTTTCAGTTTTAATTTAAAAAATGGAAAAAAATTAGAAACCTTTAAATAAGCAACCTGAAGATAAAGTAAAATAATGTCATATATGCTTAAGATTTAGAAGTGTCATTGCCAAACCATCAAAATGCCTTTACCTATTTATGTTTAACATTTCACTTACCTCAGGATCTTTGATGCAATCATTTCTGTTACAGGAGAATATACTTGATATAGAGAATTTGTCAACACATTCTTTTCCCTGTTGAAAACTTTCTGCAGCTTCTTCCAGTGCGAAAATGTCATTCCTTTTGAAAATTGTATAATCTCTCCCACATAAACAAGTCTGTGGTGCAATGTCTGCATGGTGTAATAAGCAGAGCCAAAAAGCATATGTCAATAAATCCCAAGTCATCTTGTTGCTACAAATTAGAGATTAACAAGTATCAAATCATCATGAAGTCTACATCTACATATTAACTGAAAGCATGTTCACCTATCAATAACTGAAGCAATTGAAATAACAATTCTCAAAATGAATATATTATTCATGTCTTACCATGAAAAAGACAAATTGGATGAGGAAAGCAGTACTTGCACAACAGGTAAGCTACATAACAATCCCTGTGGCAAAGGCTGCATATCTGAGAACCTGCTGTATTTGAAGAACTTGGCAACTTTCTTGAACTGTTCACTCGCAAGAGGGAGGTCTTATAAGATTTCATAAGATGCACGAAAGGCAGCATAATAGCTTGATAAGATGTTGTGTTTTCAGGTTTGTTCTTGGAACTTCTGACTCTTGAGGACTTGAAAACCAACATTGCCTCTTTACAAAGAATTTCCTCATATGGAATTAAAGGCATCATTTTGAGATGTGCATAACGCCTGCTAGCTGCAGCCCCAAGTGGAAACCAATCACCATTTGCAAAGTTTACTGCTTCTCCACAGTTAAAACCTAGGATCAGCAAAAAGAATCAAATAATTGATAGAATTTAATTAGAATGTATTGACAGAATAAAAGATTTGTACACTATTATCCTATTATAAATTGTCATGTGTAGTAAGTTTGTTGACTTCTATAATAATTATTTTAGAAGTTATAATTAACATGACTTTTGATGGGTTAACAATATAAAAATCCTTAGCCTGATCCTGCCTGAAAATTAAACTCTAAGGCATATCTAAAACTAGAATTTGTATCATTGTATGTAGTAGTACATGTCTAGACAAATTTGCATTGACACCTACAAATAGAATGATAGTTTACCATGACTAAATCCAGCATGATATGCTCTAGGAAAGGTGATGATAAACTCTCCTGGCTTTTGTACAGCCTTGTAAACTGCCACATCATGTTGTAACATGACATTTGGTGGGAACATGGTTGTTTTTTGTGCTAGAAACTTTAAAGCTCCATCCTCTCCATGTTTTGTTATGATCTTATTGCAATACACATGTTGTAAGACAGTCTTTTCAAATTGTAATGCTGCATAGCCAGGCACGCCATACCAAGTTTTATTTGCACCTGAGTGATGATAATTTATGCTGTGAACAAGAAATATATATATCAAAAGTTAAGTTAGAGTTAAACAATGGTCCATAAGGAAGTGGAAAAGCAGACTGTTCTTAGATATACCTGTACAAATAATGATCTTCAACATGCCACGCAAACATACTGAACAACATCCCAATGTAAAGCATAGGATCAGTTATTCCCTAAAATTTTGCATAGGAATTAGAAAGTATAAATTTTTAACTTCTGAATTCATCTTAGGTTTCTAAAATTGCTTGCTTACGGGAATTTCCCTGTCAACTAAACGTAACAGGGATTGTGGAAGCCGTGAAAAATTCTGAAATCAAATGCAAAATATTAATAAAACAATAAATCATGCATAAAAAAGAATGCTGCTTCAAATAACAATCAATACATTAACTTCTAATAGAAGACTCTACTTCTTTAGAAGCAATGTATGACAACCAAAAATCAGTTGCAGGAGTGCTGATGCTAAAAGAGAACACTAAGAAGAAATGAAGTGAGCATAAAATCTGAAAATACAACCTTCAAATTCCATTTGCTTGTTCCAAGCCTATCATTAGGATCACATGAAAAGGCACTACCTTCGACATTGACTCCGTACTCAACTGTTCCTTTTTCTCCATGAGCCATCTCATGCCAGAATTCCTTTTCCACATAAGAAGAAGGAAGGTCTCTAGAACTATGAAATCTACTAAAAAAGGCCTTGGTTGCAAGAGCCTCAAAGTCATAATATGTATATTTTCTGGTTGAATCAATGACAACCAACAATTATTTTATGTTACATAAATTAAGCAGCGCAAAAGCTTAAAAACAA
>PYAF01000505.1:69484-79488 GCA_007407185.1 Glycine tomentella | reverse complement strand
CCTCTCATAGAAAAGGTTATTATATCCTTTTCATTCCATTTAGAAAGACGAAGAGGCTGTACATTTGTTTCAAACTTGAAATCTTTTTTCTCTTTCATTAAGACAAAAGCAGCTGGGTTAGAGGCTGCAATTGGAGAAACAATTTTGCATATACCTGAAATATGAGGATCAAACTATAAGCATACATGTAAAAAAAAAAAAAAAGACAGAAAAATGCAGTAAGTACATGTTAGATTGTAGATAATTCTGTCCTGTTTAAATAAATTATTCTTGTTTAAAATAAATCCTTTTAATTTGTGACTTAGACACTTTGAGAAAGAAGGCCAAAGGAAAGTACATGGAGAATTGCAAGAGTCACTAAGTAGCATCCCTAGTATGCTTAGGAGGACAAACAAAATGGATATAAGAAGAACAAATTTAGGGGTAAATAAGTTTATTTTTTAGAGGAGATAGGGGGTTTCCTTTCAATTTTGAAGGAAACTCAGACATGCATGAGAGCTTCAATTCTTTATCCATCTAATTTCCCTCATTTCCCCCCTCCTTCACTTCTAAAAGAATCTTGGCATTTGTATTTGCAAGATAAAAGTGATCATACTGATCAGCATCTGAATAATCAAGTCATTATAGCAATGGTACATTATATGGCAAAAAATGCCAACTTATTTACAAACCATACTAATATTCTGCATCAATTTCTTATACAAAGGGAATTCTTGGTATAAACTTTTTAATGACAGATGAATCCCTTACCTCATCAACACACTGATGAACTACATGTAATTAAAAGAAGAAAAAAACCATAACCAGTTATCAAATACCATATTTAGAAGCCTCAGGAGCAATCTTCTGCAGATAAACTAAAGGATGCTCAAACTCATGCTCTGATGGGTGGTATGTTGGACACTCTGGAATCATATTTGTCCATTCTAGATCCGCTAAATCAAATTTGCACAGTTTGTGTGACGCATGTCTCGCTGTCCGTTGAGTAATTGGACTTTTACCAGTCATTGTTGTTCTTCTTCTTCCACATCTGGAAACTTTTGGTGCACCAATTTTATTTGATCTTTTTATATATCAAGCATCACTAGCATCTAATTCTTCTTCAGAGACACCAACTTCCAGCCTTTCCTCCAACCTAAAATATATTTAATAGTTATTAGGCAATTAGGCATTAATTAGTATACAAACTTACCAGATTGCAACAATGAAACTAACATAACAAATTTGGAGAAATTAAATAGATGAGTATATATGCACGTGATAAAAAACAACATTATAATTTTTATTGTCACTCAGATTGTTGAGAAAATATCATGTACTTACTTTGTTTTGCATAGAAAGGTTTCTTGCAATTAGCTACACATAGTGAAACAAGAGTGCCCTTGATCAGTTTACTAGAATTTGAAACATTTTAATTACTTTCCAAATAGTTCCTGAATAATGATGGCATAAAATAAAATCTTGTTGCTTCAAAATGGCCATGACCACAGCAGTAAAAGCTCATTAAATTTAATAATACTCCTTTACTACTTAATTTAGACACCCTTCCCCTCAAAAGGAAACTTAGTGATTTGTTGGCGTACCAAACATTACAATAGGAAATCAAAATAATCTTACAGAAATCTGGCATTCAAAACAGGCTTTATTGGTAGATGCTTGCCTTAGGTTCCTGTGATACTCAGAAGAATTGATGAGGAATTACTAGGAACTAGGAAGACTGTTGTTTCTTGGAGAGAGACAAATAAAGAGATGGAACTATGGCAACTAAATAGAATAAAATTCTCCATTAATGTTTTCTTATGGGACAAACTGAATGTAAATCAAAGTTCTTACATATAATTTTTTTTTGTTCGAATTCCTTTATAAATCATAAGTAGTGTATATTTTCATAAATACCCTGTATATAAAGCCAAAGTCATGACAATAAGCCTTAGTGCTTTGAATTTGAATATTAAAGCATCTTCATAAAGATGTTAGTGAATGAAACTAATAGTACGCAAAACATCAAAATAACAGTTATCAACCCGTGTTTAAATATTTTCAATTTCAAATATTGCTTTATATGTAACGTGTCACTACCCAACTTCACAAGAGGTAGACATGCAATATATTCTAGACTTCTAATGCACATATCATGCAAAGTAACGGAAAGTGATGAATTAACTTTTATTCATGAAGATCTCCAAAACACCCCCAAAAAGGGGTGATAAAACTATTCAAATGTTATTTCCTAATCTGCCTCTGAAATTAATTACCATTGGAATATAAAGCATAACAATTAATTAAGTACAGAGATGGATACATTAGCATATGGCATGCCATGTGATTATCATGACATCATCATCTTACCAATAACCAAAGAATGATATTTAACAGGGAATAAATACACAGTCACATCATAGTGTAAACACTAAATAGACAATTAAGATTGCAACTATTCTGACACATGAATGTAAAGATAACACTCTCATCTTTTCATGATGCACGCATGGCATGCCAGTTCTCTTTTCCTTTTCCTGTTAATATCTATTTTTTTTACCTTTTACTTGCATGCTACACAAACCAAAAAGGTTGAATGAAAATTTTGTGTTGTTGGAATTTGTGTGAATCCAAGAATGGAGTATGTTATGTATACGTTTGATGGCGGACAAACTTTAATTAATTGGTCGTGAAGGGACAGATAACGAAACTGAAACAACATATTTGAAGAAGAGTTCCAAACCGGCTTGTAACTGCCAGGAACAAAGTTCGTTAGATATCTATGATTATTAGTTAATGAATCTTTGTTCTTTTCTGAAATTTTCTTTTTTTTTCTTTTTGATATATTTCGGGTTTCTCTAAATGTCGTTCATGTGAAAAGCTTCAATGTTTTCCCTTTATTTCTCTATGCAGAAAAAGTAGTAAATATTTCATATATGGGATAATTAAATTAAACTGAATTTAGACTTCATGTTTGCTGATTTTTTTAATTTAATATTTTAATAAAGTGTTTTGGTTCAGATTTTGGATGAGGATGAGGTTGAGGTTGCAACGAGTTTGGATTTATCTCATAGCTTATCCAGATACAATTTGAAGTTTAGTGCAGAGAAAGTGTATTTTTTTTTTTTCAGGGGAGCTTATATTTTAACATCGGTCTTGTTGCTTCTTAGAAAGATGGGGGGCTTAAGAAGTGTATAGGGTAGAGAAACTTTAAATGGCTATGTGAGAATGGCTTTGGAGAGACACAACTCTCATCCTTTGGTTTCAGTTTTGGAATTATTTATTTTATATAACTGTTGTTTGGTTGCAAATAGAATCGTGAAGTTAATTATGAATGAGTTATCTAGAGTTTAGCTGTATCAGAAGAAATAAGAGGTCTTTGTTGTATTAAAATTATTAGAAATATTAACCACCAAAAAGTTTTATTAAAGCATAAAGAATGCTCACTTAAAATTAACCACCAAAAAGTTTTATTAAAGCATAAAGAATGCTCACTTAAAATTAACCACCAAGTCAATACATGATGAGTAAAAAAGTCATGGGAAAAGAAATATAAAACCCTCCTAACTCCAACCCAAAACTGAACCATAGAGTACAGTACATGTACATGTACTAAACAAATTAAAACTAATTGGATCAGTGACTCTGTGAGTTTGTGAAACTCTTATTCCATGAAGGTCCCAATTTTTTATTTAATTAAGATTCACAAATGTTTTAGTGTAGAGAGTATGGTCTGAATCTGTTAAATTTGTTGCATGTTGATATCGAACTAACATCTGCAGAAGCTTGCTGCATGATGATATCCTCGAATATATTTTTAACATATTTTATATAACTAAAAGTCTAAAACTTATAATAAATAAATATTTTTAAATATATATATATATATATATGAATTATATTTTAAATTATGATAAATAATTTATATTGTGGTATAAGATTATTTTTAACTATTTATAAAAAATTAAAACAATATTAAAATTCAATATAGAAATAAATATGAAAAACATATATTAAAAGATATAAGATAGTAAGAAAAAATTTAAAAAACACTTATATAAAACTCTTAAAAAAATTCTAAACTTATATTTGGATAGGATATATAAAATTTAGACCATGCTAACTAGTGTTCACTCACCGGGTAAGCTAGGAGTCAATAAATAAAGAATTAATGTGTTGGAATTGTATTGAAAATTAAAAAGGAGTGCTCTATTATATATTTTCAATAAAATTTCAATTTTACATTGAAATTTCAATTAAAGACACTGATAGCATTTTTCATAAAATTTTAAATTTACACGCTTTGCCTAACACCGTGTAACATATGGTTGAACAAGCTAGCTAGCACAAGTATCTTGCATCGTTTTCAGGAAAAGTGATGAGAAAGCAAAATATCTTGCATCGTTGTTGTGTTGTGGGTCATAGACTTATATAGGAGCCGTGCGTGATCAAATTCTACCATATGATACGATGATGTCTTATCCTTTTCCCTTACCTTCTTCCTCTCACACTCATTATTCCATCATCAACAACATGGCCACTGTAGCATCTGCATGTCTTCCTTCCTACATCATCAAAAAACCACTGGGATTTCACCCTTCAAACCTCCACAACAAGTGTTTCTCTAAGTCTAATGCCTCCACTTCCACTCTCACATGCAAGGCATCATCATCATCATCATCATCCATGATGGACTTTGACTTGTATGACCTTCTGGGCATTGACAACTCCTGTGATCAGTCACAGGTCAAAGTCGCATATCGCTCTCTTCAGAAGCGCTGCCACCCTGACATTGCTGGCCCTGCTGGCCATGACATGGCCATCATACTCAATGATGCCTATGCCATTCTCTCTGACCCAAATGCACGCCGTGCCTATGATAAGGTTAATTTTTACTCTTTCTTTTGCTTTAACTTCCCTCAAATTCAATGATTTTCTTCTTGTGGACATTCCAATAGAAGCAACTCATCTCATGTTATGATGTGGTTTGCAACTCATCACTTGTGTTTCTCTGGCTATTGATTTTTTTTTCTATCCAATTCAACTTTTAGGACTAGTTTGGATGAGCTTCTAATGAGAACATTTTAATTGTAGAAGTTTAATTAAGACTTTTCGAAGGCAAGAATGTAAGTTTGTCTCTTATGTTTGGAAGTGTTTATAGAGAAGTCAGAAATGATCTTTTGAAAAAGTTAAAGATGCATATGATTAAGAGTAATTAAATAGTCTATGTAGTGTAAAGTGTTTTTATCTATCATCTAATCACAAATTAACATGTAAGGTAAGTTTGATGATTCTTACAACAATTACTATAAAAATCATATCTAACATGATTTCTGATTGTTTAACGGTACCTGGGTCCATAGGAATTAAACTGCATGGCTATTGGTTAATCTTAACTTATACCAGAAGTTTGATTCATTTTTTTTTTTTCCTTTTAAGTATTTGTTCAGGAGTTTATCCAAATTGGGGCTTAGTCCAATTTCTAGCCTATGATTACATAATAGTATCTGGGTCAGGTCATGAGATGAATATACTGCTTGTTTAATTAGACAAAGAAAAACAGGAAATTATAAAATTTTGCGTTTTAACTGGGAACGTGTCACTGAATCTATCTTTTTGCATAATGTTTCAAGAGAAATTAATTCTCAATTTGTTTTGATGTTGATTGCTGAATTTGAGAAAATGTTGATGTTGTGCAGGAGCAAGCAAAAAGTTCAGAATTCAAAGGCTTCAGTGGCAGACCTATATACTCGGTCTGGTGTGGGTCTGAAAGTGAGCAGCGGGCTATATTTGTTGATGAAATCAAATGTGTTGGTTGCCTGAAATGTGCATTGTTAGCTGAAAAGACTTTTGCTGTTGAATCAGTTTATGGAAGAGCAAGGGTTGTTGCTCAGTGGGCTGATTCCCCAAACAAAATTGATGAGGCAATAGAATCTTGTCCTGTCAATTGCATTTCGTAAGTGTTAACTATTTCTTAATTGTTACATAATCAATGCCTTATTTGTTAATTGTTTTGATTTTATCGTACAATATTCTTATTACTTAGCATGATAGAATCATATTTTGAGGCAAATTGTTGCACACCTTCAGGCCATTGCTTTTCAAAGAGAAATGCATTAGCACACCATTGACCGTTCCTTAGAATTCTAATCTAGCATGGAAGGCCCCATTACAGTTCTCTCCTACAATTTTGATGCTGCTAAATGCTAATTATAAGAACTACTAACGTGTTTCTAGTATCTTTGTTGAGTTGCAAAGAACTTCAGAGGATTGAGTACAACCTTTCTTCCCAAAATGGGAGATTGGAAGAGGGGTAACCTAATTAGCTGATGTTTGTTCTAGATTTGAGCTTACAATACTGATGTCTCTAGGTGTTGGCAGTTGTTATCTGAATTTATCGTCTTTGCTAGGAAATGGTTGTGCAATTTTCCTGCAGATACCATCCGGGGGTGAGAAAATATTATGAATGAGAAAGTGGCTATGTGATGAAAGTTGGATCTGACATCTCACATGACAATTCTTATTTTGGTACCATGTAGATAATTCCTTATTTTGTTTCAAGGATATTAGTCTTGAAAGCTATTTTGCTGCTTCTTTTTCTCTTTATTGTCTGCCAACTTTTTACTATGCTCCTATTTAACAAGTATTTTCGTGACCGTACACTTCTTGAAATTTTAAATTATTTACAGCTTAGCTATACACATACAAAATTGTTTAGGAATTTAGACAGCTGACTATGATGCTTACACAATTGCATACAAAGTACTGGATCCATTGATCTAGTTATCCTCTTGTCAATCATATCTGTTGGGCTAAGATTATCCTGGATTCAAATTTGATCCATTAAATGTTGACTTTTGTGCACAAATTAGAGATGGTGTTGATTGTTTAAGGAGTTCTCCAAGTAGCCAGGTTAGAATTGTTCTCTTTGGACTGCAATCGTAGAAGTGATATTACATTGGTTAGAACACAGTGCTTGAAACTTTATAGATAGCCATCATTTTTTAGTTATTTGAGAATAAGACATTCTTTTGGATTCATACTGGCGTTCCTCTATTTGCTACTTATTTGTTTGTTTACTTTGATTTTATTTAAAAGATTATTTATTCCCCGATTTCATGGAAGTTCTATTTCATTCCTTTTTATCTTGGAATAATCTGCCATGTTGCAGTCATTCTCTCTCTTCTATGAGTGAAATTTCTTGTTTTCAAGAAGAAAGTTACAACTTACAATATCTAATCTACAGTTAAATTGTTTCATAAAGCTAGAGAATTGCTTTCTAGTTTTTCACATTTGTAGTTCCATAGGATCACTGATATTAAGAAAGGGATAGGTTAAGCAATTAGGAAGCAGCAATTGTTGGATAGTTTGTACTGAGATGGATAATTGCTTTCACTATACTCAGAATTGCAAAGTATAACTAAAGCAAGACTGAGAGTAGATTCATTGTGCTGAGAAAAGTACAATACCCGGAAAGGATTTGTCAATTTGTATAGGCATTAAAGAATAGCCATTAATCTTTTTAGAGTTGTGACTTAAGGACTAACATAAAAATTGTGTTGGTCAGGAGTTCTTAAATCACAGTTCTCCCTTTTTCATTTTACTTGTTGTAAATGACCATTCTTCTTTCACTATTTAAATAGGGTTGTTGAGAGGTCCAACCTTGCAGCTTTGGAGTTCTTGATGTCCAAGCAGCCACGTGGCAACGTAAGAGTAGGTGCAGGTCATACAGCCGGTGCTCGTGTCTCTAACATATTTGTAGATGTGGAGAAGTTTCAGACTAGATTCCAGGAAGCAATGGAAAAGGCTAATAAGAGTTCTAAGGTTAGTTTGACATGTAATGCATGACTACATAAAAAGTAAGAATGGTCATAATTATGCGAAATCTTCAATCCTTGTATTGTATTCCTCACTCATTCTCTACTTCATGGATTAACTAGCTAACATCTCATTCAGGAAACAGACCTCCAAAGAGAATCAAGAATGTCAGCAATTCAGGCAATAAGATCAATTTCCAATTGGTTATACTGGAAAACACCTAGAACAAGTAGTAGCTCATTAAAATCTGAAAAGGGCATGACAAGAGTTGTATATAAATTGCCCGAATCGGATATCAGCAAGCTCAGAGACGCGGTTGCAAGGAAGAAAGTAAGAGATAGGACAAGGACCAAACGTCAAACCCCATTAAATTGCATTCATCCTGAGGAGTATTGGACTCCATCAACTCTTGCTCTTCCCTCTTCAACTAGAAGTACTATTACTCCAGCCCCACTTGAAAAGCCTTCAGTTACTACCACAGGACAGAAAAAAACAAATGAAACATATGAGAATCAAAATAGCCCTATTAGATGGGGATTACCAATGGTTACAGCATTGACTGCAGTGGTTACAGTTCAAATAAATGCACTTGAGTCAACACCTGAGTTGCAACAACATGTGGCTGGTTCTCTAGCTCTGCAAATTGTTAACAGCTCTTGGTTGCAGTGTACCCTGGCAGCAGCTACATGGTATATGATTGGAATGGCAATTACAGAACTTGTGGCCATAATTGGAAATAGAAATATGTAGAAGTATATATTAGGGGCTTTAAATTTTACAGACAAAGATAGATATATATACATGTAATAAGCTGTAAGGTATATAAAGAAACACATGAATCACATTCACAGTAGATGATGTGTAACAATTAACCCAAACTTGTTGGGATTCTATACTTTATCAATTCACTGACTCAGTCTTGAAAAACATAGTTATCAATCTCAGATAGCGGAGCAGAGCGGCCGTCCTCAAAACTGGGATAGTAGGATAGCGGATAGCGGGATGACCGCTATTCTAATGTTTTTATATATGTATTAAAAATTTATAATATAAATATATAAGTTGAAAAAGAGAAATATAATTAAAAATTCATGTGACATACTTCATATGGTTCAGTCTACATAAATGGTTTTTTTTTTAATTAAAACAGAGCACAGACCACTTACGGATTTATGGATTATTATTACAATTTAAAAATTATAAAAAGTAAATTACATTAAAACAGTACTGAAAAATTTATAATATTTCTCTCTCTCGACATGCCATGAATTAGGCCTCATAAAAAACACAATGGGTTGGGTCATCCTGATGTGTTTTGAAGTTGAAATGTTGGAAACCCACAAGGCCAAGGGGACAGCGGCGGTGAGAAGAGAAGGAGACACAACGGCAGCTGAGAAGAAGACGTACCGGCAACATGAATGGCTGCAGAAACCAGCAAAGACGCGAACGAACGGGAACGGCTATCTATGGCGGTCGGAGAAGCGAGCTTGATGGAGGGACTGACGACTGTGAATGAGGTGAGCCACTAGCAGAGTAGCAGTCGTGAAGGAGCGAGAAGGGAGAAGATAAGACAAGCAAAGTGCGAGTCATAGCCTCGCACAGAGAATCTCAGACGCGTCACCGCGATCGCGCATGCTCCGCTACCCCCTTATCGCGGGCACAACAGCCACAACAGTAAAACGCACCGCTACTCTACCTATTATAGTGACACATGTCCTCTCCACTCCGCTATGCCGGGATCGTGGACGCGACACCCACTATTGATAACATAGTTGAAACATTAACCCAAACTTGTTGGGATTTAAAATTTACCATTTTTCTTTCATCGACAAATGTTAGCTGTTCAAAAGTTGATTTTGTTAGTAGAAGATCAAACCCATGACTTTTCCTCTCTTCTCTTTTCCCTTAACCATCCAATACACCTTATGGTCCAAAGACACTGAAAACTCTACTTGATGTCTCACAGGCCACTTTGCTTAAATGACAACGGAATATTGATGAACTTGTATAACCATTTCTTTATCCTAGTATTTTGGATATTATTACTGTATGTTTCACATAAAATCGCTATGCTTGAGTACAAATAAGCAAGATGCCATAAAATCTTAACTTTGCGATTTGTGCTAGCAAAGTTGGTTGGTTGGTTGCTACGAGTAACATCTGATTTTAACTTATCCTGACAAATCTTAAGCATAACCTATGAGTTG
>PYAF01000505.1:57196-69384 GCA_007407185.1 Glycine tomentella | reverse complement strand
TTTTTTTTTTTTTTTTTTTTTTTTTTTTTTTTTTTTTTTTTTTTTTTTTTTTTTTTTTTATAATAACCAGGAGATGTAATCTCCCTCCCACTGGATAGATTCATTTTATAGGTAAAATAGTACCTCCAGTTGTCATTTCATGCCCAAATCAAAAATCAAACCCTAAACCTTGGTTAATGAATCACAGTGATCCATAGGGGTGGTGAATGAATCAAACTAGTAACGGTACTTGATGGAGTAATCTTTGGGAGCGATGACGAGACCACGTCCCTTGCTGGCTCCACGCTAGACGGTCTCAACAATGTCGATGAACTCCTCCTTGTCCTTGAGAGCCCAGTTGATCTTGTTGTTGTTACCGGTTCCTGAACAAGAACATCACCGTGGTATTGAAATCCGGAACCTCCGTTATGTCCACCAGGTATATCACCGCAAAGTTCTTTATCGTCTCCGCCACCGACGCCAACACCTCATCCATCTGTTGTTGTCACCAATTTCACAGTTAATTGAATCAAATCATCTTCCAGTAACCACCAATTTCACAATCAATGCCAACACCTCATCTATCTATTCTTACCAATTGCACACTTAATTGAATAAAATTATCTTGATGTATTAATGGATGTTTCTCTCACTTGGAAAAAAAAGGACAATACTATATCAATTTTTAAGATTAATAGATCAAATTAAACTCTTTAATATTAGGACTAAATATAAATAATTAAATAGATATAGAGACTAAATAAGTAATTTAGCTTATAAAAATCTTATTATCTAATTACTTGTTTAATATAACAATTTTTTTATCTATTTTTTTTAACTAAGTTTAACTACTTAACTAAATTATCTTTTCTTTTAAAAGAACAATTATCTTTTTCCTATTTATTTTATATAAAGTCACTTCTTTATAATCTTTCTATTTTATAAAAAAAATACAACTAATTATTTTTAGAGTAAATTACACTGATATTCCTGTGTTTTTTTTTTTTTAAATTGCATCTGATATCCCTTCCTTTTTATACATTACTTTTACTCTCTTATGTTAACGTCGTTAACTATAACTAACGTCAATTGAAATATCTGAGCAGAGGAAATTACTCGTTAGAGTATATTATATTCGTACCACCTTTTTTTTTTCCTCAAATTACACTTGATACCCCTCCTTTTTTATACATTACTTTTACCTGACGGTGCTAGTGTCCAGGGAACCAAAAGCAACGATGATGGTAGCCGAAGCTACGACGGGAGACGAGGAGGTGGTGGAGATGGATATCGCGATGGCGACAACAGCTACGGTGGTGGTGGTGGCTATCGTGGCGGTGATTGCTTCGATGGAGTGGGTGCGCTTAGACGCCATGTTGGTGGGCAAGGACAACGATGAAAAGGAAGTTATGATGTTGTCGTGGAAGAGGGAGAAGGTGGAGAAAAAGGTGATGGTGGTAAGTGAAGAAGGATTGTTGACGAAGATGAAGGTTTGAAAAATCAAAGATGTGATTTTGAGGAAGAAGATGAAGGTATTTTAGACAAATTTTCAGTAAAAGTCATGTGCTACTTTCTGTTAAATTATTAAAAGATGCTTAAGACAGAGAGGGTCTGGGTATAATGTGAGCTAAATAATTAAGGGATTTTTTGTAGGATACACAAAAGGAGGGGTATCGAGTGCAATTTAGAAAAAAAAAACAAGAGATGTGAATGTAATTTACTCTTATTTTTATAATATGTGCAAACTTGTACAAAATATTATATTAGTAATATATAGCTCAGAAAAGTAAAATAAAAATCCTATTATCTAAACTCTGGTTTAATAAATTTGGTTTCTAAAATTTATAATTTAATGTTAAATTGGTCCTCAAAAAAAATATAATTTATTATTAAATTGGTTATTGAACATTATAACTTAATGATAAAATTATCTCACAAATTTAACAGCTGGACCAATCTGTTATATTTTTTTTCACATTCAAGAAACTAAATTTGAATTTTTCATGTTTCATAAATCAATTTGTTAGCGTCTCACAATTTCAAATACCAAAATAGATATTTCCACGAAAGACTAATGACTAATGAGCTAAACCATTGATAGTGGACTGCCTCATAAACCATTGAGAATGGACTGTTAAATTATGTAATATAGTGTATGGACTGCCTCATAAACCTTTACTTAATTTCTTTTTATCTAGATTAAATTCGGATAGTAGGAAAGAATTGGCGATTTTAAGTCCTATTTTCGTTTCTCAAGCTATTGGCCAAGATAAATCGATTGAAGCTAAGCTTAAAGACTCTAAACCTAAACCATTACGCCTATACATTATCCCAAATTCCCAACCAGCATGAACCCCCTACTCCCATTACTCAGACTTCAACTCCAACCACCACAACTCTAACTATCAAACGTTTTACACCCATCCAATTGAATTAAAGAAGGCCTCAACGCCTGTGTTTTCATTGTGATGAAACATTTATCCCTAGCCATAAATGTGTTGCGGGACGTTTCCATTTGATGATTATTGAGGAATCTGATGATGACCCCATTGATCTTTCTATGCTTATTGCAAAACCTACCCCTGAACTAGATGTCATCCATTTCCAACTATCTTTTTAAGCCTTAATAGTCCACCCTTCACCCAAAACTCTAAAAGTTCCAAGGCCTCATTAATGGGCTTCCCGTGATGGTTTTGATTGACTCAGGCAGCTCCCATAATATTTTACAGCCCTGTATTGCTGATCATTTACAGCTTCCTATTTACTCAACTCCTAAATTTTCAGTAATGGAGGACAATGGGGATAAACTACAATGTTCAAGAATTTGTGATGCAATTTCTGTTACTTTAAAAGGTCGTCATTTTACGATTCCCTTCTACCTTCTCCCATAGAAGGGACTAATGTGGTTTTAGGAATGCAATGGCTAAGCACCCTTGGCACCTTTACTATTACTGACTTTGCAATTCCCCAAATACCTTTTCCCACCTTCATTCACCTTTTACATTACATGGGGATGCTAAACAGTTACCTTCCTTTTCCACATTTGCCCAGGTTTGTCACCTTCTACATCCAGTCTCTATTGCCTCCCTCCATTTACTCTCAGTTGAACCCATTGAGCCCCAATCCACAAATGACCCACATTCCCAAGATTTTGCCCTTACCCTTCCCAAACCAGTCCAAAATCTCATCCTTCCCACTCTTAATTTTTTTCTAAACCCCATGGACTTCCACTCAATAGACCCCATGATCATTACATTCCACTTATCCCTAACACCCTGTCTTTTGTTTGTTATTCTCTAAAGTTACCCCAGTTTGGGTATATTAATGTTGTGTTTACTTCCTCTATATTTATATATAAACAAAAAAAAAGTTATCTTATATATTAGACTTAAATATAAATAAATAAATTAATTTTATTTTATATGATATTATTATTTTTAAATACTTTTTATTTAATTTTAATTCTATTTTCAATAGCTATTTTTTATTTATGATACTTAATTTTAATGAAAAATATTTTAAAAATAATCTTATCTTTAATGATATCAACTAATTTTTTTAATTAAAATAAAATTAAATACTTTTACGGCGCGCGCGCACACACACACACATATATATATATATATATATAAAGAGGAAATACTAAAAATAACCATTGAGTTCAATGAGAATAACAACGGAGTCTATGGTACGAGAGTAAAACATCTCTTGTACCTGCGAAAGGAATTACAACCGTTGGATCGTGCTATTTTTATTTATTTTTTCTTTTTTTCAACCATTTACCAATTTGTCCTTCTTCCTCCCTTCACTCTCCTTCGTCGTGCGCGGCGCAGGTGGCGGCATGGGATACAACCCCTTAGCGATCGCCGCCGCCGCCACCAAACCGATGGTGGCTTCACCGACAATAGATTCTTCGGTAATTTTCAAGAGAGCGGCTTCCTCCTCGAAGGGCGCGAAGAGAGGTTCGAGAGTTGCTCTCGCCACCAGCACTTCTCCACCTTGCAACCACAGAGCTCCGAGCAACATCGCCGTCGCCACCTACGCAACGGCCAAATGCAAAACCACCACCAAGAGATCGCCGCGGAGCGCCGAATCGAACTTGACATGTACAAAGTCCCAAAGTCCGAGTCGCTGCAAAAGGCTCTGGTAGTGCTTCTCAAAATCGAAGGTTTTCGCAGGAGTCAAAGGAATGGGGGAGAGGAAGGGTGCGGTGCGACGGTGGCTTGGGAGGGTGCGACGATAGTGTCGGAGGAGCGGTGCAATGGTGGCTTGGGAGGGTGCGGTGCGACAGAAAAGAATAGTAAGGGAGAAGAAAGAGAGAGGAAGGGTAATTTGGGAAAACTGTGAAGAAAAATAAAAAAATCTTAACCATTAGATCAGATTTTAAAAAATCGAATGACTCATTTTTATTTTCGTACGTGCGAAGAACGTTTTGATGGCGTTAGACTCCGTCGAGAACAACCTTCCAAGTTCCAACAATCCTAAAAAGTGAGAACAACAATCATTCTCTCTATTTTCCACTACCTTTACACACACACACACACAAATGTCCTCTTCTCTGCAACGCTGCACATCCTACACCAAATACGAGATCAGAAAGCGGAACCCGGAACCAAAATCATGTGCCCTATTGGTAATCGACGTGCAAAACTACTTCTCATCCATGGCCACCCCAATCCTCCATAACCTCAACACCACCATCTCCCTCTGCCGCCGCGCTTCCATCCCCGTCATCTTCACGCGCCACTGCCACAAGTCCCCCTCCGACGGCGGCATGCTGGAGGAGTGGTGGTCCGGGGACCTCATCGTCGACGGCACGGCGGAGGCCGAGCTCATGGAGGCTCTGGACCGGAAAAACAGCGATCTTGTGGTGGAGAAGAGCACCTACAGCGCGTTCAGGAGCACTGGCTTGGAAGACAAGTTGGTGGAGATGGGTGTGAAGGAGGTCATAGTAACGGGTGTCATGACCAACCTGTGCTGCGAAACGACGTCGCGTGAGGCGTTCGTGAGAGGGTTTAGGGTTTTCTTCTCCGCGGACGCCACTGCCACCTCTGACGTGGAGCTTCACGAGGCCGCTTTGAAGAACTTGGCTTATGGGTTTGCTTACTTGGTTGATTGCCAGAGGCTTCAACATGCCCTCTCTGGTGCCAAGTGAATTCATCAACCGTGTGTTAAATGGACAAATAATTTTGAGAGGAGTACGCTGCTCTTTGATCTACCTGCATTTCTTCTCTAATCAGATTTAGGGTTTGCTCTTTCTGTTTGATTTCATTGATTTGCTCATGGAATCCTTTGATATCTATTTGTTTATCTGTATGAGAGTGTGGAGTCAAATGCAAAAGTCACATGCTAAAATTAGATCCCAAGCTGAAAACAAGGTCTTAATGATAGCAATATTATACAATTACATTTAATATCTCCATTATATGATGGCCTTAGTCTTTTAAGGAGTATGGTTTGGGGAGGGAACAATGGTTAAATATAAGATTAAACACAAGATGCACACCCAACAACATTGAGTATGGTTGGGATTCTTTTAGAGGCTTTAGACCTTCTTCTTACTAATTGGTTTCGATACATTATTACTCTTTGGTGTCAATTGGTCACTAATGCTGCTCAAGATGCTCTCTCTAATATCATGGTGGGAGTGAAACTAGTTGTCACCACAGTTGCATCAGAGTAGCCTTTTCTGGTTTGGTGCCAGAGCATGGTTTTGGCCATCCATTGGAGTTGTTGATAGAACTACATCCATTGGTCAGTAGTATAGCTGTAACATCCAGGAATTTATAATTTTCAAGTAACTAGGACAAGTCTCTTTCTTTTTGTGATAGTGTTTCTGCTCAGAGTTGGGCAGTCTTTGATCCCATCAGTAGAAAGTGCAAGCATAATATCCTCTGTTTTCAGTCTTGCTCTCTTTGGTATATGAAACCTCTCTTTACATTTCTAAGCCAGACCAAGTGAGTTATATTTCATACAAACTTGTAGTACATAGTTGAACTAAACCAGAACTAGTGAATTTCATGACCTTTGTTATTTCAACCTTGGAAAATCTATTTTGGACCTACATAATTGGAAGAGAATATTGACAAATTATTTTTGGTAACTATTAGAAAATGCAAAGGAAGTATTCAAGGAGTATTTCTTTTAAAACCAGATTATAAGTGTGTTGTAGCATGTAAATTATGTATAGAATATTTCCTTATTCCTTGTAATTAGGATTAATTTTCCTTATTTCTCTCTTAACTAATATTACATTCTTCTAGAATGTACAAAGAGTAGTCAATTGGGGATCGAGTGCTGGAATAGACTTTCTCTTCTATTTGCTTTTACTGAAAAAATTTGTTTCTAATAGAGTTCAATATTTTATTTATCCATTCTGTCTAAATCCCATGGGGGATGAAGTTTGTTGGCTTGATGATGATTTATCCATTCTTGTATTTGTTTTCAAGTATCTCTCATTGACCATGGATATGTATATCTTGAAAGTTGAAACTTTATGGGTGTTTTGTAATTACAAGTTCCTTTTCTATGCCTGTCTCGAATTTGTTGGTTGTTCAAAAGGTCTAGAACAAATGATTTCAAGACAATGTTCAATGATTCATTTTCTCTCTCTCTTGTGGGTGCAGTGGAATGTGGTTCGCGGTCATGTTGAGGAAATTGACAAGGCAATTAGTGAGTATTCTTAGGAAATGGGCATCAAGTCGATTTACTAGTCTATGTAGTAGCAGGTTTTTATAATTTTTGGATTATTAGAAGCACAACTAAGGGTTTTTGTGATGTATGTTGTCAATCAAATCCTTCAAGGATGGTATTGTAGGATTTGGTCAGCTGTTGGGTTACCAATGCATGTAAAGTGATTAATTATACATTCATCATCGTCATTGTACACCAATATATATAGAGAATGTGTCATATGAGAATGATTATCTTATGTGAAATGAAAATGGCTAATCTCATCTGTTAGATTAAAATAAAAGGTTAAGATTAAAATATTTTAAATTCAAATTAAAATCTCATTTAATTATAAAATCTCTATAAGATTTACCAAAAAGAAAATCAAATATTTTAAAGATTAATTTATGACATTATAAAATATCTTAAACATATCATCACCATGACCACTATCACTGTTATGATCGTTTTTGTTACACCTGTCATGGTTGTCATTGCAATCACCACAATGATAGTTGTCACTACTAATATGATTGTTGTCGTTGTTACTATTACCACTACCGACATCGTAATTGTCGTCATGATGGTCGTTGTCGCTATCAACATGATCGTTGTTGTTGTTGTTGTCACCATTGTTGGTGAACATGATGGTAGTGGTTGCGACAATGGTGGTGGTTGTGGTAAATTAAAATTTTCATATATTTGTTTTTTTTTTTATAAATCTTATATAAAATTATGATTAAATGAGTTTTTAATTTGAATTTAAAATGTTTTAATCTTAGCCTTTTATTTTATTCTTAGGATTGATATTAATCATTTTTATTTTCACATAAGACAGTCATTCTCATATAATACTTTATCTATACATCTATATATCTATATATATAATAAAGTAATGAATATTCTTAAGTTTAGTCTCTAAGTTGATGTATTTATGTAAGATTTAATTTAATGACCAATTTGATTTTTTTCTTAATATTTGTAGACGGCTTAAAATAATTTCTAATACTTAATTAGGAGTGTTTATATGTTTTTTTTTTCACTCTAGAGACTACTTAGGATAGAAAGTGATACTTCAAGAATGAAATTCACAGAGGCCATGCATGAAAGTTTTTTTGTTTTTTTCTTTTTTACAAAAGAAGTTTGTCTTTTTGACGCAATGTATATAAAATAATAACTGTTGCTGTCACGTAGGGATTTTTCTAAAGCATTGAAAGGGTGAGAAGTAATGTTTATCGAGAATTGTTCTTAAGAACGCAGGTTGTTTGAGACATGGGAAAGAATATAATAGTGATTTTTGAGGGGATGTTTTGAAAACCAAAAACAGGGCCATATGGTTAAAGTGAGGTGAAATTGCTTAGTATGGATTATCCCAAGACATATTCAATAAAAATGATTACCATAACATATTTTTACATTATCAAAACTAGTTTCTGGTAAATTTGCATGAAGGGAAAAAATATTTGAACGTTGCGACGTGAGAATGGAGAGAAGAAGAGCCATACACAAACAATGCAAGCAAAGGAAAAGGAATGGAAGAGATACAAGGTTGGTCAGGGAGGTGAGAAGAGTGTTTAATTGTTAAAACTAGGGGAGGGTGTTTTGGGGATTTACAATGTTAAAAATAAAAAAAGGGATGAGAAGAGTAATAAAGGAATTGCAAATAGCAGCCCCGTGTATTTTTTGTGATAGAACTGTTATGAAAGCAGAAAATGTATGACCTGAAACATAGCTGGTACATGACCCAATTAGATGTCCGATTTGGTCTAGCTTATAGAAAAATTGAAAATCATAGCTTGTCCTACATACAAAGTCTGAACAACAAACATTTCAGCTCTGCATGAATTATAAGGTCCGGTTTGAATTCGGCAACTTTTGTCCTTTCTAAAACTAGGGAAGTTTCTAGGTAGAATCGAAGGGCAAAGGTTGATGATATCATCCAGATCCTATGTCGTGCATTTACAAAACAAAAGACAAAAGCACAGTTGTCAGCAACCCATGCTTAAGTACACCACATATATATCTTTTTTCTAATCTAACATCTTAGTATTTTCACATTCCTTATATAACATATGTTCTAAGCTTCTTGTTTGAACGAAATTTTGTCAGTTCCTGAGTAGCTATACATGATATATCACAGGTTGGCATGCACGAGTACATCCCCTCTCGTGCATGAATTGTTAATTAATCATGTTGCTCTAATATTCAACAACAGTATCCTATAACCTCAAACATATCCACACAGAGGGAAGGTTCCTTTGGACAAACTAGTACCTTAGCTGTTACCACTATTCTCAATTCCGTACCTTCACTTTTGCTTCCTCATCTGAATCTTAGATCTAATTAAAATAATTTTTTTAAGCTTTACTATTGTATATATAGACCCTTTGAAGCACCCTATGAGCCTATACCATAGTACTTGCTTTCTAGCCTTGACTTGATAAAAAAAAAAAAAAAAAAGAGAGAAGAAAAAGCTTTCTACTAGCCTTGATTTTTCTCACATAGTGCAAACCCATTTATTTGTTCCACTTAAGTTATGGCACCCCTTGATTTTGTTGCCCTTAAAGACTTGCACAATTCAGCCAACAACCTTCTCCATTCTCCAATGGTTCAACAAGCACTTGTTCATCAAAGAGAAGAAAAATGGTTTGATGATGTGTCAGAGTCATCTCTGAGGATGCTGGAGGTGTGTTGCATCTCAAAAGATGTTCTCTTGCTAGTAAAAGAGCACCTCCAAGAACTTCAGTTCACTTTGCGTAGAGCAAGCATTGGTGATCCAGGAATTGAGGAAAAAATTGCAGCCTACAATTGCTATAGGAAGAAACTGAAGAAAGAAACATTGAAGTGCTTGAAGTGTTTGAAGGGTATGAAGAGTCAAACAGCCACAATGCACCCTCCAATGAATGAGCAAAAGCTAGTGTTGGTTGTTGATGTGCTAAGAGAAGTAAGAATGACCAGCATTTCCATTGTAGAATCACTTTTGTCCCTTGTTTCCTCACCTTGGTTGGATACAAAATCAGGGAAATTAAGGTCTTTCTTCACATCAAAGCTTGTGCGTGTGAGTTTGCATTATTGCTCAGATGATATGATCTATTACGATGCCATGGTGCTTCAAAATGCAAACAAAAGGTTAGCAGGGGTTAGGATGGCTATAGAAGATCTTGAGGTTGAGTTGGAGTGCATGTTCAGACGTTTGATCCACACAAGGGTTTTGCTTCTTAACATTCTTACCAAATAATAGAAAAACTTGGTGGGAACCCCAATATACCAATGACACAAACAAGTCAACTAGCTAGCTAGCTCAAAACCCTTTATCTCTTAATTAAATTTACTTAGACTGTTAACCATTATTTTTATTCTGATTGTTTCAAATAAACTACATTGTGAATGTGCAATTAATATAATTGAACATATTGTCTATTCCACCTTGAGAATTACAGTTTTAAACAGATTTGCATTCAATTGAAAATAAGTTTGGACTAAAAATAAAAGCAATTGAATTGCTTGTATGCTTTATTATATATGCCATATAATTGCAATTAAGAAAGAAATTTCATGATTCCATGTGTATCTAGCTGTCTGCAAGTGGATTTCTTTGTCGCTGTGTTATCCAACAATTTGAGGAATAATTAATAAAAAAAGAATAATTGAAATGTTTATGTTGCATACGCAACAGAACAGATATTAATTGCTTTTAAGCTTCATTGGAATTATATATATAGCTAATTGTGATTGGAAACAGGATGTCTCCATGTGCCTTATCAATAGTTTGTACTTTGTCGTCAAACATAGCTTTTGTATGAAGGACATGCATTCATGGGAATGGGAATTTAGCATGTGAACAGTATAGAGAAGAAAAAATAGGGTCTTATTCAACAATTCAGAATGCGTATAAGAAAAGTATGGATGTTAGCTTCTCTAGAAGCACTTCTAGAAGAGAAAAGTAAGGAGAAAAAAATGAAATGAGCTTTTCATAAGTAAAAATAAGCTTTCCATTAGCTAATTTGTAGATGTCATCTCATCTTTTAGAGAAGCTACATTGGTGAGCTTCTACAAATTAGCTAATGGAGAACTTATTTTTACTTATGGAGAAGTTCATCTCATCTTTTTGCTCTTATTTTCTTCTTCTAGAAGTACTTCTAGAGAAACTTACCCAAAAGGCCTATATAAAGTACTAGAAAATAACACAACCCTAAGTTATTTACTAAATTATTTATAACTTAAATTAAATTTAAATTTAAATGATAACAAACTAAAAACTAAATTTAAATTATCATGTGAAAAATTCAATAAACAAGGTATGAGAATGGTTTTACTTGGGTATTCTAACAACCTCGATAATACCCTACAAATTGTAGGGAGTAAAACAATAATATAAAATAAAAGTTTAATGTTTAAAAAACACTTTTATAGTATCATTTAATTATAAGTTATTATTTGAATTACTTCAAAATAATTATTTTAAAGTCAACAAACATATTATATATGGGTGTGTTATGATTAAATGATTGTGTAAATTTTTGTACATACATAACCTTTTTTCTCATCAAACAAACAAACTTTTAATTTTTAGTCGAAATCTATTAATGTAATTATTAAATTAAAAATATTTAATAAAATTAAATGTTGAATTAATTGATAAATATAAAAATACATATTCGTATATTTTATATAATTATATAGTTTTAGATTTTTAATTAATTTTGAATTCTTATAAATTTTTTATTTGAAGATTAAATGTTTTCTTAAAGGTAAAATAAATATTATAATAATTAAAATAAATAACTTAATTTAAGGAATTTTATTAAATAAATAATATTATATTAAATGAGGAATACATGATTTTTAAAATGTTGAGGTTTAAATAATTCGCTTACTAAAAAGGTTTTATTTTGATAAAATATTTGTTAACAAGTCAAACAAATTATAAATTAATTAGTAGAAATAATTAGTTGAATACATTCTTCGTCTCATGTTTTAGTATAGTTTAAACATAAAACAATTTCTCCTTTCCTAAACTTTTGTATCAATTGAAAAAAAAGGACTTTAAACTTTAAAGGTATGACTTAGGAATTAGGATAGTGCCGGGGTAGGGGATGCTATTCAATAAATATAAAAGACAAACGAGAGGAAAGATGATAAAATAAGACTTTCATGAGTTTTTTTTTATAAAAAAAATAATGTGATTAATATGTTGATATATAATTAGTAAAAATAAGTCAAATAAAAAAGTGTGTCTAGCATCTAATATAGTTGTCGTAATTACAATAATATCCTAAAAAATTATTTAACCCTATTTTTAGTTGAAATTATTTAACCCTATTTTTCGTTGAAATTATTTACAAATCTCTTATTATTAACAATAATTTAATATATTATTATGTTAATATAAGAAAAAAAATATAATTTCTTGATATTTTGGTCTTTTTTTCTCTGTTAGAAATAAAATATATCCTCTAATTTTAATTGGAGAAACAATACTAATAACACTTAAGAAGTTCTATTAATACTTAAAAATCATTTACAGTTTTTCTTGG
>PYAF01000505.1:27747-57096 GCA_007407185.1 Glycine tomentella | reverse complement strand
TAATTTTGATCTCTCTATTTTAAAATTGAGAATTTAATTTTTTTATTTTAAAAATCTAAAATTTTAATCACTATTTTAGAAAATTACAATCAAAGTTTTAAGACTCATAATTTTAAAACTCTGTCTACAATTTTGATTTAATTTTTAATTTTATTTTTCTTTTCTTTTTTTATTTTTTATGAATTAAATTATTTTTTGATATTTATTTTAAATGAATATGTTAGATTTATAGTTCAACTGAATAAAAGAAAAAAATATATAGATATAATTAAAAATTTGACAAAAATTATGAATTTTTTTAAAATAAAAAAATTAAAATTATGATTTTTTAAAATAAAATTAAATATTTTTATCTAGAATTAAAATCATAAATTTTTTAAAATAAAAGAATTAAATATTTTAATTTTAAAATGAGGTATCAAAATTACAAAGTAAATAAAACAGGAAAACAAAAATTGCATTTAATCCTATTATTTAATGGTCTCTCAAAATGTATAGCTCTACCTCGCCTGCGATCGCGCATCGACTCCTCCAGCCGCCACGAGCGCATCCGCGTCGCGCCGTTCTTTGAGTCCGTACACTCCGTTAAGGCCTTCTTCTCCGACGAGGACGCTGACGTCAGCACCTAGGTGGTTCCGATGCACAGCCAAACCATTGCAATAGTTTATAGTTTTCGTTGCTCACATCACAAATTCACAGTCACTTATTAATGATGTTATTGATTATGATTCCTACTCTATCGTTGAAGGATGAAGAAGCTGCTACGCCACTTATCATTCACTTTGTTGCACCTTCCCAAATCACTAAGCAGCAATGTTATTACAATCAGGTTAACATCCACGACCACTCTTCACACGGAAATGAAACGCTGCAATCTCTTTATCTCCAGGCTCTGCCGGGAAGGTGAAATCGATTACGCACGCAAGGTGTTTGAGGAAATGCCTGAACGGGACATTGGTCTGTGGACCACAATGATAACTGGGTACTTAAAGTGTGGCATGATCAGGGAGGCCAGGAAGCTGTTTGATAGATGGGATGCCAAGAAAAATGTGGTCACTTGGACAGCCATGGTTAATGGGTACATCAAGTTCAATCAAGTTAAGGAAGCTGAAAGGTTGTTTTACGAGATGCCACTGAGGAATGTTGTGTCTTGGAACACAATGGTTGATGGGTATGCGAGGAATGGCCTAACCCAGCAGGCTTTGGACTTGTTCAGGAGAATGCCGGAGAGGAATGTGGTTTCTTGGAACACAATCATCACGGCGTTGGTGCAATGTGGGAGGATTGAGGATGCACAAAGGCTTTTTGATCAGATGAAGGATAAGGATGTGGTTTCGTGGACTACCATGGTTGCAGGTTTGGCGAAAAACGGGAGGGTTGAGGATGCTCGGGCACTCTTTGATCGGATGCCTGTTCGGAATGTGGTTTCTTGGAATGCAATGATCACTGGTTATGCTCAAAACAGGAAGTTGGATGAGGCTCTGGAGTTGTTTCAGAGAATGCCTGAGAGGGACATGCCTTCGTGGAATACCATGATCACAGGTTTCATTCAAAATGGAGAGTTAAATCGCGCAGAGAAGTTGTTTGGTGAAATGCGAGAGAAGAATGTGATTACTTGGACTGCAATGATGACGGGGTATGTGCAACATGGGCTAAGCGAAGAAGCATTGAAGGTATTTAACAAAATGCTGGCTACCAATGGGTTAAAACCCAACACTGGAACTTTTGTGACTGTGTTAGGCGCTTGTAGTGACTTAGCTGGTCTTACTGAGGGACAACAAGTTCATCAAATGATAAGTAAAACAGTTTTTCAGGATAGCACATATGTGGTATCAGCGCTGATAAATATGTACTCGAAATGTGGTGAGTTGCATACTGCTAGGAAGATGTTTGATGATGGGTTATTGAGCCAAAGGGATTTGATATCTTGGAATGGTATGATTGCTGCCTATGCCCACCATGGGTATGGCAAGGAGGCAATGAATCTATTTAATGAAATGCAAGAATTAGGTGTTTGTGCTAATGATGTCACCTTTGTTGGACTTCTGACGGCTTGCAGTCATACTGGTTTAGTTGAGGAGGGGCTTAAATACTTTGATGAAATTCTGAAAAACAGATCTTTACAACTCAGAGAAGATCACTATGCATGTTTGGTTGATCTTTGTGGTCGTGCAGGAAGGCTGAAAGAAGCTTTTAATATCATTGAGGGGCTTGGGGAAGATGTGCCATTGACTGTTTGGGGAGCGCTCCTTGCTGGATGTAATGTGCACGGAAATGCTGATATTGGGAAGCTTGTAGCAGAGAAAATTTTGAAAATTGAACCACAGAATGCAGGCACCTATTCATTACTTTCAAATATGTATGCTTCAGTAGGGAAATGGAAAGAAGCAGCAAACGTTAGGATGAGAATGAAGGACATGGGGTTAAAAAAGCAGCCAGGTTGTAGTTGGATTGAAGTTGGCAATACAGTGCAAGTATTTGTAGTTGGTGATAAATCACATTCTCAATATGAGCCACTGGGGCATTTACTTCATGATCTACATACAAAAATAAAGAAGGCTGGGGACATGCCAGATGATGATTTATTAGTTAGTGTGGAATTTTAGTATTATAAGTCTGTGCTGGTCAGTCAGAGCTTGGATTATGCAGTTGAGTTGAAATGTGGGACAGTTGACTTGGACTGGTACTGCTACAATGCACTTTTAACTTTCTATGACTGAAAAAATTAGTTATTTGGTCTCCTCCTCCTCCCAAACACACCAACATTTAAAGTTCGAAAATGCTATTTAAATTGCTTAAGAGAGATTTATTAGCTCATTTTCACTTTGTTTTCGTTCAGGTGATCAATCACTTTTTGAAAACTATAAGAGCAATTGGCTTCTTAAATTCTGTTGATTGATGAAATGAGTAAGTTTATGATCACTATATTCCTTTGGTTTATTAGTTTGATGCTAATCAAATTCTTAACAAGTTATTAGTCAGTTTATTATCTTTATATGTAGATGGATCTGGAGAACTTTCAGTTGTGTACTGAATTGGAATCAAAAGAAACAAAGACAGTGTAAATCTCTATTTCTGCTAATGAATATTGTTTTAAATTGAACGACTTTTGATTTAGGGAGCATAAAAATTTATAAATTCTTTGCAAATATGTTTTCACTTTAGGATTGTACTATTAGTTTATCTGCATTGGCTAGAAAATAATTGTTTTTCTTTTCTTTTTTAAAGAAATGTTATAAGTTGTAGTCATTGAATTGAAAACTTCAATTGTATTTTGACAAATAGTGCTTCATTCATTATCTATAACACTGTTAGTGCAATTGTAGGCACATTGTAAATTAGTCCAGACTCAATTTTTTGATTGGCATTAGTTTAATCATGCTTGCCTAAACAATCTAGTTACCTCTTATTTTTTACATTTGACAGAAGTAATACTAATTTTATACCATACTGCTAGCCTTTTGTCTTTATTTCCATTTTTTTTTTTTGTACTATACTAATTTTTTCGTTCTGTTTTACTTACAAATAAACAAATAGTTGACTTAAGGCACACCAAAAGAACAGGTAATGTAGTTGCAGACCTGTTAGCTGAGTTAGCTTTTTCTTTCACAAATTCTGTTTGGATTGAGGAGGTTCCATCTCAAATCCAACATGCTGTAGATATATGAGGGCTATCACAGCCTCTTTTCAGTTTTAATATCATGACTTATTATTAAAAAAAAAAGAAAAAAAAGAATGACTGATGTGCTAGGTAACTGTACTCACCTCTTTTCCCCCCTTCAACTTGCACAGACTCAATCAGCGACAACAATTGGCGGGACTTGCAGCACTCACCAATCAAATGGTATATTCTAGTCAGTGCCAGGCTGCTCCTATAGTGGCCTCATGCACATTGGTTGTATGCTGTAGCCATAGCTTAACCTGAAATTCAGAACAGCATCCAGTCCCTCTTGTGTAATTTCCCTCACTGATTTGATACCAACTAGCACTATATATCCACCATCTGCAACAGATATTCTGGGTGATCGAAATGCAGTAAATTAAGCAAGCAATTTACTCCATTGACGAGGATGTGGTTATATTTGCAAAGCACGGTAATGGACTCTATTACTGTGGTTGAATCTGCACTGAAGATAACAAGAGCATTGCAACCTTTTGGAAGTACTAAACCTTTCGAGCATTCAAATACATAAGCTTTAAATTGGACTTAGTTTAGGTACGTAAGATTCATTCAAGGTGACAATTTTAGTTTTTACTTTGTAAATGTTGTGGAGAGTTCACTTTGCATACTTATTTAAGACTCAACATATTATATATATATATATATATATATATGAGGAGAGATTAAATTATATTAGTTTAACAACTATTAAATGGTGTAATAGTTAACAACATATTATTCATATATGTATATCAAAATCAATGTAGTATAAATATTTCAAAATATACTAAAATATGAATAATTTGATTACCTTATTGTATTGTTTAATTTTGACAAAAGGTTAGATGAATAAAAATCACTTTATATATCAAGTTATAAAAATTGTGTAATAGTTATTAAAGTTACACAAGTGTAATTTAATTCTTTTCACACACAAATAAAATAAGGGTTTTTTATGGGATGTTGCCACGTGCTATTTTCATATTAATTCCCTTCAAAAAATATTAAATGAGATTATTTTATTTCTAATTCAAACAAATTAATAATTAAATGCAATCAATTAACATTAATATAATAGATTCATTTTAATAAATTAATTAATCAATAGATTGATGTTAATAAATTAATTATCAAATCAAATATTAATACATCAATTAATTTGTATTTTATGAATTGATATACATGAAAATATACATTATGTATAAATTTTTTATACATGTCATGAATTATATATATATATATATATATATATATAAGAATTATTAGCACATTGTAATATTCAAAAGAATTGATAATTACATTAAATGAAAAATATATTTATATATATGAAAAATAATCAATACTAATAAATTGGTATTTTGTTGATAATTAATTAATGCATTGGATATATTTAATTTTAAAATTTATTATATTTCCTGACAAATAATTAAGGGTGTGTTTGATTTACTAAAAAGACAGGACATATATAACAACACTAGACGTAATAAGTGATATTAAATCGATGGAATTCAAAACCTAACAATTCACTTTCTAAACTTATTAAATCATGCAAGAGAGAGGCAAAACATTGACATAATAAGTTTATTAAATCCTTGAAAAGCAATTTATTCAACAGTTAAAGTAACTGCAAAATAAGATAGCTTTGCACACAACTGTATATATTAAATGAAAATTTAAAACATTCTTTTTACCCTAGAAGCCTCAAGTCACCACGTTCAATAGTTGAAGCATTATACATTATAGTCGTTTATTTAAAAAAATTGACACATTATATTAAGTTAATAATTGATTCATATAATTTATTTATTTTCTTGATTTCCATATCAATTTCAAAAGTCTTGTAACTTTTTTAGAATAAATAACATATATAATGATAATGTAAATATTTTATATTATCATCTAATTATAAATTATATATAATATGTTTGTTAAATTTTATAAAGTTTCACAAAGGATAATTTCTTATGAGTTGACATTGAAAAATCTTTTACACCAACAACACATGTTCATTAAACTCATTTATTCTTATTGAACATTTTTTAAAATATTATCTCTTTTATTTATTTCTATGTAATAAAATAAGACTTTCATTCTTAATAACATGGACATTTTTTTATTTTTTATTATATTTTATTTATATTTATAACACGTGATGTCACCATTATTTTGTAATCATATATTATTTATTTTAATTTACATCTTTAAAATTTATTTATGTGAATTCTGGTTGATAACCTAACCTTTACGTTTGCAATATATTCAATTTTTATGTTTGAAACTAGTTTCTATAAGGGATTTTAGTTTATGATTTTCCATATTTTGCATCAAAGTTAAATATACTATCTTAAATATTTTAATTAGTTAAAAATTAAATACTTTTTAGTTTATGAAAAAATAAATTTTAATTATATTTTTCATCTTATAGTATTTTCTTTTAAAAAAAGGAATTAGTCCATTTTACACCACTCCCGGTCGATAACCTTCAAGTTGTAGTGCGTGTTTGAAAATTTATTGAGAAAGAATCACATTTAAGATGTGAAAACTATATTTATTAACTTATGAAAATTATATCTAAAATGTAAAAAACTATATTTGAAATGTGAAATCAAACACGCTAGTATTAGATTCAATTTTCAAAAGTAAAAAATTAGTTTTTATATAAAAATATTAATTTGAGAAAATAAGCTAGGCAGAACATAGTATATACATTATTTTTTAATAACAAATCATTATATATGTTAAATTTATCAATTTTTATGATAATTATCTTAACCCTTATATTACTAATGTATCATTAAATAAATTTTAAACTTTTTTAATTTATTATTTCCTATCTTTTGCATCAAATGCCTAATGAAGTTAAAATATACTATCTTAAATATTTTAAATTATTTATAAATTAAATATTTTTGTGTTTATGATAAAATTAATATTTTTCAATAAAAAAACCTTTTTGATCACTTATATATATACACCACATATATAGGGTAAAAAATAGTTTAACTTAATATATTCTCAACCAAGGGTATAATATCTCGACAATTTGACTTTATCTCTCGCTTCTTAACTTTCACACCCCTATACTGACTTAAGTGTCAAATTCCTTAAAAATGATGTGTCAATTTGTTTTAATTTTTAAAAAATAATTATAAAATAATCTCAGATAAAAAAAAACTATTACAAACACAATAAATTGCATAGCACCAAAATTTTAGTCCAAACAGATCTTATAGTCTTTTTCTTTTCCTCAACCGAGATATTTTTACATGAATTTTGGTTGATAATCTAACCTTTTACGTTAGTAATAGTTTTTTTTAAAAAAATACTTTTTTAATAAGCAGATAAAATTCACCTTTTGAAATAAACAAAAAACTATTTTTTTAAGAAAATATAATTTAGACAAACACACTAAAAAAATAAAAAATAAATCACTTATTTTATTAAAATAAACAATTTTTTCAACAAATAAATTTACATAAACTAGTCCGATATCTCCACTACCACTCTAGAGCACAAAGGATCATCAATACCCTTAGACAGCAAGGTGTGTGATTACTATCTCTTGGTCTTGTGAATTGTGAAGAACAATATTCGTAATTTCATAGTATTAAAAAATAAATTTCACTTATGTCACAGCTCGGAATATATAGTTTCAAAATTAAATATGACGTAACGTCTAAAGTTTATAATAACATATAAATAGCCAACAACTAAAAACTAAACAAATATAATTCATATAAGTCATCTTAATATTGGGTTATAATTGCATCAATTAATAATCATGATATATATATATATATATATTAGTTTTTAATTAAATGGAAATAAAAAAAAATTCTAGTGAACTAATTTGAAACGGTTAAGTCTAATTTTTTGAAACCGGCCGGGTCTAGCTAACATACTTTTAGGCTTAAATTGTATTTTGAGGTAAGGTCTTACAAAAAATGAGTGAGTAATTAGAAAAATTAGGGTCAAGAAAAAAATAAGTAGTTTTATTTCAATAGGGTTTGAACTCTCATTCCAAAAAAAAAAAAAAACACCTTTAGTTACCTCTACACCTCACCAATTAATTAATAATAAAAAGTGTAAATATTTATACAAAACAAATTTTTTTAGGTTAAATCAAAGGTTTGAGTCAGCTTATATATAGGCCAACCTTATTTTGAATCGATTTGATGTCTAGTTTTCAATTGGTCATCTAATTTGATTATTTATGACTATTTGAACATTAATGAATAGAATTAATGAATCTATTTCAGTCATAAATACATTGTATCAATTTAACTATATCAAATTGTAAATCTTACACATTTCATGGACTTTGTTGTCTTCCATATATATTGAGAGGGTTATATTACTTTGATTCCCTAGTTATATTGTAGTTATTATCATTTATGTGTGATAAATATAATTTAATAAGGATGAGAATTATATATGTATTTATCCTTTTTAAGGTACTATCTTAGAAGATGGGTTTGGATCTAACTCAACTCCAAAAGCTAGCTCAAGGAGTGAAGGATGTTTCCCATTTTTATACTTTATCTTGACAGTATCTCTAGCCGATGTGAGATTTAAATTTTTCTGCAATACCAATAATACACAAATTTTTTAGCTGACAAAACAAAGTTGGCAAATCATGGAATACATTCATAAGAGTTCACTTGGTGGGACTTGATGTTAGGTTTTATTAGAGTTGAATTTATTCGGGAAAGGAATCATCTTCTTAGTTATAGGTTATGTTTGCACTTTGTAATCGGCTTGTTGTGATACTTTGCATGAACAACCTTTTTATTATAAAAAATTAACCACAATTCATTGTAATATTCTAGTCGATTAAATAAGTTGATATTCACTAATTAATAAATAATGATATTAATTATATTGACACTACTTTTTCAAAATTGAGTTGTACTAAAATTTTGTAAAGTAATTATAATAATTGATTGAAAACTAATCATTAATATTTATTTATTTAATTTTCAATTAATGATTATAACTATTTAACTTTGTTTTAAAGTGAATCTCACTTTAAAACAGACAAATTCATGAATATTTATTGTACTTTTATGTATTACAACCTGGCATCTTGATAGGAGCAGACAGTGTGCTTGGGGGCTTAATATAAGAACAGTTTGATTTGATAGTAAGTTGTCTGAAGATCCACAAAATAATAGAAAATGCAAAGGGTCGAGATTGTTTGAAAATCACGGATCTTTCATAGCTTATCATGAATGTTAACATGAGACAGAGCATAGCATCTTTATCTCAGAATGTAATTGGAAGATGATTTGTGTCCATACAATGTGTTTGTGGAGTGCTGATTTCTAGTTCAACAAAACTTAGTTTTTTCTTCTTTTTTTTCCCAATGGGATGACAAGGTGAGATTTTAACATGTCAGGCTTAATTTGTCTCCCATTTCCACATGCAACGAATCCTTTACAACATGGTAATTTGGCCACGCAGACTATTTTTTGGTGTTCAAACACGGCCCACGTGTACTTACATCATCACCAATCAAATCATGCCACGTGTGTGTATGTGGGTCTGGCCTAATCAAGTTTCTACCTAGTTTATTGTCAGTTAAAGCCTTACACCATATATTTACCTTATCCATATCCACATTGATTGATTGATTGAATTCAATACTGAATCGATTCTCAAGTCCACATAGATCAAGGACCAATGGAAATTTTTAGGCACTATAGAATCAAATGAAGTACTTAAGATAATGTCAAATATTCTGACATATATAATCTGCAAACTTATCTTTATTTTTCAGTCTAAACATAAATTCAATTATATATTCAGCATTCACATATTCCAATTTTGAATATTTTATTTTTTTGTACATTTTTTTTCCGCACTAACATGCAGATCGAGTGTAATCAGAGGTAGGTAGCTAGATTCATCTCATAATATTCTCATATACAGCCTATATAAATGTGAGAGGAATCTTTTTACCTCTACAACAAAATGAAAAAATAATAAAAAATAATAATCTTCATTATCTTGAGAGGGGACAAATTGCTTTGGCCCCACTTTCTTAACATGTTCTGGGATCATTCTCAATGGGTCCTAATTAAAGTTTCCAACTTCACGTAAATATCTTGTTCCTCGGGGTTATCTTCACTGGTAATCCATGTTTGGGCACTGGAAAAGGACCATATTGAATTCCATCTTCATTTCCCACAACTTGCCACCTAAATCAACCATAATAAATGAGGATGAGTACAAATTAAGACTAAATCTGTTTGAAATTTGACATTTTTGGCAAATAGTCCGTGCTCTTCCAAATCATCAGAATTGGTGTCATATACGTCTTTTTTTTTTTTATTTATCAATTCCTAAATTGTAACTGGCTCTGACAAATTAGAAGCTTATATTTGGTATTTTATTTATAGAGTTCTTTTTTATATATATATATATATAAGTAAAACTTCATTAATAAACAAAGTACAAGAAGTACTCTAACCCAAATACAAGACTTTTATAAGGATATCAAAGAAATATATAGATAAAGACAAACTACTGGATCAATATTGTCCATCTTGGCCTTAAAGCATGTTCATGACCTAATATTTATTAAGTCTAAAACGCTACCAAAAGAATTTAAAATAGTTAATTAATTTGATCGTACAAGATTAAATAATAATATAAAAATATTTATATACTACTAATAGATTTTTCTTTTAAAGTACTGGTAATAAATAGATTCTAATTAAAATCTTTTACTGTTATGGATATGATTATATATACAATAACCATTACCTTTCATTAAATTGACAAAAACCCATCTTGTCAATGTGATGGTACTTATATATAATATCCAGGCATCACATATATTCTAACATTCTCTATCTAATTAGTAGTTACATTGTTCGAATGTAAGAGCAAAATGGGTAAAGTGGGTCAGGGTCACATTCAAATTAATATCCGTGATGAGGACAAGGTGAAATATGATGATGTGGTGTGTAATTGTGCAGAGCTACGTGTGGTGTCAAGTAAAACTTGTTCTATTGAAATTTGACTGCTAAACATTATGGAGTTTGTCTTGGTTCTCAGATCGAACTGGCGGCAATCCACATGTGTTGTTTTCATTTGATCAACCCTAGCAAGCTTATTGGGTGGACTAATTTTTTTGTGATTCATTCATATATAAATAATATGTGCATATAGTTGGATAATTAAAAGCCAAATTATATGATTTAAATGTTTTGTAAACCTATAATCTTTGTCTAAAACTAAGGCACTATTCCCTTTCCATAATATTTTCATTCACCAAACTCATATATCAAACACCCACGTTTCTAAAATTTAAACTGTTAGGTTAAAGCTTCTTCAAAACTAAATTTCCTATGAGTACGTAGATGATACATCGCCTAACAATTTCCTATAAAGAAATCTAATATTTGACGCAAAAATGAAAATTAGATAAATTAATACTGATTTTTTTATTGCTTTGGGATCATTCTGAAAAAGAAAGCACGTCTACTTTGTTAAGCCTTTAAGGTGCCATTCTATGATTGAGTGTGTCCTACGAGTGTGAAGTTTTGAGTATAAGTAATTCTGGACCAGGTTTGCTTGGGGAACTAAAGGACAATTAACCCTGATTGGCCCAGATAGTAATAAAGATGAATGTGAAGTCACATTCATTGATTAAGTGGTTATGAAAAGAGAAGGCTTTCTTGTTGAATATTTTTTTTTATTCCTTTCACAATATGATTGTTACTATTAATTTGATGCTTACAAATTTTATAAATATAGTTTTTTCATAATAGAAAATAACATCAAAATGGCTTTTTCTTCTTCTATTTATTAACTACAAGATTAATTAGAAATTAAACTAATCTCAATATTACATGAAAAGTTAAATTCATAATTAAAAAATAAAATTAATTTTATTTTTAAAAAAAGATTAAGTGTGTGCTTAGTTTAACTTATTTTAAAGAAATAATCAATTAATTTTACCAAATTTTCAAGAGAATTTAAACAATTATTTCTCCTAAAATAACCCCACCTAATATGTCCTGAATTAATATCACATATTCTAAGTAAGGGACTATATTACGATAATATTATTTACAAGGACTATATTATATCTTTCAAGGACAAAATATAAATTTCACACTTTTTTAAGTTGGCTATTTGTTTGACATACACGCGCGTTCTTTGCAATCAACTACCTATTTAAGATAACTACGTACAGCGATTTTCTTTGAGTTTAACGTTAATTATATTTACACATTTTTTAATTAAAATTATATGTAGTGGGCATTTGTTACAACTTATTTTGCACAAATTATTTTTTTAGAATTTTGAGGAAAAAATATCTCTAAAAAAATTAACTTTTGTCCTTGATTGCTCCCTTAATTTTTTATGTATTATGGTACTGTATGTACGCATGATTTGTACATAAAAGTGGGAGAAGTGCGTGATGATTTTAATTTAATTAAAAAAAAGTAGAGGGTGATCATGTGTAAAAATAAGAGAAATATACTTTTTTAATAATAATAATAAAAAAAAACTTATGTTATTGTAGTTATCCTGCATATTTATATTTAGCAAGAACTTTCTTTAATATTCTCAAGCTAGGATGACGACAATTTAGGCAATTACATGTGCAACAGTCTTGTGAATACGTTTGGCGACAATACCATGCATGTGTGCCACGTATACGTATGAAATACATGGTTCTTGATGAGATCCCTACTCACTGCTTGTTCACTAGCTATAATGTTTTGGAATATACACTCTAAAAGAAACCCTTTTTTTTTTAATGCGTCAAAAAGGACCACTTCCATATATTAAGGAACATGCAGCCTAGCAGCCTAGCAATATATAATTAGGACCACCATGATCAATCAATCTTCTGTATAATGGTCAATTGAGAGATCTCTATCGTAGCTGACAAACTAATTTTGCAAAAAAGTTCATGCAAGACCCATACTAATTCTTAGCTTGTAATGAACTCTATAAACGGAAAGTGTTATATAATTGGTCACAATAATCATGCCTACAAAGAAGGGTTAAGTTATACAAAGTTTTTATTTCAGTCATTATTTGCTGATGGTTATATATCTCAGCCCTAATTTCTACACAATTAACTTAATGATAATGTCACTATGTCTTACAGATGAATATGATGTATGCTATTATTTTATATTTTTATCTAATCACAGTTATATATTATTGATACAACTTTTTTTAAGTTAACTATTATAAAATTTAATAAATATATAATATATAATAATTTGTAATTGAATGATAATGTAAATATTATATATTTTCTATTATCAGTTAGTATATAACTATTAATATATCATGATATTATATATTAAGAAGTGAGAAAATTTCGATATATACCTGTAAGAAAGGGTAAGATGATGAAGGAGGACAAGAAGCTCAAGCTTAGCCAGCTCACTGCCTGGACAAGAGTGGACTCCATTTCCAAAAGGCATGTATGTGTTTGGTCTCGGTGGCACCTGCACCATCACATAAACTAAGTCAACCCTATATCCTTTGGCTTTTAACACCTCTTTCTTTCGTGTATATATATGTGTGTGTGTCCTAGTACCTTATTTATATGTAGCAATATTTGTCGGCTGTTGAGCAAAAAGGATAGAGAAATAAATTAATTATCCTACTACCCTACAAATTTATATCACGTGCCTCTGATACTCGCAAGATTGTGAAAAACACTGAATCACCTTAGAAGGGGAAGATTCAAATAGGTAACGAATGGGACTTTACAGCAGGATAATCTCTAACCATTCATAACCTTATGTTTCTGACATAAAAGATAAAATATAACCCCCCACCCCCTATAACCAACCCCTGGTCCCGAAATCATTGCTTGAATTCTTATTATAGTGTAGTATTATTTTATTCATTTATTTAATTTGTGCACACGTATATATATGAAGTTAGATAAATGAGATATTTTGTTGTTGGATGTGAAAAAGGGGAGAGATATTCATCAATAAGATTTGAAAAAGAATGCATAGTGGGTTTTGACATCACATATATGTTAAGGATATATATGCATGAGTTATTTTATTTTATACTCGGTCATTATCATCATTTAAAACTCATTATTAAATTTACAACATATTTGACCTCGAATCTTGAAGGGTCAAACTTCTCTGGCTGAGGGAAGAAGTCAGCAGAATGATGAATGCTTCTGAAGAGTGGAAGGACCTTCCAACCTTTTGGAATAGTGTAACCTTCCAACTCAACATCTGTTACTGCTTCTCTGAATGTGAATGACAAAATGCTTGCACTTCTCAGTGTTTCTTGGATCACCTGATGAAATTCAGTTTAGTAGTATTATATTATTTCACAACCTTTCTAATATTAATTAAATTCCTATTTTTCAAAAACGAGAAGAAAAAAAAAAAACTAGATTTAATTTGAATCAGGCCTAGGAGGTGAGCTCAAGTTATCATAACGATACTTTCCACAAAAAATAAGAAGGAAAAGAAAAAAAAAACTACCTATTTTTGTTCCCATTTACTTCATTCTTCTTTTGTTTCTTTTTATCTTATTTGAAAAGATAATACACAGATTAATAAATATAATTAATTTGTTTTTATTTTAAAATTATTTTTAACTTTCTAATATAATCTCCACTATTGTTTTTCTTTTATTTATAATAAACATAAACATATAAATTATTCAAGAATTATATAAAAATAGGTGTATATATATATTTGAAAAGTGATATTTAATATTATGTTGAACTTCTAGGTATGAATACATATATTCTGTCAAAAAAATTCTTCTAAAAGTAGTCAATTAGAAAAATTGAAAGAGCGTCAAATATTTAAGTTTTCCTATTTATGGTAACATCAAATTAATGATAAAAAAATAGTTACACCAAATTTGTCAATGTCAGTTAATGTCTTCCAAGTGATTTTTTAGTGGACAAAATTGATGACATTATTTGTCATTTAAAAATTAATCTGATGTTGACCAAAATCATCAACAACTCTTTTTTTTTTTTTTTCAAAGAAAGGAAACTAAATAATTAAAACCAAGCAAGAAATTAATTAATATACCCGGCTAGTGAACGGCATCTGCCTGGTATCATCCCACGAAAGTCCACGATTTTCCATAGCTAGTTTGTTTTTTATTCCTTCTTGTTCTTTCTGCAAAAAATAAAATTTACAATAAAAAGAATCAAAATCAGCCATAATAATCAGTTGACAAGCTTTGGGGGCATATGTACTTTAAGTGAGAGACAAGATATAAAAAATTAAAATAATAATTAATATTACGAGTAAATAATATATTAGTTATGATTTAAATTCTAAATATTATAGATGACATGATACAAAAATTGTGTATAAAAATGAAAAATTAAGCAATAATAATGAGAGAAAATGAAATAGAGAAAGAGTGTGACCGTCACAGATTCCAATAGATTGGCGTTGTCGTGCAAGTACTTGAGGACCCATGTTAGAGCACTTGCTGTGGTGTCATGTGCAGCAAAGATGACACCAATGAGATTATCAGCAACTTGAGAATCTGTGAGCTGCTCATAGTACATCTTCTTCTTCTCACCTCCAGCTTCCAATAAAACTTTCAATAGCCCCCCACCATAATTTGAACTTTCCTTTCTTCTCTCTATTATCCTCCTTATGCTCTCATTCAAATGCTTCCTTGCCTACATTTTTTTTTTTAATTTAATTCATATAAAGGGTGTTAGCACGACATTCCAATTCCATATTATTATTTATAGTACAATTGATGAGTTTTATAATAATTTTAAAACCATATAATACTGTTAGACAGAATGTTAAACTTGCAAAGTTAATTTGAAAGTTGAAGTGGAAGGAAGAAGAAATAAGTTGTGGGTTCAAATTTTTTTTCCCTCACAAATTAATATTGTTGATAAAAAAAATTACTAGAAAAAATGTCAATTACATGACGAGATAGACTTAATTTTAGTGAAAATCTATCTAAGAATGATTATGAAGGTCTAAACTGTAATAGTAGTAAATGAATTACTAAGAAAACACTTTGTTGAAAAAATAGATTAATCTTTTTTTAATACTAAAATTGATCTTTTTAATTATGCACACATGGTTGAAAATAATTATGCAAAGGCTATATGGTACGGAATTTTTTTATAGCAAAAACTGTATATGAACACCGTGGGTTTTGTCCCACTTCTTTGCTTTTATTTTTATTCTTTTAAAAGTTTTAATTAAATAAAATACTGCCACGTTGTCTCATAATGATTCGTACGGAAAATATCTCTCGTAATCAATTCGTATCAAAATTATTTCGTACTATCTAACGATTTGCCATAATTATTTAAGTCCTCAGTTAGATAATAATAAATGTAGAAACTATGCAAAAACAGGATAATAAGAAAATACATTTTACATACCTTCATTGCCTTCCAATAGGAAGTTCCAGGAACATGTAATGGATAAGAGTTGTATCCCTTCTCCAAGCAACGATAGAGCTCTCTGATTTCTTCCATTTCAAGCTCCTTTATTTCCCCAAAGGCTGAGATTGCAGCTACTTCAAATGCATACTAATTAAATGAAACCAAGAAAATTTCTTGAGATTCTTAATCCACATAAAGAAATAAATACTTTTTATCACATTACATATCATATTTTATTTTTCTTATTCCTCTTTCTACTCTAATCCAACCAAAACGAAGTTAATATTTATCGTGATTCTTAATATTTTTTGGTACAGAGAAGTCAAATTAAGATTAAAACTTATAACCTCATACATACTATTCAAACTTTCATCATTAAGCCGACTCAGTAGTGTGTCATGAGTTCTTGACCCTTAATATGATAAGATATGGTTAATTCTGAATGTTTTGACCGACCTATGTGTGGATGTAGTTAAATTATGTCATGTGACATACCTTTTTCATCTCTTGCAAGGTGTTGATAGTTTTGTTGGTCCAAGTTGGCACCATTTTGATGACAATTCGCTCGACCTCAGAGACTGAGTGCTTAATTGTGGAGGGTAAAAATGAGGCTTGAACCAACCTCTTGAGCATGGAGTGATAGGCACCTTGTTGAAAGAACACAGCCTCTGGCCCTATCAACTTCTCCTTGCTTGGAGGGTATGTAGGCTTGAAGAGATGTGCTTGAGTCACAAGCACAATTCTAGCTGCCTCAGGGCTTGATATCATCACACAAGGACACCCCAATATGTTTGTCTTGAATATATCTCCATACCTACACGTACTATTCAGAATCATGATTCATCAAACACAAATTCAAATTCAAATACACACACACACACACACACACACATAAATATATATTTAGCATGTTTTTGAAAATCCGTTTCAACACGATGGAGCGGAGGTTTCACCATTCCAAAGCAAAAACATAGAAACAAGGAGGGAGTCATATTGGCGTTACGCTGGATTCAGCGGAGAATCAAACACATCCTTAATTGACTTTGCTAAATATATGAACTTTTAATAATTTATTATAACAAGCTTCCCAATCAAATTTGTAAAAATTTGTTACATGAATATTAAATTAAATTGTTTAGTCACGTACTTTTTAATGTGTGTTTTTATATACAGTATATGAGATGAGAGGTACATATTGGCATGCATGAGTAATATATATATATATATATATATAATACCGTTTTTGCCTGTTAGAGAAGAAGGAATTTGGGTTTTCAGTGTAGAGCTTGAGGGTCTCTCCTAGATAGGGCCAACCCATGGAACCAGGGGGCAATTTTTTGTGCTTGTGGTGGTGCCACCATTGGAGGAAAGGGAGAAGAAGAAGAAGAAACAAAGAAGTGAAAAGCAGGGATGTGATGATGAGAAGGGAAGGAATAATAATAGATTGCATGGTGGAGGAAGTGATTTTGGAAACAATAAAAAGAGGTGGATGAAAGAGAGAAGAAGGGGTGGAAGAATAGCAATAGAAAAATATTGAGATTGGAGGCATAGTGGATAGTGATATATGTATACTGATGGAAAAATGAAATGTGGGGTGTCGGTGTGTGAGGTGCTTTGGGAGGAAAAGCTTTTATAAGTGTGGCAGGTTGGGGTCGGGACAGGCGTCACCACCATAATGCCAACACATTCAACTTCAATTGCCTCCTTATTCCTGCCACAAATAAGCACCTCTCTCTATGCTATTCCTATATATACAACAAATCTAGAATTTGGCCAAGTTTTGTCTTGTTTAATGAATGAATTAATGAAAGCTGATAAAGACCACTGGTTTATTTAAAAGCTAATAATAATATCAATCTAACTATTATAACAAATTTTACGAAAAATTTAAGTTATATAGTTGGTAAATAATCTTATTTATTAATTATTTTTTTTATTTGAAGTACAGTGGATCATTAAATAAGAATATTTTTAGATGTTGGAGAGTTATTTTATTGGACATTAGAGATAGAGTCACAAAACATTAATTTATGAACTCCATCCGTTCCTTTTAAAGAGCAACTGTAACGGATGCTGCTCATTAGACGTTGCATGCCAGCCACCACTTCTCAAACCAACCTTGCTTTTCCTTATAAAACTATAGAAAAAGTTATAAAATATTATTTTAACGTGTGTAACCAATATATTTGTGTAAAATTTGTGTTATAAGTAATGGATATATTATTTGCAGTATAAATAAATTGAAACTCAATTTTTTTTACACAACTAAAATTTCTAAAATTTGTCTTATTTCATTCTCAACTTATACTTTGATTTTTTTTTTATTCAATGAATTCAAACCAAAATTTCTATAATTTGTCTTATTTTGATATAATTTTACAATTTAGAAATTAAAATAATGTATAAAACTGAAGAAGAAATACTAAGATAATTTTTATAATTTAAAAATTAAAACGGAATAATCTATTAAAAAAATATTATAATTTGTTTTAAAAGTATGCAATTTTATTGTCACATAAACACATAATATTATATTATCCACCTCACAAATAAGATATGATATCAAATATAATTATATATCTTGTGCACATCAACTTACCATATTTTTATCCTATGCTACTCTTATCTAACTCTTACATCATATCATATCCACCAATCAAATCTAATAGTGTTGGCATGGAGGGTTCTTTTATATAAAACATTTAAAAACGAAAATAAAAACGTTAGTTTGTTTACAGATTGGGCCATTTAACAGAAGCCCGCATGAGCCATTTTTTTTTTTAATTCAGGCAACTAAACAGAAAACTTACCCAACTCAATGGACCATAAAAAAAATGCAAAAACTTCAACTCAACAAGAATATAAGCATTTTTTTAAATAAAATAAGTAATTTTATGATTTTCTAACGTATTTGTCTAAATTGCTTTTATTTAAAATAAGTTATTTTCTTCTTTTTTTAAGAAGCAAATCTGAAAATCACTTATTTTAGTAAAAACAATTTAGACAAACACATAAAAAAAACATAAAACTGTCTATTTTATTAAAATAAATGTTTTTTGAAAGGAAAAAAAAAAAACTTCAACAAACTCACCCAATTATCTATTTATTAAAAAACTTTTTTTTTTTTTATAAATTTAAACAAACTAACCCATATACTCGCCCATATACAGTCTGAAAGAAGGAAATGTTCAATGTACATCCATTTTTTTCCATATCCTGTTGACTTTCCCATTTCATTTTATTTTTGACAAACTAGATGAAGTGGAAAGAAAGATATAAAAGAAAAACTATGTCAAGGATGGTTGTTGATGTAATATGCAACAAGTGAGATAAATAGAAGCCACAACAACATACTTTGAGGGTGATATTGTCATTAATCATTATTTAGTTTAATAGAACTAGGATTTTCGGTACATCACCTTGAGTTGGATTTTGACCTCTAAAAACATACTAACAAAATCAATCCCGCAAAAAATTTATCATCCTTGGTATGTCAACAAAAATAACATCCAAATAAGTATTACAAATACAACTTTCTGAGACAAAAACAAGGGAATTCTGGACTGGCTAGCTCCATCTTCTCCTATCCTCTTCTTCATCCACCGTATTATACCATTCCGGTCTCCGCTTAGTATTGCTCAGCCTGTAGTTCAGGAATAGTTCCTCATCTTGGAGAGGCCTAGTAGCAATCAAAACAAGAGTTTTTAGTGTTGGAACATTTGATCCACTATTTCTTGACCCTCCACCAGACTTGAACCAAAAGCTGCCAAATCTCCTCATATTTACTTCTGCGTTTCCAAACAACACATTTGGAATGTAGACTCTCATGTTGCTTTCGGTCAATGGAAAGTCATAAGGGCAAATCATGACATTTGGTTTCACCCCTTTTGGAGGGTGATTGGCGAAATGAGCTAAGGCTAATGGGTTTCTACGCTCAATCACTTCATTCTTACCTCCTTGGTAGCCTTCCAAAGGCTTACTCAGCAGTTTCCAGAACCTTTCTGAACCTTTCTCAGGCTCAGCTCCTTTTACATCAGGCTTGATTTCTCCGGCTTTTCTACCATTCCAAAGTTCTCGGTTGTCACCTCCAGAACCCCAAGGTTGAGCATTGATGACATTCCCATCATATCTTGTAATCAAATAGGGGTTCAGTGCATCAACCTTTGGGTACCCCGGAATGTAACGGTAATAAGCTGGAGAGTAGATTATGCCTGGATAAAAGGCCACCACAGCACCACCATCTACTGTGCCATCTAAAAAAAGACCCTGGCCAGCATCATTGTGAGGTATTTGAGAAGGTGATACATTAACTGTGTAGCCAAGTTGATCTTTTAAATTTTGAGAAACTTCAGCTTGGCTTAATGGTCTTGTCTTGGGGGCAGCTGCTCCAAAAGCAAGCGGCTACAGTGAACAAACAAAAAGGAGAAAATATTGCAATAATATGAAATTATAAATGAATAACTAAAGTTAAATTGTTACTAAAATAGGTTATTTTCTGTATCCTTGTGTATCTAATCTCTAAGGGTTGTTTTGGAAGATTGGAATGGAATGGAATTGAGAAGAAATATTTAAGTAGTGTGGTGGAGGTCTGGAACTCACATTTTTTTTGAAAATTTTCTTCTTTTCTCACCTATTTCTTCACAACCAAACCCACCCTAAAGGAAGCCAAATAGCACAAAACAATTGAGCAACAATTAGAAGATGTTGTGTTGAAACGTGAAATAAATTGACATGTCAATGTCATGAAATTTTATAATATGGGCATTCCTTATACAGATCCATACTATTTGCTTACACTTATTTATCAAGGAGATTATTATGGGCTGTTAATTTCTATTCCTAAGACTCTCACCAAGATTGCATAAGGCAACAGAAAGAAAGGGGGTCAAACTCACCAAGATTATTATGGGCTTGATCACTCCTACTACCCACAGCAAAACCAAGCCCACTTCGGCAAGGCACGGTGTTTTGTAGTTGATGTTCATTTACCATCTTTTCATTTGGAAGTAGAATTTCATTCATGAAAGTGCAAAATGTTTTAATTTGTAAATGAACATTTTCTTGTACTTGCATTTGTTGATCAGCAAATGAGGCTTTACTAGCCAATTCAATAATCTCTTCGGCATGTGCTTCATCTGCGTTCTTCCCTAGCTGATTATAGCTGGATATTTAAGTCTTTGCATGAGCAAAATATTTCGGAAAGTTAAGAAGGAAAAGCATCACATACACAACAAAATTGAAATCATGAGCATTAAAATAATATGAACCCCCATAAGCATAACAACAATTTATCTGTCTAAACATCAAAGACCTACTATCTTAAAGTTCAAATTTACTTAAAATCTAAAAGAACAGTGCACTGCCACTGACCTCAAATATAGGAACAAGCGGTTAATGTCAGCTTCAAATTGTACTTGTCTAGGATCCTTAGCAAAAGAAGGGCGCTTTGCCAGGGTTTTCACAGCCTGAAAACATTCAGACCAAGATTGGTTATTCATTATTGTGATAAGTTTCACATGATTCACAACAGGTAACTGCTAACTACAGCTTAGCATAGCACAAAACTGTGAAGAATTCATAAAAGACTAATCCCCGCAAGAATTAAATATCACACTTCCATCAAGTATGGAGTCCCTTTAGAACATTGATTTTATCAAAATTCATATGAACCTTGACATAAAAGTTCTAGTAATTTAGTAAACGGATATGAAATAATGAAAAAATAAAAATATGGAGGAAATTACAAAAGATGAATAATAAAAAGGAATTGAACTTTTCTTCTACAGTTGTACTTCGTGCTTTCTAGGGGGCATGAAAAAATTCATCATAAGCCTGAGTGTATTCTAGTGCAATGGATTATTCTCTACAGGCCACTAGGCAAAGAATATTATGCTCTAAATGAGTTCTGGTCACTCGTTCTAGACAGTGTAGTCCTTCATGAGGTCATTTGAGACAAAGCCATCTTATTTATTAATTTGTCCATCTTTTCTCCATTTTTTTTGTGTTGTTTCATAAATAAACAATAATTTACACATTCTGGCATAATCTCAACAAAAGGTAAGAGAAAGAAATTCCCTATAAAGAAAATTAAATCAATGGCATACAGTCAAAATGATTGTGTTATAAGATAAGGATATACCTCTTGAAATTTCTGGAACAAATGAGCCATCAATAACTGGATGAAAGAGACAGAACTATTCACAACAAAATGTGCTTTCGATGCAAAATGGAGTTTTTTAGGTTCGAAATGTTCTGCCAAAGAAAAGAAATGGCTCAACACAAGTAATGAAATTGTAATACCAGAAGTAAATTGAATAAGCTACACAAATCACATAGTTATAAGCACAATAATAACCAAGGAAGAGATTGAGAAAACTTATCCATTCATAAATACAAATAGGATAACAATTCATGAGAGAGAGAGAGAGAGAGAGAGGAAGCAATCATTATGAATCAAAATCTTTGAAACAGGAAACTAAGCAATCATTATGCAAACCATTTCCAACATAAGAAAAAATAAAGAACACAAATTTTGACAATGAAAAAACAAAATTTTCAATTCTGTGTCACTAAATCCAAAGCTCGTGAATGCATTATAACAATATTAACACTGTTGATAATCATAAGAGTAAAAGAGTGACCTGTGATTAGAAGTGAAAATCGAACCTTGGAAGGGTAGAGAGACCTCAGAGTGACGCCGCAACTGGAGCCAAGGCAACCAGATCATCGTATTCAGTTATAGAGGGACCAACACTGTGTGCATGACTTGGGCTTTCATAATTGGGCTTGGTCTTCGCCTTCCACCCATCTTTTATGCCTACATCAAGCCAATTACTTCCTGCACCTCCAAGAATTCTTAACATATGAGTAGGATTATGAAATTCAAAATCAAGATGCTGTAAGTTGCTTTTCCAATGTAATTGATCCCAATTTACCAAATTTTTTAAAAACGGAGAATACTAAATTGGGCTAATGCATCTAATCATGTGCATCACATAAGTGCATTGGGTTTGTGCAGCATAAATGTAAACGAGGAAAAATAATTACTCGAACAAAAGTGTCAATGTGAGGAAAAAGATGTAAACGAGGATCCGAATAGGAAGGGAAATAAAAAAAGGCACGTGATTGATTTTAAGTGAGTTTTAATCTAAGCGGTCAATTGTTTTTTAATTGAGATCTAAGGACAATTAATAAAAGTTCTCATTTTTCATTTTAAATAATTATTGTGAGAAATATGTTACTACCACATACATGGGTTTTAGCAATGATACTCAGTTTGTTTTTGTGTAACTACCATGGTCTCACAATAATCAATAAAAAAAAATAATAAATATCCCACCGATGTTTTTGTAACGTGAAGTTAAAGTAAAGTGAGAGAATGGAAAAGAAAAAGTATTTTTAGTTTGCAATTTCATTATGTGTTTCGGCGCCATTAGTCTAAATGGTTTCAGAAACACATTAAAAAAAATGTGGTAAATGCTATTGAAAGTTAAGTTGTGAATCAATAAGTATAAAGATTTTATTTTTAAGACTAGAGAAAGAAAATTCACTGACAGTTATCCCAATGGCGGAATAGTTATACACTCTTAAGATAATGTTGCTCAGTAGCTCTTCTATTATTTATTAATGTTTTACATAAACTTTTTTTTAATGAATAAAAGTACAGGAAGCCATAAGAGATGTAAAATAAGAATTGGAGAGTCTTAAAAGTACAATTTCTAACCCATTCTTTTTTATTGTTTAAATTGAATTATTAGTATAAAGAAAAATATTACAAGAAAACAAATTGAATTGTGATTTAAAAATTTTCTTAAAAATTTTGAAAATCAAAGCTATCATATGATAAAACTTTGAAAACAAAAAAAATTGTAATTTTAGCAAATAAATATGGTCTAACAATGTTAATAGATTTTGTGAAAATACGTTTTTAAAACAAAATCAAATTCAAACACTTGATCAATTAAAAAAAAAGATATAAGATACAAAGTATTTTATAGTTGTTCGTCTCTATCACTGATTCTACATCTAATTCTTGTCAACCTATCAAGTTCTACTAACTTTAAACAAACAATTATTATTCAATGTCACTTATGACTCTTACAAACTAAACTTATTGATACATTGTATTTATTCTTTAATTAGGGAGCATCTTTAGTTAAGATTATTTTCATTTTTGGTTGTTTAGGTCTTTGGTTTTGTTCATTTAAACACATTTTATTCTTTTTGTCAAACTTGTTATGGCGTGGGTGTTTTCATGTGTATAGAAGCCATGTTGACTTGATTTTTGGTGCTGAATAGAGCTCTATTGGTGCATGTTGGACTTTCATGATCAGACTTGACCTTTCAGAGACCTTTTTGGAAAGAAAATAGAGCAACTTTGGACTAATGCATCTAGCATAGGTGTGTCAAGTCCCTTATTCGTTGACCAAGTTGTTACCGCATATGGCACAGGCGTACCTTATCCATTGGCATAGTTGTGCCAATTAGCCTGTGTTTTTATTTTCATTTTCTACGTTTTAATTGTATTTGGGTCTAAACATATTTTAGCCCATGTCTTTAAACAACTTAGAAAAGTTCTGTAGAAGGGTTCCGATTTTGAGTATTGACAGCTTATTAGAGTTTTGGAGTTTTCTTAGTTTTCCTCTTCTCGGATCGATATTCCTTCCTTCTCTTTTTATGTTTTCTTTGGGTTGTTCATGACTATGTGTGAGTAATCCTCTTTGTTATGGGATTAGGACGTAGCCCATGACAATTGTTGATGTTAATTTAATTTCTTTGAGATTTTCTTTAATTTCGTCTTCTAACTCTTCTCTGATTGTAATATATACATGTTAGACGCCTGATCATCATTTGCATGAATTTAGATGCTTAAGGATGAATTAAAAGTTGAACCAACATGTTGGAACCATAAGAGGAGAACTTAGGTTTTAATTCATGATAATAGAATTAATCCTAGATGGATAACATGAATTAGTAAAGAGCATAAAGGGCTTAATTGAATATAATATCATGATAGTAAGAATTAATTTAATTATTTACATCTCCATATTTTGAAAGAGAACAAAGACCATGTTAGATTAACTCTCCATTAGAAATTTTTTTTTAAAAAGAACCTTGAATTGATAGATTAAGTAAACAAGAGTCTTAGTATGAAACTTAGATCCCGAAATTTTCTAAATCTGAATCTCCTCCAAATCAAATCTTGATCTTATTTCTAACTTTACCTTTTTAATTCAAATATTCTCAAACTCAAATTTTATATTTTTTTTCCAATTATTCTCTAACCGACCAACACCGACATCTACCTATTTAAATTCAAATCACCTTATGTAATAGTCTAATGAACTAACTTAATTTGACCACATAATAATAAAGCCCGATAATAATAAATAATTACTATAATAATTATCATAAATATTAGCCTACATTAATTATTCAAATACAAAATTCCAACAACGTGAGCTTGTAATTGAGGAAAATAGATGATCATGAGCAGTGATGGAGCCATACCATAATATATATATATATATATATATATATATATATGGGTTTCTTAAAAAATATCACATTGTCTGTGAAGAAGTTGAGATTGTAGAATAATTTTGATTCCATTATTCTAGGAATGTAATCTCTGACTCGCGTTTGTTTGTTGACCGCGTGACACCGTGTCAGGTCGGACGCGATTCTCTCCGGTTTTGACCGTGTCCGCTAGCAGTCCACCGACAGTATTAACAATGTGGGGACAAACACACCCAAAGTCCGAAACAGACCATGGATTACACAGAGAACACATCTCAAAACTACGTGTTAATTCGAAAGAGAGGGGAATTTGGGTTCTCAACAATAATACAAAGAAAATATTTTGTATTAATTTTTTAAATAAAATTACATAATTACCCTTTTATTTATATTGGTCTAAATAAAGGAAAAATGGTCTTTTTGTAAAAAAAATATTGTTAGATGCTAACATAGAACTTATAATTTTTAAATGAGTCTATGTTAATAAACCTTTTATATATATTTATGTATATATATATATATATATATATATATATCAAATTGACGTTCCAATAAAAAACATTGAATGGTCTCAAATTTTATCTTCCATTTTTTCAGAGTATTTAACTTTTTTTCTAAATTTCATTGAAAATAACTTAAATTTATATAATATAAGAATACATTTATATATAAAAATAAGAAAAAGAACCGAAGCATAATAAACTAATCTATTTTACAAAAGTTCATGACTTTAATTATGTCTTTTTGTGATGATTCTTTTGACTTTTACCCCTAAGTCAATTGCAATTTGTTGGCTCATAATTTGTTATTTTAGAACTCCAGCATTGAATAATTAATAAAATAATATGGAAATAACTATAAAGTGCAAGTACCATAAAAAAAAAACCCACATCCAACATATAACAAAGCCTACAGTCTATTAAGTAAAACTGATATAATAAACCAATCAAAAGATTAATAGTTTTATATATTAGGTTGATTTTAGAATTTTATAAAAGTGAGGTCCCCCCAATGTAAAACATAGCTCCGTCCCTGACCATGAGAGACATGTTACTTCAAAAAATAAGTTTGATGTAAGTTAATTGGTTAATGGAGATGTTCAGTTGAAGAGAGGGAGACTAGGAAGGAGAAAGGGAGAGGGAAAACTGAGAACCTGACATTATGTGATAAGTTTTAATCATCAATATTTTTATATATCATTAATAACGTTAATTTTAAATAGATAAAAGAATAATTTTTAATTAACTTGAAATATAAAATATTAAAATAATTTTTTAAAAAGATAAAGTATTAAACTAAAAAAAAAGAATTAAAAGTGAATTTTATTAACTTTGAAGAAATGTCATAATAAAAAGAAAAGATATTGTGAGAGGCATGTTGCTTTCGTAAAACCAAGTTTTAGCAACTGTTAATGTTTATTATGTTTTTTTTTATTATTATTATTTTGAAGGAAATGTTTTTAAGGTTGTTATTCTACTGTTGCTGCAGAAACCCGGAAATAACCATTTCTAGTTAATGTCTCTCAATTGACGCTTAACTTTTCATATAGGTTTTTTTTTTTTTTTTTTTTTAGGAAACTTTTTATATAGTTTATTTAAAATAATAATTGCAATTATACTGTTTCTAAACACAATTCTTTTTAAGTGTGGAGTAGCTAAACCAAATTGCAAAAGTGATCAAAGTTTTTTCTAACGATGATGTAATTTTTATATATTAACAAAATTTATAGATTGAATTCATTATTTAATTTGCTTTGAGTTTTTTTTCTTCTTCTAAGTATTATATTAAATAAAAGAGAAGCATTTTCTTTGTTCATTTCCTTCAAGGTTACGATAGTTCTCAGCATACACATGCATTGGTGCAAGATGCTTGTGGTTTTGAAAACAGACACGTGATCATAAGAGTGTAATGTTGTAATCGAAAATAAAATAGAGTTAATGTTTTTGACGTATATCTGATGATGTATTGCATCTTTATTTGAATCTGCAATAAGAGTTAATGTTCATGTATACAGCTATACGTTGCCTTCTACAAGCGTCATATCTTTAGAAAGGAATAAATAATTGCAAGTCATGTGTTGTATGATAGATAATTAAAGAAATGTCATAACAAAAAGAAAAGCGCGTCAAATGCATGTTACTTTATTGATAAAAAAAGGCATGCATGTTACTTTCGTAAAACCAAGTTTTAGCAACTGTTAATATTTAGTATGTCTTTATGGTTTTTATATATGCTATTAATTTTCAGTCAAAAACAAAATATATACTACTATTAATTGTTGCAGTAGAAACCCTATCGAAAATCACCATTTTCTGTTTCTAGTTAATTTCTCAATTGACGCTTAACTTTTCGTATAGTCTGTTTAAAATAATCATTGCAATTATACTGTTTATAAACACATTTTTTATAGTGTGAAGTACGTTAAACCAAATTGCAAAATGGTTAAATTTTTTATAACGATAATGTATTATACATTAACAAAATTTGTAGATTGAAATATTTATTATCTAATTTGTTTTATTTTTTTTTGTAGTAATTATATATTACATAAGAGAGGGTAGACACTAGACAAACAAGATTTCTTTTTCACAATTAGCAGAAGAAAAATAAAATATACAATTATTCGGTTGTATGCTAACCTTAAATGACATGCTAGGGTCGAAAAATATGCACAACAATTTTGGTTGTTTGTTAGTCTCAAATGAAAATTAGGGTTAATAATAAAATAAAATGTAAAATCTTGTTATACCTCTGTAGGCGTTTGCCAATTTTTGTCATATATAAACCAAGAACAGCACAAGTTCTATTTTTTGATAAATTCCCACGTGCTTGCGAATGATAATTAAGGTAACGAATTAAATACATGATATGGACAATAGTATTTAATTAAATTCAATTAAAAAGACCCACCGTTTAGTTATGGAAATATTCATATTAAGGATATGGAAACGTGTAGAGCATGAAAACTGTACATATTTGTTCATATAGTTAGGTAATCAGATGCTGTCACCTCTTATCCTCCTTAATCGCACCATAAAAGGTGTCATTACTCATCCCAGTTACAAGTCCTATTTGACACTGATCAAACCAATAATGCCAGGGTGAAAACTTTTAAACTTTTTTCTTTTAGGAAGCCAACTTCAAAACTTTAATTTAATTAAAAAAGGAAATTTATATGTCATTGTTTTGATATTCAAGTCAAGGATAACTTTTTTCCCCAATATCTTAGCGCTGTTGTAAATAAAGGAACACGAAATAGAAAAGAAAATGTTTTGCAGAAGACTAACTAAATATTTTTTTTTTCTAAAAAGATTCAAGTTTACAAATGTCAATGATTTCATATGGAACCAAAAACCTTCATGAGTTTAAAATAATCACATGCTACGTACACTTAATAATTTTGTTTTAGAAAAATGCCCTATTAATTATTTATATTGTAGATGAGTTGCACCATTAGCAAAGTTTAATAAATAAATTTTAATTCTAAAATTAATTATAATCAAATCATTATAAATGAAATATTAATAAAGTGTTTTGATTGCAAATACAATCATTTATAGCTTTTAAAAATATCAATTATGAATTATAAAAACACATGTTAAAAATAAAAATACGTGACAGTTGGATATTTATTTTTTAAAAAAAGGGTGCAATTATCTCCAATGAAACTATAAAAAGAGAATTAGGGTATTTATATATAAAACAAAGAATATCATTTTATTTTCATAATAAAATTCCTAAAATAAAACAAAACAAATTTTCAAAATATAAG
>PYAF01000504.1:446431-465302 GCA_007407185.1 Glycine tomentella | reverse complement strand
TTGTACTATTTTGTCAAAATTACCCTTAAATTTATTGAGACTCATAATCTTTTTCTTTTCACTTAATTGTTTTTATACCTAATTAACTGTGTTAGTCTTCTTATCAAATGCTTACAAGAGTTTAAAACAAAATTCTTACAAGAGAAATAATATATTTATCTTTTAAATATATAATATTTATTATAAAGTAATAAAAGATATTTGGATAAAAAATAATTAAAGCAAAAAATAAATTTAAGAAAGTCTTATAAAAACTAACAAATAAAACTGAAACAAAAGTTTTATATTTAAGGATAGAGTGAATAGAAGAAATTAAATACTTATTTGTTTTAAAATAATTTGGTTATGACATATTAAATGCAAAAAAAATCTCAGTAGATATTTGGAATATTAATATTTTTTTATTCGACTATTTTTAGCCGTTAATCGTTACTTCAATGTGGCAGAACATTTCTAATGGGTAAAATTTAAGTAATTCATTTTGAGCTGTTTATTTTATATTAATTGGTTCCTATAATGTCAATCATAATTAAATAATTTATATGTATTTTATTTCAATGATATAATTTTAAACGACTCTTGAATTACCTCCTTAAATGATCCTAAATGATAAGAAAATATTTTTTTATCCATAAGCAATCAAAGTTTAATTTTAAACAACTAATATGATATGTAAATCATCTTTAATGGTAAAAAAACTAAACATGATATCTAAAAATAAACAACTCGTTATTTTTTTGGTCCTACACCAAAGATTATGGTGTTCCTCAATTCATTGAGTCAGATATTAATCTCCTTCATGATATATGGTTGCTACTGGATAAAGAAAATTTTATATAAGGTGGAAATCGAACAAATACTTTTAATAAATAAATCATTTTTACTCATCTGAATATAGTGAAATCTTATACCACTTCGTCAACCCTTTAGATTAAATAAACAACTAATTAAAAACACTCTAAAAGGAAAAAAATAATCAAGAGAGTTAGTTATATACTCTCTTATAAACACATAATTTATTTGTTATAATTTATTAAAAGTCACAAAATTCATTAAAAAAATGAGACCCATATTTAATGTTTGAAATTATTACACTCATATTTTCTTGTATATTACATGAAATACGGAGTTTCTATAATTTCATGCAATCTCAATTATAATTAGTGTAATTTATTAAATATTTTGAACAATTCCTTCAAAATATATTTTAAAATTTTTTAATTCCACCGATTAAGCATATTTTGAAGTGGGCTCCGGCCTTTTGAGGACCTGATCGAGAGACGAAGAGAAGAGGAAAGATCGCGTTATGTGGCCTTTTGTCTCCTTACTTGCAGAAACACTTGCAAAGCCGGAACACAAATCGCATATAAAATGCGAAAAGAAATGAATTCAATGTTCGGAGATCTGCACAGGATCTCTCTCCGTGTCCGTCGAACTTTCTTTACACCCTTCTCGTAACATAAAAATTCAGATCCGAAAACCAGATCCCGCGAAATCTGAAGACCTCTATTTCCTTTCCCTCCCCTTTTCACTCAAATTCCTCTTTCCACTTTCCCGAGAAAATAAACTTTTCCGTCAATTTTCTCTCCACGGTTTCCTTCTTCCTCACAATGGCTCTGAACTTCGACAATCGAAGAATCATTCTCGCTCTTCGCATTTTCCTTCTTCTCTCCTTATTCTTCAACCTCTCACCGACCTTCGCTCAGGTGAACTTCGTGTCCTTCGTTCTTCGCGATTTTTTCACGATTCATGCATGCATCGCGGCCTTAACGTGTTTGATTTCTATGTGCAGGATTCTCTCGTTCAGAACGCGAAGGAAGATTCCGGCGGATCTCTGGATCTCGGTCGCCGCGCCAAAGTAAGCATCCGTTGCATATTTGTTGTTTCGTTCGATTCGATTGGATTGTAGATTGAACTGAATTGAAACTGGAAATGAATGTTTCATGTTTTTGTGGTTTTTTGTGAGCAGATTGCATTGAATGGTATAGAGAATGATTCGATCCTTTCTCTTGACTTGGACTCCACCGGTCCTGGACTCTTCGACGCATTTTTCGCGAGTTTTTCGATGATCCTTGTCAGTGAGGTTAGTTTAACGAAGTTGTGCTGTTATCACATTCATTGCTAGTGTGTTAGCAAGCATTATCCATTTTGGATCTCAAGAACAAGAGCTGTTTATATTTTTCGTATTTATCGCATTGTATAGATTCGTGAAGACTGGTGAGAGCTAGAGAAATTTAAGAGATGAGTATTGTGAGAGTAACCTGAAATTGAAATTGATTGAACGAGTGAAGTGTGTGATATAAATAACAAAGCAAATGTGCGACTTCTATAGGCTAGAGAAAGTAACCAAGCAATTACTAATTGATAACGTGGCAAACTAACTTAAATAATCTTTAGCCAATGCTAACCAAGCTGACTATATTGTGACAAATAGGAGCAGTCAAGTCATTAGAATGCTTGTTTTATATGATACCTCTCTTTTATGTTTGGGTTATGGCTTTTAACTGATTTTTTTTTTTTTATATGCTAGATTGGGGATGAGACGTTTATAATAGCAGCTCTTATGGCTATGCGTCACCCTAAGTCAATTGTCTTGTCTGGTGCGCTCAGTGCTCTGATTATAATGACAGTAAGTGCAACATGGGATGCATTTTTGGTTATAATATATTTGCATTGTTGTTTCTCATCATGGGTTGCATTTTTTTGTGTTGTTGTGATGGAATGGTTTGTGCAACTACATAGCACTATTTCTTGGTGCTCTAATTTTCATATTAATGTTATCAGGATGCTGATAAAAAAAACGTTATCAGGATTAAATTTATTGTACGTGTCAATTAGGTACTTTCTACAGGGCTTGGCAGGATTGTGCCAAATTTGATTTCTAGGAAGCATACAAATAGTGCTGCTACAGGTACAATTTCTGGGTTTGATACTTATTGCTGAGCAGATTTAGATATTATAATTTATGAATTTTGCAAAAAAGCAGGATAAAAAGTAATTATTTTGAATTATAAGTGTTGAGTCTGCACTCTGCACCTGTTATAGAAGCTATGATAATTAGCACTGTTCAGATGTTTTAGGGATGTGACAATGTGCTTGATTGATGCTGTCTAATTCTAAATACTATTCTTTGCTTCAGTATTAGTTGATTGTGTCTATTTCATTCCATCTGTGCCTAGTCTTTGGGGTTCACCTCAAATTCTTAATTAAATATTATTTATTGAGCTTCATTAGCTGTTTATTTGTGGCTGTTCCAAATGGTTGTATCTTTTACTTGTATAAAGTCTATGGGAATTCTTGTTAGCAATAGAAAGCCTTATTAACATTTGTGCATTAAATTTTGTTTGTGGTTATATAATTCATAATTATGTACTCTACTCAGCAAATTGTGAGCCATTTGTTTTTGGATTGTCATTTATACCTCAGTGATTTACTTATTTTCAAATTTCTATTCATTATTTTGTGTTTATTGATTGTTTTTACTCTAGTCTATAAGTTCAATTTTTGTGTAAGATGATGAAGCTAATCCTATCCATTTTTTGGTCACTTGCAGTTCTTTATGCTTTCTTTGGGTTAAGGTTACTGTACATTGCATGGAGATCATCAGATTCAAAATCCTCACAGAAGAAAGAAATGGAAGAAGTATGTTTTTATTGACTCTTAAAAGGAAAATACTGATGATGGCCTTCGCTAATGTTAGAAGAGAAATGCAAGCACGACACACTATTAATTAATTGAAAATTGTTGGAAATCACTAAATTGTTTTGGTCTCACTCCTTATTTAATAAATTCCACTCATGATTTTGTAGTTTTCTAAATTTTAAACAATTAGAGTGTGTTGCTAGCACTCCTGATACTAAAATATGCCAAGAGCTAGTGTCTTCCTTCACATAGATGCTAGTTGCTTTGCTTCTTTATTTTTCCAATTTTAGTTTCCTGGTTTCTCCATTACACCTCCTGGTCACTTGCCATGAGGAAGGGAGCTCATTTAAACATGCTGCAGATCAGCAGCTGGCAGGGATTCTATACTTTAATTGGTTCAATTTTTTTATATTAAAAAAAATATCTTGGTCAAATTTGGTACATGCTAAGAATTTATTAATCTTGTTAACTAGGTTGAAGAAAAACTGGATGGTGGACAAGGGAAAACTTCAGTTCGGCGCTTCTTTTCAAGATTTTGTACACCAATATTTTTGGAGGCAAGTACAACTTTTGCATCATTTATTTGACTGAGAAAACAACCACATTTGTGCTACATGCAGTATCATCTTTTCTTTTTTATGCAGTCTTTTATTTTAACATTCCTTGCTGAGTGGGGTGACCGTAGCCAGATAGCGACAATTGCAGTAAGAAAACTGATCCCCTGTAGATCAATCAACATTTTCTGCTTTCAAGATTTGATTTTGTCTTAGTTTATTGTCGGCAGCATTAGTAGCCTTTCCCCCCCTACATTTTTTATATCCTTTAATTTTCCTTCTGCAGCTGGCAACCCACAAAAATGCAATTGGAGTAGCAGTTGGGGCCACTATAGGACACACCATCTGTACCTCTCTGGCTGTGGTGGGAGGAAGCATGCTGGCATCTAAGATTTCCCAACGCTCAGTAGCCACAGTTGGTGGCTTGCTCTTCCTCGGATTTTCCGTATCCTCATATTTCTACCCGCCTCTATGATAAATACAAGTGCAGAGTAATCTGATTCGTAAAGGCTTGTGGCCTTTCTATCCTACTTCCCCCCACTCCCCACATAATTGTCTTTATTGTAGATTTTGTTGTACTTGTTCCCTAGGAAAGCTCGATACTAACTGGAACATGAGATTTTGAATCCCTTTTTTTTTTGTAAAATATGTTACGTTCTCGTCTCCTCCACACATTAGCACGTAGACAGACAGTGTTATTTATCATTATTTTTGGAAGGTAAAATTATCATCCCCCTTTCATGGTTCGTTAACAATTTGCCCATTCGTGTCTTGGTTAACTTTGAACTTCAAAAAAAAAAAAAAAAAACTGAGCTTAAGATTTAATTATCGATGGACTCCTAATTGTAAGGATAATGTTTTGTGGCGTGATCAGCTTTAGCCTTTTACTATTAGCATTTGTATCTTACACCTCCCATTTTATTTGTGTTGATAAAAGTGCCCTTAATGACATATGTCTCCCAAGTCTTAGCACCTCCCTTCTTCAACCCTAACACCTCCTTTCCCCCTTTTCATTTGTCTGTCGCCAAAGCCCCTAGGCCCCACCATGTAAGGGTGTTGCCGATGACGATTTGTGTCATTTGTTGAGCCCCCACTATGGATGACTTGCCCACGACCTCAATTGCAATGATAGGGCTGCACTCGTGTCTTCCTCATCATGTCCACTTTCTTTAGAAACAAACAACTCAAACTTATCTTCATTCTCTGCATATGCTGCAATGGAAATGGTTCTTTCTTTTGACACCTTGAATCACGTGTCATGTTGAGAACAACATCAACATTCAATGCCTAAGAATGTAAAACAGACGCATGATTCAAAATGCACATCAAAACAAAACAATGTCTAATGTGGTTTAACTAAACACTTTACCCCAAAATCATTGAAGGTGATAACAAAGCAATTCCAAACAAGGCGAGACTCTACAAAAAATTGAAGTGTGATGCAAATGTGATGCAAAATGTCACAACCCAACCCTTTTAGAATAGTTAATCCAGAAGGTAAAAATTACCTTTTGGAGTAACTATTCCATAATAATTTTGTAGCACTTTATTTCGAAATAGTTATTTGGGAAGGTAAATTTTACCTTTTGGAATAATTATTTCAGAATAGTTTTGGAACACTTATTTTTATTATGAAATGATCATTTTGGAAGATAAAATTTTCCTTCTGGAGTAGTCATTTTGAAATAAAAGTAAGTGTTCTACAACTATTCTGAAATAGAAATAAGTATTCCAAAACAATTCTGAAATAAAAATAAGTGTTACAAAATTATTATGTAATAACTATTCTTAAAAGTAATTTTTAACTAAGCATGATTATTCTGGAATGGATATTCTTGATGAAAAGACTTTTTTTGTCTACATACATAAAATGTAAAGGTGCTATGATACAAATTGGGAGGTTGAGGATTCAAATCCAAGGAAGAAGGATGGATAACCCACTAGTGGTTCGGAATGGCCAGGAGTTCGTGTGTTTTGTGTTCTGAATGCCTTTTCTGAAGTTTATTCTTTGTTGCTGTTACTACTTTTTGAGCCTGGGTTTCGATTTAGTTGTGTGGTATACAAGTGCTAACCGCAAATAATGTAAACAATGGCTTGGTAATAAGTAGAATACATTCTTTTGGTTTATGCATTTTCATATGTACAAAGAGTATGCATATTTAACAAGGACTCCTAACTTAATTTGCACAAAGATTTTACTAGTGCATTATAAACAAACAAATCCAGTATAAAACTAAAATTTCTCAATCACCAAATCATTAACGCTATCAATCCTTTCCTTGCTTTCATTATCCTTCCCCGAATCACGATATAGCAGCCTCGGTTGGAGGATGCCCCAAGTCAACCATTTCCTCCGTAACTTTATTCAAGCCTTGACCTTTTGAGCCATACAAATGCCAAATATTAATGTATGATAACATACACTATGACTAACAACCAACACAACACAAAAGAATGCAAGAGTTTACTTATGAGTACCATAAATATTGTGTTAATAATACATTTTTGTTAATATTAATAAATAAATTGAATGCCTCGACACTGTATAGGACTATAGGTAATGTCTGATTTTATTTTTCCGCTAAAATTACTATATTTAGAAATGGTGTATTGGTAGCGGTTTTTATTTATTTATTAAGTTGTATAATTTTTTTAGTTTTAATAAATTCTCAAGCTCTGAAAACCATACGAACCAGCCGAATATAAACTTGCTTCAATGAATGAGCTTTTCAAAGGGTCTTAGGTTCGGTGGCAACACTTATTTTTATGGGTCTTGGGTCATTATGTTCTCGGATATACGCCAACCATGTCTTTCTAGTTTCAGTGATCAATTATCGCATTTCTACCACCACTCCATTATACCTTCGTTGGCTCCAATCATGTTCCTTATTTCACTCCACCATATCCAATGGCCCACCGCCACTGGGTATCCTTCATGCCCTCTCCGTCAAGAATGGCTCTCTTCAAACTTTGAACTCGGCTAACTACCTTTTAACTCTGTATGTCAAATCCAGCAACATGAACAATGCCCGAAAGCTGTTTGATGAAATTCCCCACAGAAACACTCAGACATGGACCATCCTTATATCGGGTTTTGCCCGAGCTGGCTCTTCAGAGGTGGTCTTTAAGCTTTTCAGAGAAATGCAGGCAAAGGATGCTTGTCCAAACCAATATACCTTGTCCAGTGTCTTCAAGTGTTGTTCACTTGACATCAATCTTCAATTGGGCAAGGGAGTCCACGCGTGGATGCTCAGAAATGGGATTGATGCAGATGTTGTGCTGGGGAACTCTATTCTTGATCTTTACTTGAAATGCAAGGTTTTTGAGTACGCGGAAAGGTTGTTTGAGTTGATGAATGAGGGGGACGTCGTGTCGTGGAATATAATGATCGGTGCATATCTGCGTGCAGGAGATGTGGATAAGTCTCTTGACATGTTCAGGAGATTGCCTTACAAGGATGTTGTGAGTTGGAATACGATCGTGGATGGGTTGATGCAATGTGGTTACGAAAGACAGGCATTGGAACAACTCTATTGTATGGTGGAATGTGGGACTGAGTTCTCTGCCGTCACTTTCTCCATAGCTCTTATTTTGGCTTCCTCTTTATCACTCGTGGAGCTTGGGAGGCAACTTCATGGGATGGTCTTAAAATTTGGCTTTTGTAGAGATGGTTTTATAAGGAGTTCACTTGTAGAAATGTACTGTAAGTGTGGCAGAATGGATAATGCATCTATTGTTCTCAAAGATGTTCCTCTAGATTTTCTGAAAAATGAGAATGCTGGAGTTACTTGCAAGGAACCGAAAGCAGGAATAGTTTCATGGGGTTCAATGGTTTCTGGTTATGTTTGGAATGGTAAGTATGAAGATGGTTTGAAAACTTTCAGGTTAATGGTTCGTGAACTGGTTGTAGTGGATATTCAAACTGTTACAACCATTATTTCTGCTTGTGCTAATGGTGGAATTTTGGAATTTGGAAGGCATGTGCATGCTTACATTCACAAAATTGGGCATAGAATAGATGCTTATGTTGGCTCTTCCTTGATTGATATGTATTCTAAATCTGGTAGCTTGGATGATGCATGGACGATATTCAGACAAATCAATGAACCAAGCATTGTCATTTGGACTTCAATGATATCTGGCTGTGCTCTATATGGTCAAGGAAAGCAAGCAATTTGTCTTTTCGAAGAAATGTTGAATCAGGGAATTATACCAAATGAGGTTACTTTTCTAGGGGTTTTAAATGCATGCAGCCATGCAGGGCTGCTTGAAGAAGGCTGTAGATATTTTAGGATGATGAAAGATGCTTATTGCATCAATCCCGGAGTTGAACACTGTACTTCTATGGTTGATCTTTATGGTCGAGCAGGTCACTTAACTGAGACAAAGAACTTCATTTTTGAAAACGGTATCTCTCACTTAACTTCTGTGTGGAAATCATTTTTATCATCTTGTCGGCTTCATAAAAATGTTAAAATGGGAAAGTGGGTTTCTGAAATGCTACTTCAAGTTGCACCATCTGATCCAGGAGCCTACGTTTTGCTATCAAATATGTGTGCTTCTAACCATAGATGGGATGAGGCTGCCAGAGTAAGGAGTTTAATGCATCAAAGAGGGGTCAAGAAGCAGCCCGGTCAATCTTGGATTCAACTAAAGGATCAAATCCATACTTTCATCATGGGAGATAGGTCTCACCCTCAAGACGAGGAGATATATTCATATCTGGACATTTTAATTGGAAGGTTGAAGGAAATTGGATATTCCTTTGATGTGAAACTGGTCATGCAGGATGTAGAAGAAGAACAAGGGGAAGTACTTATTAGTCATCACAGTGAAAAACTTGCAGTTGTCTTTGGCATCATTAACACTGCCAATAGGACCCCAATTCGAATCATAAAGAACCTCCGCATTTGTACAGATTGCCATAACTTCATTAAATATGCATCTCAGCTTCTAGATCGTGAAATAATTGTAAGAGATATTCATAGGTTCCATCATTTTAAGCATGGTGGTTGCTCTTGTGGAGATTATTGGTGACAAAGGTAAAATATGCAATTACCAAGTCTACAATATAGTTTTCATGCTCTGAAACCACTCATCAGAACATAGTATGGTATGTACATCTCAACTTATCAGTCCATCTGAGACTTGGTGCAGGGGAGTAGAAAAGATAGCAGGGAATCCTTTAACTGGTTGGTTCCTGGACATTAAATCCACGGTTCATATTTTCTACATTTTTTTTTATCGTAAGATCAAATTTGTATAATGATTTTGTTATCAGATGTTAGCCTGACCAATCATTTCAATCTTAATATTATCTATGATGTATCATCTTCTATATGACAATACAAGGCATTGATGAAGTACAGCATCAGATCAGATTAAAGTTGTAATATGAGAATACTCAATCAACTAAGTTTTGCTCAAAATATGGAATGGGTAATGCTTTATACACAGCATTTTTATTGTGATAAAAAAATGTTTTTTTTGGGATTTAGCACTCAAAATGGTCCAGGGAGACATAAGGTCGGTTGGTGGTTAAGAGGAAAAGGTCACAATTTTGATCTCTCATGTTATAAAAAACTAACACATTAATAATTAACATTTGTCGATAAAAATGTTTGTTTGAGTTCCTAATTCCTTGTTTAGTGTTGGTGAACTAAAAACAATTAACTCATCCTGTTTAGTCTACCTAAAATTAAAATAAATAAGAAAAATTGAAAAATAATAAAAATGGAATAGTGGTAAACGTTTTAGGAAATAGAACGAAATTTATATTGCAAGTTCAAAAAGAAGTATTTAATTCCCAGTACCAAATAGCTTAAAAAATAATTAATTAAACATAAAAAAATAAATGCAAATGCAAGTGAGAGAAAAAATTGTGGAACTTCCTAAGACCCCAATTACTTGGCTTTATATGTTACAAACTGACAAAGATAAATCATTGGTATTGGAATGGCTTCAGTGTTTGATGTACTAGTACTTAAGATGAATATGATGCTCTTGTAACTTTTGGTTGAATGGGATTTGATTAGAAGTTTATTTGGGGGAACAAAAGTATAGCATCGAGGGGAGGGTGCATGGTACAAATCTAAGCAAGAACTAGCAGTGATACTTATGGTTATAGATGACCTATTAATGGAAGTCCATGAGCAGGGACCGAATCTATGACGTTTATGTCTGCGTTGTTCAATCCTGCATGTTAAGCAACCCTCATTGCCAACTTCATTGAAAGGTAAAGCCTTTTAGACTTCCCTATCCTGTTCTATGCTTTTTTTTTTTTTTTATATTCTGACAGAGGACCCACCTAACTCTGAATCTTGATACTCAAGGTCGTGCACATCAAGGAAGCTCTGGCACAATATCTTAGTTATCTAGATTCTGGTTTTGTAGCTTCTATCTAAGCCAATACCACTTTAATTATTCCTTGCACTATTCTCATGTTTACTATAATCATGCAAAGCACCATGCAGTTTATTTTATTATTTTTTATTGATAATACTTCAAATTGGAATTTTTCTAATGCTCAGTGGCCTAACAATTTCTCATGTATTACTAATATGAACAATCTAGTTCTTAACAAGAGAAAATCTTGAAGAATGTTGTTTCATTCCACAAAAAATGGCAATTTCAGGCAGAACTGGCTGGAAAAAAAAAGTAGTTAATTCGGGACATTGAATTGAAGCAAATGAAAAGTGTAGTGGTTAGTATTGCGATTAATAATTTCAAACAGAAGAAACGATACTAATATTTTCCCCCCTCATGTTTTGGATGGCAAAGAAAAAAATGATATGGGTAATTATCAATGTGTGGTTGTGCATGTTTTAACTTCTCTACTAATCAACATTACAACTTACGGGAAAAAGGCAATGTAGAAAAGGACTTGATCGTGTATTATTGTTTAAGTTGTTGTGGTCGTTATAGGTGAGACACAGCTTAAGAATCACTTGATTTTTTTTTTGTCTCCTGTAGGGTAAGTTAAATTTTCAGTTATATGGACGAGTTATTTGTTCTTTTCCGTTTTGCACCAATCATAGACTAAATGAACAATATTATTGGTTGAGTTTTTTTTTTTTTTTTTTGAAGGATAATATTCGTTGAGATAGAGATAGATAACCATTGTTTTGATCGAGTGCTTAAATTACATTACAGGGACAGTTTGGTCTTTGTGAACTACAAGTATATACAATACTATCATGAATGTGAATTTGTTAGACCTGTAGTTTTAGATTCATTAATGTGGTGCAATGTTTTTTGATGCTTTAATGTGGTGCAATGTAAGTTCTACATTCAGTGATTCATCCCCAAATCAATAATGCGGTCAATGTGTCAAATTTTGATTGCAGAAAATTACACTCCGTAGTTTTCACTAAAAATAAAAGATTAAGAGTAAGGGTAAAACAAATAAGACAGGTGAAGTTAGACTTTATCTTAAATAGTTCACTCATTTCTCAAATCTAAGGTCTAAGTTTTATCTATTTATTTGACTTAGACCATTTCTGAAGGCTTATATATGTGACCTTTTTGAATGTTTGTTTAAAATTAAACTTACTTTGTAGAAACTAGTAATTAAGTCAAATTTGTTTCTACATAGCAAGCCTTTAATGCAAGCTAATGGGCCTAATTTCTTAAATAAACCAAGTATATAATTTTAAAATTTATAATAAAACTTAATAGAATATAATAATAACAATGGAAAAACGATTGTTAAGTTAATTTGTTATTTATATTTACTTACATAAGTCCGTCAGTTAGGTTTAAATAAACGTTTTTTTAACATTTTTAACTAAATAAACTTAAAAAAACAACTAAGTTTAGTGTAGGTTAGGTAATTATCACATAATTTCATCCATAAGTAAGAGTTGATTAAAGCTTTATTAACTTGTTAAGCTTCCGTTAATCAACTCACATCAAATTTAGTATGAAATGAACCGGAAGGCAGACAACTCAACCTGCCTTCAACAAATCGACTTTCAATTCTTAGAATCAATGATGCCTGTCTTCTTTGTATTCAAGAAATTAATATCAAATTTTGTCTCCATCGCCAGGAGTTGGAGATTCATTGGGAGGTTCGCTTGGGATGCACTACTCCTAGTTCGAGTCGAAAACAAGTAAACAGAAAAGAACATGGATAAGGGCACAAGGCACTTTACTTTATAAGAAGAAGAAAAAAAAAAAAAATATATATATATATATATATATATATATATACTATAAACCAACTAAAACAAAAGATATCATTGATGACTTATTGTAGAAGAGAGGTAAGTGAAAGAAAGGAAACTAGGGGGGAGCACTTGAAGGAGAAAATTATGATGTGATATACAATCTTTGGTTCATAGGGTTTGATTTCGCTTTAGTCACTCACTACTCAACCAACTTTTTCAAGGTGATGTTCGTTAGAGACACATAAAGTGGATGGATGGATCCATCTATTTGATATAGTACTATACATTGCATTACAACATATATATTATGTAAAACAATTCTAAACATATATATATATATATATATATATATATATATATATATATATATCATAATCTTGCGTATGTGTGGGTATGTCCCTTTCACTCACCAAACGGATTTATTAATATGATGTAGCTTGACTTTCTATACGTAATAATAACATGCTCCACAACAAATTGAATTTAAGGGAAAGGCATAGAGAGTGTCATTGTGGTGTGCCTCATTATTATATTATAACAACAACTTAGGTGGCCAGGCCTAGGCTCTAGCTATATTGTACTTGTCAAATCTAGATTCAAAGGTTGCATATATATTCTTGATTGCTAGCTCAAGCTCCAATTCCAATAGATTGATCTTATCCCCTAAGATATTAAGAATGAGACAAAGAATGGAAAGGCTTGTCATTCTTCCTTTCTCTGCTGGTTGCATCTCTGAGGCCAGTGTTGCTGTTGGTGTTCCATATCCAAGAAGATCAAAACCAGACACCAATGCACCACCTCCTACAATAAGTCTCTCCCTCTCAATTAATTTGACTGTTTTTCTTTCATTTTTCTATTTATTTCATCATGCTTGTACAACTTTATTTTTTGGATAAAATAAAAGCAATACACTTATAAATTAATGCATGTTCTCTTTCCCATTTATATGAGACGTGCATGTTTGATAAAAACATGAGAAAGGTAAAAAAAGAAGAAGAAGGTAATGTTAACTATACAATTATACAGAGCTATATACCTCTGTTAGCTATACAATTGTGCAAATGAACTATCAAGATAGCTATATGTGTGTATAAATCTAAAACATATAAGATGAATTTTATTACTCCAGTCTTCATATTGGATTCAATGTTTTTTAGTGTATCATGTTTTAAAAAATTATATAATTTAAAAATTAGTTGATAAATTATATATTTTTTTATTACAAAATAAATAGATTTATAAATTACATACCTATAAATGTTTATTATATTTAAAAAAATTGTATATATACATAATCACACAATACATCATATTAATTAATGTTTAAAAATTTGTTAAATTTAGGGTACTATCAAATTCAATTTTTTACAAAAATAATTTTTGATTAGGTTTTATTTATCTTTCTATCGAAACTTTGGATTATTCAAAATCATTTTCTACTCTGAAGGTTAAAATAAAAGAATTTTTTTGTTAAGTTTGTATTTTATATAAAAATTTTAAAATAAAGTGATTGGTCGTAACTTATTTTTTTATGTGTCACGTGCTCTCAATTATGATATATTTGAATTTGCTTGATTTCCATCTGATCTCGTTTCTATAATTATATTATATGAAACAAATGTAGAGAGGTCTAAAAGCGTCGAGGATTCAGAGATTTTGTCCGGAGAAAGCATGAAGAACTCGTTGAGGCTGCTAGATGTTGTTCCCAAGCCTAACCTATCCAACGGCTTCAATAGGCTGGTCAAGGGTTTCAAGAATATTTCTCAATTGTTTGGTGAGAAATTTAACATGGTTTCATTTTACAATCCCCTGATATGATTTATCTGTGGATTTATGAGATTAATTTTTATACATTAGAAAATCTTTAAAAATCATGTTAAGTATGATTTTAAAAATAATTACTACAAAAGTTAATATGATAATTTATGATTGAATATGACAATATAAAAAACTTTATATTATTAATATATTTTAATCAATTAAAAATTTTAATTTTTATATATTATTACTGTAAAAAAAAAACAACCAATCAACTAAAAATAATGATATATCTAGCCGCACCTTCCTTCCTGTACGGCTACCTTGGTATGACTTCATTCCAATCACTAACCCTGTCTTTTTGAAATAGTTATTTAAAAAATTATATTATATGGACTATTTAGTGTGTTGGAATGGTTGTGATAGAGGAGCAGAAAACCAATGTTGACACTTTCCGAAGCAGTAAGCACAAAGCGATGGGATGAGTGTCCCTTTTCATTGGTTGAACGTCCATTCACGTGGGCTTAAAAAAAATTATAAACAGACCCTTACTCTTAATTAAAATCATAATTTATTTGTGTTACATGTACATTAATTTCAGTGGAAAAAGATGAGTTTGAAGAAGTGGAAATAGACATGGAAATAGGGTGCCCAACAGATGTGCAGCATGTGACACACATTGGTTGGGATGGCATTGCAACTTCTGCTGCTGACCCCATGAAGGGATGGGATGCTCTCATTCCTCCTGAGCTCCTCTCTCAATCTTTACAGCACCACCAAGACCTCCCTAATTTGGAAGCAAAACATGATGAAGAAACATCATCTCCCGTTAAGCCTTCTCCTAATTAATTCCACCTTTCATTCTTTTACATGTTTGAAACTAGAAATGTGATTTTATATGTTGTTCAGCAGATATAAATATATATTATGGTGAGTTCAATTTTACAATGTTGTTAGTTATGTTTCAGTTTCTCTGTAAATGTATAATTAAACCAAGATAAATATCTCTCTCAGTTTATAAACAATTTCCTAGTTTATATTCTTTCTGTCGGTCTCTTTACCGTATTTTTTAATAACTAACCAAGACGCAGAGATTAAGGTAGGATCAAAACAATTTCACATCATGTTGTTATACTACTTCTCTGTACCCAAAAAAATGTTCTTATACTTTTGTTTTTAAATTTTTTTTGTGAAATATTAAATCATTTGACTCAGATTGAGAGAAAGAAAGAGTGCAAAAGTAAGTGATGTAAAACAAACTTTTTTCAATCCCAAAGAATAAATAATGTTATTCTTAACATATCAACCATTAAAGTGTAACTGACCATGAACATGTAAGTTCATTCTTATTTGCTCTACCTTATTAAAAACGAAATTGAGTTCATCTTAGAAAAGTGTTTTGTGTAACTTTTTTTGACAAACTTGTAAAATGAAAAAAAAAAAAAAAAATCTCAACTCAAAGTAGCTACTTTAAACAATGATCAGTAATAAGTAATAAGGAGAAATAGAAAGATATAATGTTTATAGATAGTCCTAGCTATATTTTCTAAGCATGATATCCAGAATTGGGATTTGAACATCGTAGGAGACCCTAGAACCATTCGTGCCATGTTGACATGATATATATACTCTACATAAATAAGTTGTATGCTACTAGTATTTGGTAAATCCATGCATGCTAATCAAGATGTGATTGACAAATTCAATTAAAAGAAGGCGAGAATAGGAGAGAGAAATTAACATTATAGAATACATGATTTACATCCATCTCTATTGCACAAATTGTCCATTCATAGAGAATGAATAAGAAAAAGTAAACAAAGCTAGTAAGCACTTTCTTCACTTGATGTAGTATGGAAGGTCCAAGACGTAGAGGAGGAAGTAGGCCCAAATAACACCCGAAATGCCTCCGAAGAAGAAGCCTCCGGTGAACTTAGCCCAGCCATCAGCAGTTTGGAGCTGATCGGGCTCCTTCTTGCGGCCCGTCAAGGTCAGCGAGGGAGCAGTGGATGGGTCTCCTTCGTTGAAGGATGAAATCCCATAGATTGTGAGGCAAAGGCTGAGGATCACCACAAGCCCACCGGCGGCGAGAGACCCCGCTTGCCCGGCGATCTCGGTGTTCCTCAGAGGCCCGGCCTTCACGAATGGGCCCACCAGAAGGTATCCGTGGGCCAGGCCCACCTCGATCCCTCTTAGTAGTGGGCTCACTGCTGTTCTGTATGCGGGGAGGTTGGACAAGTACCATGCGATCAAAGGGCTGGATGTAACTGGGGTTTCCAGGCTTCCAATGAATGGGTCACCGTTTATTGGCTGAATCACTTGATAGGTTGGCTGCCAGTAAATTTGCAATAACCATAACCAAGAAAAACATTAAATTTAATTAAACCAAACAAAGAGTTTATTTACTATATTAAATTTAATTTAAATAAAGTCCGATTACACTTAGGGTCACCACAATGAAATGTAAGACTTGGACGTTTAATTCGAATTAAATATAAATCAGTGTTTGATCCAATCTTAGCCCACAAAAACACCAAATCTCCAAAAATAAAAATAAAAAAAAAACTTTCACTAGACTTTACTTAATTTAGATGTTTGAGTTGAATCTGAACTTCCTTGGATTGTCTCACTATAGCCCACAACCTTCATCCAGCCGACTAACCCATTTTTTCACTTCTAGTTACACTATCATTCAAGTTAACATATTATGATAAAATTGTTGAAATATATAATAATTTAATTTAAAGTTATATCTTCAATTATTTTTAATTGATTGACAATGTAAAAATACTGATATTGAATAACTAATTGTTTCTGAAAATTAAACTCTTATTTTAAAAGTTATATATATATATATATATATATATATTAATTGACACTGATAATATAATGAAATTAAACTTTTCCAAAAGATGTTCTTTGATACCACTATATCTCTATGACTCTATCCTAGATTCCTATACCATTATAGCAAAGGACTCGGATTTATGTAAATGTAAATCGCATACATGATAACATACTTACAATCAAAATTATATTATGAAAGATGAATATATTGCCCTAATCTACATTAACATTACTAGTATATTCCAAGAAGAAAAGAAAAGGGTCATCCGTATTAGCTCAAAAAGGACATTGGTTAGAATTAGATAGATAAATAAGAAGAAAAGAGAGTAATTACTAATTAGAACATAAATTGGAGGAAGTAGTGTACCTTCTCTGATTGGATGGCCTTAACAGTGAAGCTAAATTGCCTTCTAGAAGGCATGAGGTGGAGTGGTGAAGAGCCAGAGAGGCCCTTGGGAGCTACAAGAGTCCTAGTGAAGGAGGACTTGAGTTGGCTTGCCATTGGGGAAGCAGCTGCCATGATGATGGCCTTGTGTTGTTGTCAGTTTCACAAATGAAACACCACAACAACAAAAAAGAGTTAAAGACAGTGTCTCTAGTGAGGGACCGAACTGGCTAAGTAGTTCCATGGCTCAATGCAAGATCAAGATTGTGGCTGTTGAAGCCCCTCTTATCTCATTGGCTGATATTCGTATCAAAACCTTATCCCTTATCCATAACACAACCAAACTTTCCATATAAAATTTATATTTTTATGTCTTCATCATGGGCTTTTTTGGGCCGGGTAAGCCCATCTTGCAGGCCCACTTGTTGCTTCTTCTTTCCATTCCTCAACCCTTCACAGGCCAACTCAAGTTCGTGAGGAAATTCTTTAAAGCACCCCATTTTTGCTTGGTAAGCAAGCAATCCGTAATACAAAAATGGGATAGACTAAACCATAAATGGGATGCATTAAAGAATTGTCCTTCATGACTTGTTAGTTTGGAAATTAGTGGCTTTCAATTGTATCCTTATCTGTGGGCTAAACTTCCTGTGATTTTTATAACATGGAGGCGCAGGAAGCAATTTCCCAAATTTATTAAGACACCCTTTTATTTTGGAAAGTTTAATATAGAATATATTTTTTAAATTTTTATAATAATTATTTTTAAATTATATTTATAATATTTTTAATAATTAAATATATAAAAATATATGTAAGGAAAAAGAAATTAGTTTGGTGATTTTAATTTCATCTTCGTATTAAGGATGAAGTAAGTAATTAAATTAATTGACGTGAAGTTATTTTAATTTAAATAATATTTAAAATTTAAATTTTGAAAATGTAATTGTGTTCAATATTTAGAAAAAAATATTATTGATAATAACTTGAATAGAATTGTTAAGCATATAAAAATATTTTCAGTAATTAACCAAACATATTTTTTATCAAATATTTGAAAATAAAATTCTTATATTTTATTTTTAAGAATAATATTTTTAAGACTAAAAAAATTATTCTGCATCCATATTTTATTAAATGTTATAAATGTATATTTTTATTTTATTTATGCACAACCTAATGGTGTTATTTTAAAAAAAAATAAGACAACTTATAAGCAGCTTGTTCAAATGCCATTAATTTAATTAAGTTAACTTACAAAATATTTCCAATCATTTAATCAATTATTGTTGCAGCGAAACCATTGGTTAAATGATTAGTTTAACTTTAAACTAAAAACCCTCTAAAAAAAGAGACTTTAAACTAAAAACTAAGCATCTGTCGTAAAGTTGTTAAAAAATAACTTTAAAAACTTTATCAAAATGATTTTTTTAAGAAAAGATAAAAAAGTTGCTTCTTTAAAAAGTATAAAACTATTATGTTTAAAGAAAAAATAGTCTAAATAAAAACACAAAAGAATA
>PYAF01000504.1:423626-437085 GCA_007407185.1 Glycine tomentella | reverse complement strand
GCTGATAAGAATGTGTGACTTTGTGACTTGGGAGTGTGAGAGACATTGAAGGAGATAAGACACAACTCATAATAACAGAAGATAAAATTTGTTAGGAAATAGGAAAAAATGGCAGATAGAGATCTAATATAAGAATTTAGATCCGAAAATAACTGCTGTTAGAATTGAGATATGCAACTAAATATTGCAAAGCAGAAAAGTGCTGTTTTGAGGTAACAGCAGCAACAGATTTTTTCATGTCATTTATTCCGAAACTAATGTTTGCATTATGCTACATACGCTTCTACTTAAGTTAAAATGTTTTACTTAATAGACCCTAACCACCATAAATTTAATAAACAAAAATTAATTATGGTTTCTCCTAACAATGAAGCGTGTCACATTTTCCTACCAAAGTATATGATGGAGAGTAACGTTACAATTTTTCTTGTACTACCCAATTAAAATTAAAATTGTACTACAATAAAATAACTTTCCATATTTAACCTTAATTTATTGTGTTACATGTACTTACTTGGTCGCATTTTATACGACGTTTCAGCGAACGGTAAAGTCATTTCATAATGATTGTCATTTTATAATACTAATAAAACATTAAATTTTTTCTAATTATATCTTTTAATATTTATTATGGAGTAAACATAAAAAATAAATATACATGAGAGGAAACTAATTAATACAATATATATATATATATAATTACCCCCTTCATCTCATTTTATATTACGTTTTAGTAAAAAAAATGTCTCATTTTGATTGTCATTTTACAATATCAATAAAATATTATTTTTCCTTATTATATTCTTAACTATTTATTATAGAGTAATAAAATAAAATAAAAATACACATGAGAGTGAATATAATTACTAATATGAAAGACAAGAAATGCATTAAGAAATTACATCATAAATTTTATGAAACTTAAAATATTAATTATATTTCTTAATTCTTTTATCAAAACCTTAAATGTCAAACGAAATGGAATGAAGAGATACAAATGAAGCGATACAAACGAAACAAAGGGATGCAAAATAATTCGTATGAAATCTAAAATATTAATTATATTTTTAAATTATTGTGTCAAAACCATAAAAGTAATTGTTCTACAGTATAAAACCTTAATTTAATTAATTTTAATTATTAATGACAAAAATAATTAATGACAATTCTTAATAATAACATTTATTGCATGTATTTTGCACACTAAATTGACACTAATATGGTATTGTACTTAATATTTATTTTATTACTTTCCCTTTAGGCACAAGGGACAAAGAACATTGTGGATGCTATAAATATAGTATAAAGTTTGTGGGAAATGGTGAGGTCTCATTTTTCTTTTGTGTGCTGTTGGTGTGTGGGGAAGCAAAAGATTTCATTGCAGAAAATATCTTCAAATCTTCACTTCCATTGCTTCCAGAGCTCCACTGTCTTGAGCTGAACCGAACCCCATCTTTGGAACATGATCATCATAATCCATTTTGCCAATTCCAATTTTCAATTCTGATTCCTTCTTCTTCGAAATGGAACAAGACAACCTTAACAATAACAACAATTGTGATGAGGACACCTTTGTGTGTGACTCAAGAGAAACAAAAAGAAGCATTGCTGAGAGAAGGGGTTTCAATTCCAATGCTGCAAGAATCAACACCGCAAATCCTTCACCTTCCCTTGTTGCTCGATCACCTCGTCTCACCATTCCCCCTGGCATTAGCCCCAGTGCCTTGCTTGACTCTCCCATCATGCTTCCAAATTCGCAGGTTTTGGTGTTGTTTTTTTCAATCAAAATTAGACCTTTTGATTATATATATGCATCTCTTTAGATACTTTTTGGTGTTGTTTTTCAATCAAAATTAAAGAGTTTTTCCTTGATAATCCGCGGAATGAAGATTTACATTTAAGATCATAGATTGTAAAAAAATTCAATTTTGATTGGAAAACAGAATAAGGCACTGTATTTAAGCTTGGTCCTGTGTGATCACTCTTTTGGTCATTGTTTTGAGATTTCTGATAAAAAGATTGATATTTTTTTTATGATTGGGGTTATAGGACATATCTCCCACCACGGGCTCTTTCTTCACGCTGCCACTTCTCAGCCATGAAGGATCAATGCTCACAACTGAACAAGGGAATGTGGATGTGTCAACCGCATCTGATGTGGCTGCCTCTTTCAAAATCAAGCCTGGTGGACATTTTGATCCTAATCATTTGTCTCCTTACTCCGCTTCTCTAAATCAGGTACCCTTCTTCTTTGTGGTTGTTAATTATTAAAATCATTATCAACCAATCCATAATGTAATTGTGTTGTGCTTATTTCTGTCAGGGACATGTTTTATTAAATTTTTTATGCCTATTTTTTTCACGGTGAATAATTTTTATTAAATTGTTGATGCTTGCTGCTGCAGATGCATTACTTCTGTAATCTATTCCTTCCTTTTTCAGTTGTTGATTTGAAAATTGAAAGCCAAATTTCTCTCAGTTGGATGTAGTTGATGTAGAGAATAGGCAATAGAAGTTTGTTCAATTAATTTTAAACAAATTTGTACAAATATCAAACCGAGCTTCTTGTGTCTAATTTTCTCAGATATTATCTTATATGTGAAATCTCTATTTAATTGAGTTATATTTTTCTATTGATACTAGTGTAATTTGATAACCTTGAATTCATTAGGTTTCTAGTAATTTCCACTCGGTAAAGGGAGGAAATAGAGAGAGCCACCTACTTGCTCAAGTTCCGCCACCATTAGATTTTTCATTCCAAGTAGATTTTTCAAAAGGCCATTCTGTGAAAAATAGTGAAGTGAATTCGTACAATGATATGAAAATGGTAAATGATGCGATTCTTAATGCCAATAATGTTGAGATGCCAATGTCTGACTCTGAGGAAGTAAGTGATGAAAGCGCTCTGCCGAAAAATACTATCAATGGTGAGGATTTTGGAGGGCCACCTGCTTCAGAAGGAGAACAGAAAGAGGCATCCCATACAACAGGAGCAGTAAGGACCTCAGAGGATGGTTATAATTGGAGGAAATATGGACAAAAACAGGTAAAAGGTAGTGAGTATCCCAGAAGCTATTATAAATGCACACAGCCTAATTGTCAGGTCAAGAAAAAGGTGGAACGATCCCATGATGGTCAAATAACGGAAATTATTTACAAAGGTGCTCATAACCATGCACAACCACACCCTGGATATAGAGCATCTTCACTTTCTACTGATGAGGTTTCAGACATGGCTGAAGACAGTACCTTAGCTAAAAGTGAAGGTGGGTATGTTTGGAGAAATATTCAAACAGGATTAAGAGATACAAAACAAAGTTTTGATTGGAAGGCTGATGGACAGGAAAGGACACCAACAACTTCTGCTGTGACTGAGCTTTCAGATCCTAACAAAGCTAAATCTCTGTGTATGCTTGAATCGGAGGACACTCCAGAGCTTTCTTCTACACTTGCCAGTCATGATGGCGATGAAGATGGAACCACTCAAGCACTTGTCTCAGCTGAAGACGAAGCTGAGAATGATGAATTGGATTCAAAAAGAAGGTTTTATACTCTACCCAATAAATGTCTTTATGGTCATATCAAATGGAAAGACAACTAAAATATTTCTGCATTAATTTGCTATTGCAGGAAGAAAGAGAGCTACACAGTTGAACCAAATTTGCCCCCTACTAAGCCAAGAGTGGTTATCCAAATTGAGAGTGATGTGGACATACTTGATGACGGTTACCGCTGGCGTAAGTATGGACAAAAGGTTGTCAAAGGAAATCCAAATCCTAGGTAATGATCTTGCCTTTCTTTCTGCACTTCTAGGCCTGTTTATACTTGTGCTAACTTGATTGAAATATTACTCTGATGTAGTGTTTCTCTATTTAATTAAATATTGTATAATTGGGATACTGTACCCAATGGTGTCATGTGTCCAATGATAATGTGTGATTCATGTAGCTGACTTCACGTGGTAGGGATAAGGTTTTCGTTGCTGTTGTCATTTTTGGGCTATTGGGCTTTCAAATGAAGTTTCAAGTTTTCAACTATTTGTAGAGTTTTAATAGATTTAAGGAGATATACATATGAATCAATTATACTAGATTTGTATTTCTTAATGTTGAACGCTGATATTTTCTGTTTCTTGTTCACTGCTCTTTTTGTTAAGTAGACAATTTCCATTCTAAAGTTGACAGTGTGCTTGTTTGATATTGTTTATAAATATTTGTATCTGTTTATTATTCTATTCCATGTCTTCCTCATTGTTTATTTATTTGAACTGGTTTTGTTTTCAAAGCATATCAATGGTTTATTATTCTACAGATTGTGTCGATTCATTCTCTATATTTTTCATTGGCTCAATATGCTTGTAATTATGTCAAGGTGTTATGATATATGGTTATATACTTATATAGCATTCATGCATTAAGCTGATATGCATTTAACATTTTCTCATGGGTCTCTTCCAGGAGCTACTACAAATGCACAAGTGCGGGATGTATGGTAAGAAAACATGTGGAAAGGGCTTCACAGAATCTGAAATATGTCCTTACTACTTATGAGGGAAAGCATAATCATGAAGTGCCCACAGCTAGAAGCAACAATCAGGTAAACTCAAGTGATGGTGGTTTACCTCCCAATGCTGCTAATGGACAAGTTGCTCTTACATTACCGGGGAGTGCCAGCATTCCAAAGCCTGAAACTCATCAAACTCTTGGACATCATTTTGATAGAAAACCTGAATTCAGCAACGAGTTTCTCAGGCCTAGTTTGGTTGGAAGTTTCAGCAATGATATGAAGTTTGGGTCTTCTCCCCTTTCCCATATGAAGTATCCTTCCTTGAATAACACCATGCCTTATGGCTCCTATGGACTGAACCCTGAACGTTGTGCCGCCCCTCAAGCTGGATCCATTGCCTCAATGTTCCCCGGTTTTCCAATGCCACTACCATTGAATCTTCCTTCATCTGGAAATGTTTCACTTGCTGGACTTAACTTTAACTGTGTCAAGCCAATGAATCCTGTCCAGTCTTTCCTTTCTGGGCAGCAGGTGAAGGACATTGATACAGGGTTCCTGAGGCCTAAACAGGAACAGAAGGATGATACTATGTACGGCTCGTGCATGCCCCCCCTAGATCATGCAAATGCTTCACTCACTTCTTCTTCACCATCACCATCCATTTATCAACGTATGATGCAGAATTTCCCTTCATAATTTCCTTTTTACAGCTATTAGCAACAGCAAATTCTGATGTTTTTTGTTTAGTATTCAAAGGTTTTTCGTTTTATTATATTATTGTTTCAGTTTTTTTTCTTCTTTAAATTTGTCAAACAAACTATGATGTCTTCATACAAATCGCATACCAATATTTGTAACTAGTTCTTAGTAAGTAAATTTCTTTTGCTCTATGACAGTTGTTTCAATTTTTATTTTTTATTTATTGAAACAAAATATGAAATCCTTTACATACCAATATTTGTAAATAGTTATCGGTAGGTAATGTTATTAATTAAAAACATATGGTTCTTTAGAATGTCCCCCCTCTAAAAAATGCAGCTCCACTCCCTATGGGATTGTCCAAGTCATCTCCAAAAGTAGCGTTAAACCTTTACCCTGTGTGAAGAGGAAATATTACTTGAACACAAACTCATCACATCATATTTAGGCACAACCAAAGAAATAGTAACAGCACATTGAAACTAACAATTAAAAACTAATCAATAGAAGAAAAAACTCTCACGTCCTTCCATTCCTCTAAATTTTTTGAAAGACCCAACGGCATAGAAGAGCATTGGTTAATCAATTTTCAACTCAAACGTTTATAAAATTTTGGTAATATTAAAACTACTAAATACAACCTATGGAGGGTGAGTAGTTTAATCTATGATATTGGTGTTTAAAATGTCTATTAACTTTTACCAACGATTAATCTTCGTCGAAAAATCTGATTATCATCTAACAATGGACTAGTAACTAGAATATTAGAATCAACATGTACTCATATTTTCGCATTAACGTGTGACAATATGTGGAAGCACTTGTCTAGTAGTCATTTCTTATATTCAACTTGTCTACTACTTGCTCTTGATTTGTTCTTTATCTGTTGTTGAATCCTACACCCTTATTCAAGCATTTGTACGGCTTTTTGGTTGCTATCATTTTTTGTATATAAGCTACAAACATTGCCTCCACTAAAGTTCATTCATCTAAACACTTGTCTAGATTTGTTCGTTCCATTTTACCATAGTTTAGATTGTGGATTTTCTTCTTGTTCTCCTTTGTTATAGTTGTAACATTTTCCTTATGACTTGATTATTTTATGTTGTCCTTATTTGGTTCTAATGGTTGCCTTTGCCAATTTTTGGTATTACGGCATTCTCTACATTGTTCTATCTTTAACAACTTAGTATTTCATATTTGTTTGATGTTGTTTTTGCTTAGTTTTGACAACATCCTTGATTGCCTTCATTACAATCACCCAACATTAGCCTCTATTGTTGTTGCTTTTTATATTAAACTAGAATCACCATGTCTAGTGAAACATGATAGCCTTGTCATTACCATCTACCTTCATTACTAACAAATTATGTGTTTGCCTTTTCAGTGAGTCTATATGTTCATGCTATCAGCCTTCATTGTTGACTCGAGTGCCCAACCTATACTGCAAGTCTTTTTGTCAATTGCCTAGTGATTTGTTCAAGATAGGATTATTAACTTTGATTGAACTCTAAGAAAGCATTGATCAAAATGCCCTTATGTGGTTTTAAGGTCACAAGATATAGGTGCGATTCCTTGGCATGACCGAGATATCATGATCAGGAAGAACTTTTATACGAGTTTGAGATGAGTTAGATTTCCTCACATGAAATCGAAGACTTTTAGCTGCATGCTTTGTTTTCAGGTAAAGAAGTACTTTTGAGACATAAATTTACCAAATGATCAAAATCGTTGTTTTTGTTTTTATTTTGATTTTATCTATTGGATTTGCATTAGAACGCACAAGCATCATTTCTTCTAACTTCAAATCTAATCATAACATGCACTTAGTGACAATATTATTCACGAGAACATCTTAAGAATTCAATATTTAGGGGTCGACTTCGTTCTAGCCCTAAAATTTCGATCAATGCAATGCTTTTGTGCAAAGTAACCTACTCACATGGATTGAACCTCTAACCTAGTCTAGAACAACTAGCCTTCATTACGGACACATAATTGGTCAAGTGTAATGTGGTGTTTGTGTAACTAAACTCACTGAAGTACTGAACCCAGCTAGCTATACATAAAAAATACAAAATCTCTTGCTCAACAACCAAATTAGTAGCAGTTACATTAATTCATGTAATCCTAAACTACAATACATGGGAGAAACGAAGACTTCAGCAACAAGTGCCTTTGCAAAAAGCCTTCTCTCAAATGACAAGACCATGGGAGAAATTAGATCTAAGAGAAGCCCAAACAAACAAGCAACTACCACACTGATTATCATTTTATTGTCGAGAAAATAATGATAAAGAAAGTGGTTACGATCCCAATTCCTGTGCAATATACATAACACTATTCAAATTCAACCAAACAATAGCAGTATAATTCTATCAGCTTCAGCTACAAAATTGTAATATATGCTGTGATACACTTTCTAGTAGTAGCTAGAACGCAAAACTAAACATGCACATCAAACAGCCCTTACCCAAATACAGTTACTAATATAGATACCAACAAGGACAAAGATGTAAAATAATAAGAAAAAAAAATGAATGCTGCTATAGATACCTTTATCTGCTTAAGTTCATCATCCAACAGTCTAAACATTACTCTGCATAGGAGTAGAATTTGTAGTTGCTAAGCTCCTTCTGAATCAAAGCAACAATGCCCAACATGGCATCTAAATATTGTTTTATCTAAAACTGGTATTTGAATTCCGATGGACCAATACTAATTTATCAGGTAACAATCCTTTCATTTTATGGAATGAAATTTGCTCTGGCCATACACAAGAAACATGCAACTGGGGATCATTTAAGATGCTTTGCACAATTAACCTCTCCAGATTAAAAATCCACATTATACTAGAGCTCAAATTAGCCGTTTCCAGATTCAAGTAGAAAGTGTTCATTGAAGGATTATTACCTTAAGGTTACTCTGTTCACATGGTCATATAATAATCCCCATTTAAAATTTCAATCCCAATATGAGAAAACTGTAAGTTTTAATCCCTGCCATTAACATTAGAGAAAACTTTCTAGCAGTATAAAATCACTTCAAAAATTTTCTGGCAGTGATAAACCACGGTAATAGTTATGAAGAGCATGTTTAATACAGTAGTTTATCACGGCCAGAAAAACTTTGGATTAACGTAGGAGTCTTTCCAAAAATACAGTCAGAGTAAAGGTAATACAGAGTATCCTTTTTATACAAAAGTTGGCACGTTTTTTCGAACATGCACTATAAAACCTACAATTTCTCCTTTCAAGAACTAAAAGGAAAAGAAATGATAATCAGTCTTACCATAATCAACTTCTTATCTTACTCAAGTGAAACTGAAATTAGATATTCTTCCTTCTACATGATAATCAGTCTTAACCAAAGCCATCCAAAAGAATCACATCACATACACTACCCATTCACTTGAAACTAGCCCTAAACCTGGACACAATCAATCCATCACAGATATCGCAACAAACCTCATATCAACATATTCATCAATAAACACAAAACCAACTACCTAAAAGAAAAAGAAAACTTATTAACACACACAAGAAGTTGGTAGTAGTAGGTCAACAACACCACTTTAACTTTCATTATATGGAACAATATACATATTCCATCCTTAAAAAGAAGGGTTCAGTTAACAATCTCGTTCTCAATTCTCAATAAGAGAATAAATAAATAAAACCCTTCTCTACCCCTTCATACACAGCATCATCATAACCCCTTCCCTTAAAAAACCCACTTCCAAAATACTCAACGACATCAACTTAGGAAACAAAAAGAAAAGAAAAAAGACTGAGAACTACGAATGAAGGAGGGGCCATAACGATTCCAACGATCGATTGAGATCACTTCTTCAGGCTTCCGCGAACACCGGGACGAGGCTTGGAGGTGTCGGGAACGATGGTAGCGTGAAGATTGACGACTTTGTCCTCCTCGAAGGGGATCTTGGGGTGACGCGCGTCGTGGTGGATCTGCATCGATTTCACGTCCGGCGCCGTCACCTTGCAGTGAGGGCACTCGTATTTCGCGTGCCCGCCCTTCTCCAACCCGGTTCGGTCCTTCATACCCGCCTTCCCGCCGCCGCGGTTCGTGGTCGCCGCATCCACCTTCGCCGCGATCTCCTTCGCCGTGTGCTTCTTCGGCTTCGCCTTCCCTGTCATCGTATCGTTTCAGCGATCAATGAATGATTGATTCTTTTTTCTTTTTGTAGTCGCGTTTCTGTTTTGATTTGCCTAATTTCGAACAGGGGAAGAGAAGGTAAACCCTAATTTAGTTCGAACGCCAAAAGAGGGGCTGCGTTGTGCTTGCGCGTTTGGTGAATGGATTTTGGGTATTAGTAGGCATGAAGTGAGGGGGGGCTTATCTGGAACCCATTATTTCAGTATTTTTTCATAATCTCTCAACTCGGGACACGTGGTTATTTCTCATTCGTTGATATTTGGAGTCTCCAATTGTTTTCTGACATGTGTTAGCATCAACTTGTGCTTAGGACAGTGTATTAGATTCCCAACTATCTTATCAGCTATCTTTGTTAGGAATAGGATTCTATATTTTTATGCATGTCTTTAACTAGTTATTGTGGAGGAATTAAGCATATACGGCTTCCAAAATTTGATATTATTAATTTTCATCGATTATTAAACATAATTGATAAACTAATAGTTCTAGTTTAATTTGTTGAGTAGTTTATATGAATTATCGTAATTTTTTGTTATACTTAAATTCAATTCTTATGATTAAAAGAAAATATAATTAACGTTTGTATGTAATTTAACTTGAATATTAAAATTTACACTATAACATGTATAGTGTATGTCAAAGTGATTACTTGATTATAGATATTTGACTCGGTTTTAGTTAGTTAACGACAATTAAGTTGGTTGATGAAGTTTTAGTTGAGAGATTTGGTAAGTTGTGTGGAAGTTAAGGCTTAATGAACATGCATACAAACGTATGTAAACATTTTGATATATTGAATTAATATAATAATAACAAAGCTTTCATAAGAATGAGTTTTATTGAATATCTTATTCAATTTATTGAATCATTTTGGTAGACCATGATGGCATTAGGGTGTGTTTGAGTAGTTGTTGCAAATATTTCAAAACCATGTTCATGTAAAAGTGATAATTTGTCTCATTTATTTGAACATCCATTTAAGTTGTTGAAACATTAACTTGTAATTTCTTTCTACCTTGATTGTTTTAAAATCATGACAAATAAAAAAATTTAACCAATATAGTTAAGTTCACGCATGTACACTATGTCGAAACATTCGTGCTAAGCACAACATTATTGATATGGCATCCCAAAATGGAACAAAAAAAATTCTGGTCCACATATTGATGGGACTTGTGTGATGGATTATAATGCTATTAAGGCTTCTTTTTGTTTTTTAATATCTTTGTGGATTTTGGCTTCTACATATCTACGAGTAGCTAAGTTTCTCAATTGTTATAGTAAGATGTAACTAAACTAACTCTTGGGTATCTATTTTGAAATATTTATCCATCTTTATACTTCTACATCAATGTTTAACTTCTATGCATTTGAATTTTTCTCATTAAATCTGGAAAGGAAGTTAAACACCCAATAAACAATGCATCTATGGCTGGAAGTTGGTTTATTAGTCATATTGTAATCCTTAATCTTAATGCAAATTCATTAGTTATCTAAGGAATTGTGGTTTAACTAAGGAACTCAAGCTCTTATCATTTGAGGGATTAGGGTGTAAGTCATCTTTTGGATTGATGCTAAAATTTTAAATTAAAATGAGAATTTTTTAATACCAATTTTTTTTCTTAAACGATTATTATGAAATAGAAGAAGTATCTTATATGAATATTAATTATTAATATAACAACTATCAATGTTTTTTAATTATAAAACGTTTTTTTCCTGAAAATTATATTATAAAAACGTTAATCATATCGTAAACATTATGGACTAACTCATTAATTAATAATCGGATATGATCCCAACATAAATATGACATTGCTGATAAATACTTTCTAATATGATGTAATAACTGTGTAACTTATAACTGCATTTAATGTCTGGTTTTCAACCAGTTAATTATTAGTTATCAAGAATATAAATGTAATACTTCTTTCTTGCTATGAGACTTATCTTTTCCTTCTTATGTAACACCTGTTATAAGACAGAGAAAGTAACGACTTGCTTTGTGAATATAATAAAACCTACATCAAGCTATCAACTAAGCACATTTTTTAAAATAAAAAAATGAAAATAAGAATTAATTTCGTTAAATAAAAAAATATAACAAATTTGCATAAAGTTTTCTGGTTTTAACAATTTTTTCGACACATCAACAATTGAAGCTTCAATATTAACTAGCAATTGAAACTTCAAAACCAAATCCATTGCAGAATGCTATTCCCCTGAACCCTCCAATTCTCATACCACAAGCCAACATATATAATAGTTATGTATGTAATGCAGTGTTTCTAGATACACTGGTAATATTAACAAAAGAGTGAGATTGAGGTGACATGATAGTTCAAAATGTTACTTCTTCAAACCATAATAAAATGCAGTGGAAGCTTACAGAAGTTAACATATTCATAATTTAACCATAATATAAAAACTTACTCAAGACCAATTTATTATCCCTCTTAACCCTCTAACCTATGCACACTGATTCAGAGTCCTCAACCTCATCCTCCATAACCACACTGGTTACATCTTCTCTAGCAGTCATGCTAATGCTGGATGCTGATGATCTAACAGTGGTTTCTGGCACACCACCATGGGCAAGGACGGTTTTTCTCTTGCTTCTGCTTCTTCTCCATTTCCTCAACAACTCAGAAACCTCACTTTCATCTCCTAATTGTCCAGGTTCTTCTCTTGTAAGTTCACTCACCCTATGATCATTGAAATACTCTGGTGTCAACAGAAAGATGAGTGGCTTATAACAACATAGGAGAGACACAAGTAGCACAATGTAGACATACAAGGACACCCAAACATAAAATGTCCACTTCCAATTTCGAACCAATTCTTTGGTCCAAGGCAAATGGGATTTTATCACAATATCAGCTTCATATAGCTGTGGAAGAGATGATGTTCCTGCTCTTGGATGCAGAGTTACTCTAATAGTATTGCTTCTTCTATAATCTTCTTTGTGCCTCAGTATTTCTACATTAATATTCTGAGTCTCCCCTGAGATTCCAAGCACCAGAGGCACACCCATCATAAAGGTCCGGGCTATTCGAATTGGCGAGCTTCTAAACCGCAACATGCATGGCTGGCTAGATTTTGCTATCACATTTCCATTCACAGATAGGAGTTCTGCCGTCAACTGCAAAATGTCTCTAATTAACTAACTCTTAAAGAAACAGATCCTAGATCAAGTATACAATCCTACCAATCAGGTCTCTTTTTTTTCTTATATTCTCTCCTTGTTGACACAATTTTATCCTATGATTGAGTAATGGTAGAGCAAACTAAGATATATTTCAACTTATATTTAGTCAATATGGTTATGGCATAGGTAAGAACGGAATATAATCAGCCAGTGAGTCAAATGCATGATTTTCTTAATACTTGTCCAAAACCATAAGATTTTGCAAGGAAAAAGTGCTAGGACTATATCAGCATTTAGCAACTAGCAATTAACGACAAGGTAATAATTAAGTAAGAAATTGCGATAAAACAGGTCTGGTTTTATTTTGAAAAATGAAATATCAGAAAAATTTCTGTTAAAGGAAAAGATCTTTTGTTTTTCTGTTATTGTTGAGGTACTACTTTCGATTAAAGGGACTTTGATGAGGATAAGAAAAAGAGAGATAGATCTAAAAATCAACACCATATAGTATACACATAACATCACAAAACCACAGCCTCCACTACTCAGTGGTTGGGAAAGGTAAAGGGAGAAGGGTTGGGAAAAGTTCCCAGTTCGAATCTTTAACTGATATTTCTAACCAAACTAACTAACATTTACCTATAAAAAAATAACAATTTCCTCTCGTTAAAAAGTACATCAAAAAGCATATTACTTGAACAAGTCAATAATTTTCACAGACAAAGACATACCCAGGGGCGGTTCTGGACCCACTCAAGGTGTCCAACCGCACAGGGCCCCGAAAAATAAGGGGCCCCAAAAAATAAGGGACCTCAAATATTATTTATTAAGGGGTCTCAAATATTATTTATTGTAACATATATTCAATATTGAAAACTAGAGAAGATGGTAATATTTGATTTTTAATAATCAAGGAGTCCAAGGTTCAAT
>PYAF01000504.1:382823-411133 GCA_007407185.1 Glycine tomentella | reverse complement strand
GAAATTATTAAATCAAAAGAATTATTCTTCATTCTAACAATTGATTTTATTAAAATTTAATGATTAAAATTAACTAGTCATATCAATCACTAGATTTAAAAAATAATAATAAGAAATATAAGAAATAACTCTAAAAGAATTAGAATAAGTGAATTCCCTCTACAATTTATTTATTATTAAAAATTAGTCTAACATGTATTTTTATGTGTCTATATCTATCTATTAATAAGTACATGTATGTTAACAAATATTTGTGAGATTAGTTAATGTACATATTTTTATCTTTTAATATGAGTGTGTTAACAAATTATAATTAAAGATTCTTTTAAAATATACCTTTCTCCCTAAATAGAATATTCTTTTAACTAATTCATATACTTAAAAAAATATTATTATTTTAGTTTATAGCATTAAATTTATTATTATATTATTTTTCAATATTACTCTTAAAATTGTTATAATTTTTCATCTAATTCTTTTGATTTAATAATTTCATACCTAATTAATTAACTTGTGTTAATTTTTTTCTTCAATTCTTATAAGAAAAATAATAAATTTATCTTATTAACTTATATTGTAAATTAATTAAAAGTATTTTAGTTAAAAATAATTTATGCTTAAAACAACTTAAAAAATATTATAAAAAGATAAACAATTTTTTTTAAAATCTGATATTTAAGGACAAAAATACTATAAGTAAGCTACATTTAAGCAAGTGTAATAATGTATGTATTTGTTTATAATTAAAAATAATTAATTTTATGAAAAATTATTTAAAATGCTTTTCTTTTTAGACTTTTTTAATTTAATTAATTATTTTTAAAAGCTAAAACAAACATATGGAAAAATAAAATTAAATCATTTTTAAAAGTGATCTTGTTATATAAAAAGAACAACATAACAAATAGACTCATTATCTTATCCTATTACCAGCTGGTAAGCGTGGGAAACGAGGGTGCAAATAGCTCAGAACTAGTGTAATAGAACACGTGGGTTCCACGGTCTCTTGCGAATTTGAACTACCATAAATATATAAATCAGACCTCGTGGGAAATGAGGAATTGGTATTTTTTTTAAAAAAATATTTTTTGACCTTATAATCTTTTTAGTGTTTTTGCATTTTTTCTAAAAAAATTCTTTTGATTATTATAAAATATATTTATTTTATTTTTCATTCTTAAAACACTTTAAATAATAAGAAAATTATTTTAAATATTTTAAAGATGAAAAATAAAATAAATATATTTATAAAAATTAAAATTAAAAAATATAATATAAAAATAAAACAAAATTACTAAATTACAACAATAAAAAAATTATTTATTTATTTTTCCTTACCAAGTATTCGAACCGGTGCAATATGAAATAATGAAATTGTCATACAACAATTGCGATGTACACAGGAATGCGAGTAAATGAGGATTTGGTTGATTTTTTAATTACTTTTTTTTATTAATAAGAATTGAAGACATGTATCAAAATTTTATGATAACTTATGTATTCAATTGAGTTAGATCGTGATTGATTTCTTAATTGAAGACATGTGTGTATAGTTACAGATTTCACCAAGGATGAATGAAATAAACTCTTTTCGTAATATATAGTTAGCATATGCATAAATTAAAATGAATTTTTTTGGAGAATCTAAACAATAAAATTTCTATAAATTAATTTATGTATAATATTTAATGTATGATATTTAATATTAAATGTTGAATATTTAATATATAACATTGAATGAATAGTATTGAATATTTAATACTTAATCTTTCATATTTAATGTATAACATTTTATGTTTAATATTTGATGTACAATATATGATACTATTGAATATTGAATAGTTAATATTAATGTATAATATTTAATACTATTGAATATTTTATGCTTAATATTTAATATTGATATTTAATATTTAATGAGTTGGGTTTGGTTATGAAAACTTAAGTTTGAACATATTTTGGGGACTTGAATTTTGCACCTCCCAATAGGTATCGTGCACCTCCCATTTTTTCAAAAGTCTCAACATACTCTTTCTATCTTCTTTCCCTTCTTCCTCTTCTTTCTCTCGTAGCAGTTACACACCCTTCCGTTCGTTCTTCTCTTCTTCCATCAATGCATCCTGCTTTCCAGTTCTTTTCTTATTCTCCAACTCAAGTCTTTTTTTCGCAACCATCAAAGGTTATAGGTAGAAGTTCCTCTCCTCCTCCAACTTTGCACACTAAGTATGTTTTAATGTTTCTCGTTCATGTTGTGGATATGTTTCTAGAACAGGTTTTTCCATAATGACTTTTTTTACTTTTGAAATGGTCGTTCCATAAAACCATTTTTCTAAAACACCTTTTTTGGAAGCAAAACCATTCCAAAAAGCTTATTATGGAGTGCACTTGTTGCTTTTGCAACGGTCATTTCGAAAAATAGTGAAATGGCTTCCAGAATAGGTGTTTTGAAACATGTATTTTGGGCACTTGTAGATCTTCCATACTAGAACCCAACCTCCCACCAACCTACCACCAAAACCAAAACCCAACCTCCACCCTATGCCAAAAGAGACGAAAGGAACTTACTTACCTTCAATGGCGACAAGGAGGCTGTAGACGGATGAGAGGTGTTACTGTTGCAGGATGGTTCAATCCATTGCGGGAATCGCTAGAGGGAGATGCACTGTTGCGGGGAAGGAAGTGTTAGGGTAGGATTCCGAAGGAGGGAGGTGTTAGGATTAGGAGTGTTATACATTAAGGGTAATTTAATAATTTCATAGGTGGTTGAGAGATGTAGGATATAGGTATATAGGGGTGTAGGATTCAACTCCCCATATTTTAGTTAGGCTTGACCTGAAATTTGTAGTGGCCCAAACTAGACTAGCCGTGATGGGTTGGGCCTTTCTATTAACCCAATTTTTTCTATTAATTACTTTTTGTAATTAGTAATATTATAAAATGATAAATTTAATATTGCATGTCTTGTTAATGTTCATTTTAATATTAATATTTTATGTACCCTGAGTTTTGGTTTATTTTATTGTTAAAACTGAGTCACTTTATTTTTTTTATTACTTATTATATTTTGCTATTTTATAATATAGATGATAACTTATATATTTTATTTTAGTTTATATTAATTAAAATATATTATTAATTTGTTATGTAAAAGTTTATTTTTATTATTTTATTTTTAAAAAGTGAGTGACACATGTATTAGCTCGTTTGACTAGCAACCCCCTAAAGACAAGACCATACGACTAAGGATTTGTTTGAAAAAATGTTGGGTTCATTGGGTATGTAACTAATGTTTTTTCCAGTTCACCAATATACTTGCTTTTCCGTTTACGGCTTTAGAATGTATGAAAACGTCAAATCAAACGCATACTAAAAATTCAAGGTTGTTTAAAATTTCATCGTGCATTTTTTTTTTTAAATTCAAATCTTCGTACTATAATTTATCGTCATGTTAAAATTACTAATTTGTTGTGTTATATATAATGCATCATCATAAATTCTCTAGGTTGTAAATTTTGTCGTCACGTTGTTGATAAAAAGTATAAATTTTTCGCTTGTGAATTTCTGTATGTAAGGTGCACCGGATTTCAGTGGTAGTTTGCCACATGCATCAACATGTGGAAGAACGTTAACAAATAAAAACAAAGCAAAATCACAAACATGATGAAATAGAAGAGGATTTAGTCGGTGCGTTTAACCGCTCCTTAAATTCAGATAAACCTCGCGGATCAAAGGGTTTCTTTCTGTTCAATTTGCGAAAAAACTAATTTTTGAAACACCCTATCGAAGCTCATTTTCAGAAACCGAAACCGAAATAAAAAAATGGCCAAGAGTGGATGTTGTGGCAGACTGGCAGTGGAAGCCTAATAGTGCCAAAAGGGTCTCAACTATGTGGCATGAAACCAGCATTACACGTTTATGAGAATCACCAAATGGAACCTTTGCATCTGTGGACCCTGCACATGCCCTTAATTGGTTCATGTTCATCTCAGTTTCTGATCAGAATCAGAATATATATATATATATATATATATATATATATATATATATATTCGTGAATTATGAGTGTTCACACTCACCAGTCACAATTAGTATAAATAGGTGCCTGCTCCTGCCACACAGAGAATTCAAAGCAAGAAATTGGCAGAGATAGCTAGCAGAAGAGTAAAATATTTTTCATTGTGATTTTTTTACGATTTTTTTCCAATATTGCTTCTGCCAACAAGGGAGTCAAATCTGGTAATCACTTTCTCTGATGGTCAAGTCTCTTTTTTTTCTTATTTGGCTAGAAATTTTAATTTTTGTTTCACACTACTAAAAATAGAAGTATCAATGACCAAATTTAGTAACAGATTTTTTTTTTCATTACTATTTTTTTGTCAGTAATTTAAATTTTTCTTGTAGAATGTATGTAACTAGCCTTTGCCAATGCTTTTAGTGTGTATGTGTATTTTGGTGAATGCTTTTAGTGTGTATGTGTATTTTGGTGAATGCTTTTAGTGTAGGTTGTTGTTGTATACAGATTTTTAACTATTATTATATTTCGCGCATTCATTGTCATCTTTTTAATCGTATAATTAATTGCATAGCTTTTAATTTATGAAGCGGTGTCTTTAATGCCCACCTTCCGTATCTGTTAAGCAACTAACATATATTATTTTATCTGTTACTTCATTAGTTTCTGAAAGGAAAATTGAAATGCTGGACGAAAAGGTTCTGTGTGTTTTCTTCCTGAAGCATTTTTTTTAATGAACTAGGCTTTTCTCCTTTTCCTTGATTTTAGATTGATTTTTGTCATGGATGTAACGTAGTGAAGATCTGAACTGAGTCTTTTCGATCTTTCAATCATTCTTGCACGTACATGGTCAATTAAATTAATTAGATGGATTTCCGGGCTACGTTTGAAACTTCTCTTATTTTAATCTTTAGTGTTGGTTTTAGTTGTGGTCAATATCCTTTTCTTGCAGAATTTACGGTACAAGTTAATTTGATGAGAAAATAATGTAAAGTTGAGGAAGGAAGCTGGTGTTCCAAAAGCGGTGATATATATTACCAAAGTTGGGAAACAAAGAAATAAATAAACAAATTTGATTGATCAGTTTCATAACATTATTGTTTTGGTGGAGTGATCAGTTTCATACCATTATAAACATATGCTTTCTTTTTCTTCTTTCCCTTTTTTTATTTTGGCACCCAAGAAATACATATAGCTAAAGAAACTAAAGAGTTGTTTAATGGCATGAACGAATCAAGTTTTGTTTATTTAATTCTTTTTTCATTCTCCAGCAATCAATACACATTATACGTTTACTTATTATTCTTTGAGACCTGTATATAAAACATTCTACCATTTATTATAACCAAAACAAACACACCTATAATTCTCTTTGCTACAATTTGTTTTTTCTTTAGCTACATATGATATATGACCATGTTTTCCATATCTAGATGCCGGTTGACAACATGGGAGATCATGTCACTGTCTCGACCACTCAACACCACATTGCAATCCCCATTGAGAAATTGAATTCATCACTTGAAGCTGCAAACGAAGAAAATTCTGTAACCGGTGATGCCTATGTGGACAATGATGTCCAAAAACCTCAAGAGAAAGATGAAGAAACTGAAGAGAAGGGAGAATGTCGCTACTGTCAGGAAGAGGACTTAGTTTCTAATATGGAATCACCCTGCAATTGCAATGGTAGCGTCAAGGTATATATAGTGTGTTTTTTTACCCTAATAAATGGCTAATATTTTATGTCAGCTAGCTTTTAGTAAATATTAAAAATATGATATGACGTTACGTACTTACCTGGCCATATATATATATATACATATATATATATATATTCACATTTTATAATGGTTTGACCATTAAATTAAATTCCTTTTTCTCCTTCCTTGTGCCTTAGTATGTTCACAGGAGATGCATTGATCAATGGTACAATCCCAAAGGCTGCATGATATTATGTGAGATTTGCAGGAAGGTATGGAAGTTTTTGCCTGCTCATTTATTTCTTCATATCTCCTATTTAGTTATCACTATAGAAAAACGTCAAGATGCAATTAATAAATGTAATATCATTAACTGTTTATCAGAATATATACTCCTGGTGAAATAATTTTTTGAATTTTTTTTTTTTTAATTTCACCGCTAGGCGTAGTACTAGTAAATTCATTTCAGTAGAGTTCTATTATATATAGACTCTACGTACGAATGTATAAAGTGAAAAACATTATAGTGCTTCTCTTCTTTATGATAATATGCAGCCTTACAATCCAAATGATTACCCACTTCCAGAACTTCATTCTGATGATGATGACACCGAGATAATTATATTAAGGCAAGTTATATAGCTATCTTTCTTCAAACATGCTTAAATTTAAGTTAATTAACATATTATTTGTGAGATGTAATCTTGGTTCGAATCAGAACATAATCAACTAAAAAAACATGAATATAATATACTAAGGTCGACTTAATTAGCAATGGAAGTTTAAATTATTTATACAAAAATCTTAAATTAAATTTTCGTTGTTGTCACCATACGAAAAAAAAAAAAACATGAATAATAATCTCATAGTACACAAGCTTTTCTATGCAGTGAGGAATGGACAATTCCTGGAACCAACACTCAAATTCGGTCACCTCTGGTGCTGGCAGATCGTGCCACCAAGGGCCTCATTGATTCGATGAACAAAGACTTCAGCTTGAGAAACCCCACTGGAGGTGTGGTATTTGGCATGTCACTCGTCATCGTAAGATTTGACACTCACCATTTCTATACATTGTGCATGCATGCAATATACATATATGTATTTGTGTTGATCATGACTACTAATCTTACATTCATTTTCAAGATTAATATTAAATTAAATCAATCATATCAATATTTCAACAAGTCACTCGTACAAATTGGATTCAATCTTTTAAGTAAGATTTCAAATTCAAATTTTAATTGATGAAAAGGAAAAAAGCAGTCGGTCACAACCAGATTTTCAGAGAAAACTTATTTATCGAGAAAGTAAATAAATATATCGTATCAATAATGATAATAAAAAATTCTTCATCAATATGAATGATTGCTTTTATCTTTATTTTTTTTAGCCAATGAAATAGGAGTTAAGTTTATTTTTTATGCACTTAATTTTAAACTCATTATGTTACATTCTTGTCTATGTTTATTTTCCATGACAAATTGTATTCACTAAATTTAGGACATCTTTTTATTTGCGAAAATTCTTTATAATCTCACAGTTTATCGCGGTGCTACTTATAAAGGATGCCTATGAATGTGCGCCACCCAAGGAGGAGAAATTTGCTCATTTTTTGTACTGTGTAAGTTTGTATGAATGTATGATCAACACATTTGCATCCTCTGACTTAATTACGTTACATTTGATTCAATTTAATCGATCTATTAAACTCTCTAGTCATTATTGATATTCAATTTTTGTGTGATAATAATTATATAATTTGGTCTCACGCAGGCTGTGATGACTATCTCTGTGCCAGTTTACATTTTATCGTGGGTTATACAATGCCAGTAAGGAAATTATGGTCATAAGTGTTGTTCAATTTTGCAGTAAAAAAAAGTGTCGTTCAATTTTCAGTGTTATGTTATGTTGTATCTAATATCACCTTCGTGAATTTTTATGGTCACTTTGCAATTTTTGACAATTAATACAGAGCCTATAGAAAAAGCGAGAGAGAGAGGGAAAGAGAAAGACAAAGAGATCGCAATGCATAGATCTTTGATCACCAAAACTTGAAGTTGCAGAGATCAAGGAAAGAGGAAAAGAAGGATAGCATCTTGCACTAGTGATGAAGAACATGTCTTTGACTTTTAATTAAATTTCTCTTAAAAAAACTTTAAATTAAATTTCCTTTAATTTTGTTTAGTTGTTTGGTAAATAAATAATCAACCAAGAACTATGTGTTGAAACTTGAAACAAACCTTTGTTTTATACCCCTTCCTCCCTTTATTTCAAGGAGATGTAATTATGTAAATATTATGGTTAATGCATATGTTGTCGTCTACATGTAACTTTTTGCAAATATTAAATATTAAATTTTAATTTTTGAAGATTAAATACTTAATATTTATTATTTAATGTTTACTACTTTAATATTTAATTTTAATTTAATAGTATTTACTCAAGATAAATCTCTATTTTATGTAGGTTTAATTATCCTTTTGATCTATTTTTTTTTCGTATCAAAAGATTTCAAACACACATTATGTTTAACTTAGACGCTATTAATCCTTTTAATCTCTATAATTGCAACATATTTCTCTTTTTAAGCCTTATAGTTTGAAGAATATAATTCCGGTTCTTCTAATTACAATTTATTTACTTTTTGGATCCTCTCAAACAAAAATTCCGATTATTAGAGAAATAAGAAACATCAACAAAATTAAGAAAAATGGAGAAATAAGCTTAAATGCATATGAAAACCATTAAGTTTTAACTAATGTTGTTTGTGTTTCTTCAAACGACTGTTAGTTAAAACTTGACGACGAAAACTAATTAAAGAGTAAATAAAATTGCAACTAAGAACACTTTCAATAAAGATAGATAAATTGCAACTAAAAGCACTTTCAATAAAGATATATAAATTGCAACTGAGTAAAAAAACTAATTTACATATAGGATATGTTGGGGAGTTAATGTTCAACATTTAATATTGTCACGTTCTATTATATTTAATATATTAAGAATTAAATATTTTTTCTTGTCCATCATAAAAAAATTCTTTTTTAAATTATCATTCATTGAATATTGATATCAAGAGAAACATTCATTAAAAATAAAATCTTAATTAAATGAAAGACAATTTAGAAATAAAATTATTAAATAAGATAAAATTATTGAATTTTAAGGGACTAAAAAATATAAATTCTTAAATTTAAAGACTAAAATATAATTAAGAAAAATATTTAATAATGAAACACATATCATATTAAAATCCACATAACAATTGCACTTGTCTTCGTTAAACACATAAGTGATTTTGACTAAGAATTAAAGGCATATTTATAAATTTCGAGGGATTGCCATATTTTTTTCCAATTTAGAAGACAAAAGTAGTTTTATCCTTAATTTTAGAAAATAAAATCTTAATATAATGTATTTAAATATTTATTTATTTCTTAATAGTTTCAAACACAACTACCATCAATATCAATGTTTAAGATTCTTCAACCAACATGTTTAAAATGCTAATTAATAAAATCAATATCAATGTTAATTGGCAAATTATACTTTTTATATTTTATCTTATTTTTAAGATTCATTTTAATTTATTATTTTTCAAAAAAATCATCTTAATCATTTGTATGTTAAAATATAATTAAATTTATACTTCCAATTTCTTTTAGAGTACGTTTGGATGGAGTTTTTTTAAAATTCAGGGAAATTAAAATACATTAATTAAAATTTTTGTATTTTTAAAATTTTGTGTTTGGATAAAGAAATTAAATTTCTTCATTTTTAAAATTTTGAACTTCATTCACGAAAAAAAACACGTAAGGTGGGTAGTGTCTTGAGAATAGCGGAGGTCGGAGTACATCGGTGATTGAGACGGAGCAAAAAATTATGCATTTAGAGCTTCTAAAAAAGAAGAGAATTTCAATTTCTCACCTTTTAGAGGGAAATTCAAATTCCACAATTTTAGTTGTTTAAAATTCTGTTTTAAAATTTCAAAAATTTAAATTCCTCATATAAAAGTATCCAAATAGTGAATTTTAAATTGAAGAATTTTAAATCCCCTAATAAATTACTTTCCCCAATTAAAATTCTCTATCCAAACACACTCTTAATTTTGAAACACAATTTTGAATTTTTTTATTAATTCAAAACGTAGAAGTTTATTTTATTATATTTACATACATTACACTCTCATTAGTGAAAATAATCTCTAATTTAATAGATTGAGAGACACATGTGATCTTTATCAAAAAAGAAAATATACATAAAACCTAAATTGAACATATGAAAAACAAGATAAAAACTACATAAAAATTTAGTTACACAAATAATTAAAAAATAATTTGATATTAAGATTTTTAAGTTTTTAGTTGTTCTCTAAACTTATTTTCAAATTGTCATGTGATTTTTATTTTATTTATATCCTTTTCATTCAAACATTTATTTTCATAGTTTTATGTAATTGAATTTAATTTAATGTAATGAACACACAAATAAGTTTAATATCTTGAATCATTAAAAATGAGGTAAAATAATGTCTCAAGATTGAAAATGATTACTATTTCGGAAAGAACAAATTAACTCAAATTTAAAAGATAAATCATCAAATAATTTTTATTTGAAAGATAATTACAGTAAATAATATCAAACAATTTTTATCTATATTAATATTTAATAATTTAATAAATATAATTATAGTAAATAATTATAATTATTATCTTAATTAATTAATCATATAAATACGGGTGCGGAAGCCAAACTCAGTTCTGTTCTGTCCTTTTTTCTCTTCTCTGTTTCTCCCTTTCTCTCTCTGTATCTCTCTCGCTCTTCTTCTCATCAAGCACCGAGTCACAGACTCACCGATCTTCCGATTCCCTTTCGTCTTGGTTTATGAGGTATCTTCTTTTCCTTTTCTTTCTTCTATGCGCTTTCGCGTTTCGCATTTCACGTTTCGCGTTTCACCGATCTAAACCATCGTAACGCGATCCCTTTCTCAATTCCCCTTACATAATAGATCAGCAATTTTCTTTATTTTCCATCGCGATTTTCGTAGATCCGGAGCCTTCTCCGATTCGTTTTTCAGAAACCCATACCATTTTAGGGTTTCCCTAACACCACCTGATCCTCCCACTCCGATTCGATTTCGATTTTGAGGCCTATTTGCCCCCTTTAATTAAATTATTATTATTTTTACTCAAATCTATATAAAGATTGAAATTATTATTGCTTTTTTATTTATTTTTTATTTTTCGGTCACTAATCCTGATTTTATTTTTGCAGCTCGAAGGAGAGACCCACTCTTGGGTAAGATCCGTTCTTTCTTCCTTAACGATAATACTTTGTTTTCTTGTTCTATGTTTTGTATGGCTAAGACATGATTTTTTAATGCTACATCACTATATAACGATGTTGTATGCTTAATTAAATTGACATGCTATGAACATTTCAAAGGAAGGAATATGAAAATAATGTCTTTTAACTACCAAAAACACTTTTTTCCCATTGGTTTTCTTATCTTCCTTCCTTCCTAACATCCTTAGCATACCCTAATTGCTTTTAGGGTTTTGCGTTTTTAATTTGCAACCCCCTTGTATTCTCTGCAAATGAACCCCACTTAAATTTTTTTATGGCTTAGATTCGTTACACCTTTTGCCGCTAGTGTTAGAGAGTTATTTCATTTAATTATGTAATTCAGTAAGTGGCTATGCATACAGTTTTGGTATTTTGTAGGCTATTGTATGTAGCTTATGTGTTATTTATCATGTATGTATAATTATGTTGAGGCTCGTCTTTTGTTTATCTCAATCCCCAGTGGCACGCGGATTAAGACCCGCAAACGGAATATTGCTGCACCGCTGGACCCTGCAGCATTCTCGGATGCAGTGGTCCAGATTTATTTGGATAATGCTGGTGATCTGGTAATGTTACCGTTACATTCATTTGTTTAATGTTTGCTTTGCATCCACACTGTCTCTCTCTGATTTATTCATAAAATTGATTTTGTAATTTGTGCTTGCAGGAACTTATTGCTAAGAGCATTGAATCTTCAGACCTTAACTTTTCAAGATACGGCGATACCTTTTTTGAGGCAAGCTTCCTAAACTAGCAGAAAACCTTTATTTCTCATTGTTGATTTCAGTGCAATGGGTTTTCAATGGCTATTTGGAAATCAATCTTTGATTGTGTTTATAGAGATGCATAATTCATGGTATTATTGCATTCATTCTTTGATGGTATCTATAACTATTATGGTGTGGCAGGCTTAGATGCTTTCTGATTTATCAAGACCTTCTCAATCTATATGTGTGCTTGGCTGCTTGCGCATAAACGATCTTAGTTTTTCATTTCTCTCTCTTTAGGTTGGTACTGTTGCCCAGTGATACAAAGCACTGCCATAATTAACTTGAAATCTATGTCCTGATATTTTGTTTTTGCTCAAGTTTAGAACTCCCCTGTTTTTGATAATGACATTTTATTTCCTTACATATTCCATTTACTAGAGCATCAATAAAGTCACTATCTAATTTTAATGTTCTTGATGAATTCTGTATCTCTGGTTTTTACTATGCTGTTGATTTGTGTCAGACTTACCAATCTCTTGATGCATTCTGAATAATATTCCTTACTTTTGCATTACTTCAGGTTGTTTTCACTGGGGGTCGTACACAACCTGGAACTACCAAGCCTGATGAGGGGGACCGCCATCCATACTCTATAATTGAGTGTGAGCCTAAGCGGGAAGTAATTTTACCATCTGTAATCTACATACAAAAGATTTTGCGGCGAAGGCCATTTCTTATCAAGAATCTTGAAAATGTCATGCGGAAATTCCTTCAGTCCTTGGAGCTTTTCGAGGAAAATGAGAGGAAAAAGTTGGCAATTTTCACAGCACTTGCTTTTTCCCAGAAGCTGTCTGGTCTCCCACCAGAAACTGTGTTCCAACCACTTCTTAAAGATAACCTTGTGGCCAAAGGGCTAGTTCTGTCATTTATGACTGACTTCTTTAAGGAGTATCTGATTGACAACAGCCTTGATGATCTTATTTCAATTCTAAAACGGGGTAAAGTAGAGGAGAATCTTTTGGACATTTTCCCCCCTACAAAAAGATCTAATGAAGCTTTCTCTGAGCATTTCACGTAAGTATTGCTTATTAGTGAAAATTACATATCTTCATAAATATGCTTTCAAATTATTTGTTTTTGTTACTTGTTTAGGCCATTATTCTGTCTTTTCAGTTTTATACTTGACCTCAAATAATCTTAATTCTTAAATATTGTGTTAGAAAGACTTGCAAGTCTTGATTATTATTTTTGTCTTTTGTTAAACATTCAAGCTTACCCGAGCACGTGCTGCTTCTATTTCTTTCTTCCAGAGAAATGGAGTTGAATAGACTGCACGAGGGTTGAATTGCAGCATGAAATTATGCCTTACAGTGCTAGAAAGTTGTCAATTACCATTTTTCTGTTATTTGAAGTGTGGAATTTTATATAAAATGTTTCTGAATCTGCTGTAGCATTTGGCTTGATTTGGACATTTGCTAGTTGATCAGTTTTAATCTTTAAATTCGGGAGGGGGTATAGTCTTATTTTCGTTTGTTTGCCTAACATTTTATAGTTGGATATTTAGTTAGACTAGTATACTGTGTTTTTGTCATTCCCTATTGTTCGGTTAACTATGGTGGAAACTTATGTAACATTGTTAACTTTTTAGCAAGGAAGGACTGGTGGCTTTGGTGGAGTATAATGAAAAGAAAAATTTTGAGGTGAAACTTAAGGAAATGAAGTCTTCTTTAACAGCACAGTTAACTGAGGAGGCTGATACATCTGAAGTCATTGAGACTGTGAAGCTGCGTGTTAGAGATGCTAAATTGCCGGACATTGAGGTGGTGCGGATCTTGTGGGATGTTTTAATGGATGCTGTTCAGTGGTCTGGAAAAAATCAGCAACAGAATGCAAATGCAGCCCTTCGTCAGGTATCCTTTAGATATTTTGCTTGTATGACAATTTATATTTGCTTGCTTGGAAATTTTCACCCTTGTTGTCATTGACCTTGTGTACTTGAGGAGTTTTGAAAATTCTTGTTTTATGACCTTAGTCAAGTTCTAGGTTTTTACTTGTAGGAATTTATTCGGTGGTTGTTTACCTTTGTTTTTTTTTTTGTTATGAACATCTATAGTCTCATGTCCACTTTCAGTGGTTTTACCTATTTTCAAAGAACTGCTGAGGAGCTTATGGATATTGTGTATTCATAAGCTAGCTGAGAACTGCTTGACTTGTTCTGAGTGGTGGATATTTTGTTCTTATATAGTGTTAAGACACAATTTGACTTGTTTTAATGGTTACATAAACTTTTAGTGAATGGATTTGACATGTAGCTGCATATCAAGAAAACCAGTTAGTTTTTTTTTTGCGTGACATGTTTTATCTTTGTAAAAAGTTGTTGACGACAGCACTGTGTTCATGGTGAAGGTAAAAACTTGGGCAGAACTGTTGAATACATTCTGCACCACTGGGAAACTTGAGCTGGAACTGATGTACAAAGTACAGATGCAATGCTATGAGGATGCTAAACTGATGAAGCTGTTCCCTGAGATTATTAGATCTCTTTATGATCAGGATGTGCTGGCTGAAGATACCATTCTTCATTGGTTCCGAAAAGGAACAAACTCCAAGGGCAGGTATGAAATCTTTTCTACACACTTGTCCTACTACAATAAAACTTCATTTATAGTTTCCTCCTTGGGGCGTCTGTAATCTATCCTTTCACTATACATATGTTACTTACTGCTTCTGCTTATTTGGAACTGGTACAGGCAAACCTTTGTGAAGGCGCTGGAACCCTTTGTTAATTGGCTGGAGGAGGCTGAAGAGGAGGAGTAAGTGTGGTGGAGGTTCAGGACTGAAGAAATTACCTTGTCTTGCAGCTCTTGTACCATTGGCTAAGATATTGACTAATATTCTCATAAGTTCTGTTCTGCCTAGTAGTACTAATTATCTATTTAATTTGTGTTGTTTGTGTTTGACTCCTTCATCTTGCTCTCGGGACATATCACGGTGCCTGTGTTTTCCGCATGCCACATTGATATGTTGTACGGGTGCATTATTGTATTTTGAGTGATAATTTCAATAATGGGTGGTACTCCTTTCCCTGTTGACTTATTATCGTTTTTCCTCAAAATTTTAACGCGGCCATTGGACGTTGAAACTGAGTTCACTGCTTGGCTAATTCTATGCGTTGTTTGTTAGCTTTATCGAATTGAATGTGAACGTGAGTATGCTATGTTAGTTGTTCAAGCCTCAAGGGGCAGAAGAAAGTTCTTACCTCTCATAACATTTATGTGTCACAACCACCACAATCAATTTTATATTATCTTTTTCTCAATTGTTATGGCATCAATCTTTTATCTTGTACAATCCATTCCATAAATAAGCCAAACAAATGAAGTTAAAGAATTTTAAAAATCAAGCGTACTTTCTATTTGAAAAAAGAGAAATGACTTCTAAAAAACTAAGTAACTTAAGTATAAAACTCCTTTCCCTCTTATCATTATTGATCAATGTGAGATAATAAAATGAAACTTTGATGAATGGCGTGTGATTCATGTATTCGATCTTAGGTAGATAAGATATTGTTGTGTTTGGCTTATTGTTGGAAGAAGAAAAGTAAATACTAAATATGTAGTACTTATTTTATTGTCAACTTCTGAAATTTTAGCTAAATTAAGTTTAAGCTTTGAGTCATTTAAAAAAGTGAAATAAGTTTGAGCGACATTGTTTCATTTTACCGACCGAAGCCTAACATCAATATTTAATACGGTTTTCTTTTTTTACAGGCCGATGCCTAACATCGCCATGTATAAAGTGTTGCTTATACCATATAATGAAGAAAGAAAGTTCATATTTTTTCTTAATGGTATTGGTCAATTGTCATCATTTATCACGACTATTTGTTGATGTTGTTCAAATAACATAGCTCAAGATATTGATGGGTGTTTGGTTAATTTTTATTCATATTCTCTTTCTTAACACTCCCACATCATATTGATATGTTTGTTTCTTCTTCTTTAATCATACTGATAAATTTTTAAATAACAACACTTTTGCTGCTTCATTTTTTTTATTTTAAAAAAACAGCATTTTATTTTAACAAGTAAATCAATTATAAGGTATTGAAAATATGATATAATGAATTTAATGCTAGTTAATATTTAGTATAATAAATTTTATTTTATTGCACCAATACAAATCAATTAGAAATTTATCAAATATATTAAATTGCCACAAGCAAAACAATAATAATAATATGAGAAAAAAAAAAACACAGCAACAGCGAGCATCTAGATTCTAGATTGAGGTTCCAGATGCATGGTTTTGAATTTTTGATCGGTTGCAATTGTGATTTCACTTCATCCAACAGACCAACACACAGACATCACTCACTTCCTTTCTTCTTATGAGGAAAAAGAAAAACTGAAGCTAAGGAAAACAATGGCACTGTCGTGTCTCACTCTCACTGCCAACCCTTCTTCCGTTATCTGCAAATGCAAAGCGTCCCTCCCCATCGCCCCCCACGCGCTCGATGCCACCTACATCCGACGCGCCGCCCACCTCGCCCACAAATCCGCTGGCTTCACCTCCCCCCACCCCAACTTCGCTGCGTCATTGTCCCCCCCTCCGGCAAAGTCGCCGGCGAGTGCTACCTCTACGCCCAGGGCACCACAGCCGCCGAGGTCCAGGCCGTTGCCTCCGCTGCCGAATTCTGCCCCGGGGCCACCGCCTACCTCAACATGGAGCCCGGTGACTGCCATGGCGACCACAGCTCCGTCTCTGCTCTGCTCCAGGTTCTTGTTCTGTTCGTTACCAAACCCACATGTGTGTGTTACAATTAAGATGTTGTTGTTTTGCTCACGAATACGATGTTGTGTTGTTGGGCTCTAGTTTGTGTTTTGTAGTTGATAAATGATCCTACCCTGTGTGTGAAACCAAACTAGGGAGGGGTCAAAAGGGTTGTGATTGGAATGAGATATCCCCTGCAACATCTCCGTGGCAATGCTGTCCGTGCACTCAGAAACCAAGGACTGCATGTTGATCTTCTTGGAGAGGATCTCACTAGTAGTCTCATTGAGGTGTGTGTCAAATGCTGAAAATCCCTTTTGGTTTTTGTTTCAATTGAACAATAAAAAGTAACATAATTCGACCACTGAGTGTCAATCAACTGACATATGGTTGTTTTAGCTTAATCAGTAGTCTCAGATTCAAGTTCTTGGTATGCAGTTGCATTTAATACTCAGAATGAGTTTTGCTGCTCGTAGTGGTCTTACTCAATTTGATAGATTTTCTCCCATGAAGGATATATATGTGTTTTCATACAAAAAAAAAGCAACCAGGTCTACAATGTTTATGGCTTTTTGATAGACCTTGGTGGGGTTGATTGGTATGCTTTTATTCACATACATGCATTGCTTTGTTTTGTTTGCAGGATGCACAGAAAGAGTGTCTTCTTGTCAATGCACCTTTGATTTGTAGAGCTTCTTCGCGTGTTCCCTTTTCTGTTCTTAAGTATGCTATGACCCTTGATGGTGAGATGAGAATTCTATTCATTTTCCCTTTCTTGAATGAATTATAGTTAAAAATTGCATTGCGTTGGTGTTTGTATTTGTCTTTTTTACCTTCCTTTTTCTGCTGCAGGAAAAATTGCTGCTACCACTGGCCATGCATCATGGATAAGCTGCAAGCAGTCTAGAAATCTAGTTTTTGAGTTACGAGGTAGAAGCGATGCTGTTATTGTGGGAGGAAATACAGTTCGAAGGGACAGTGAGTATTGTTGTTATTGTCTTCAATTCTCTCTGAATTAGAATTTTTATAGCTTACCTCCTTTGAAACTCACTCAGATCCAAGATTAACGGCCAGACATGGAGGGGGGCATATGCCAATGCCCATTGTAATGACCCAGACTCTTGATCTTCTGGAGAAAGCAAACCTGTGGGATATGTCTGAGGTTTCTACCATAGTTGTAACACAAAGGGGTGCAAGGAGGAGTTTCCAGAAGCTGCTTGCATCAAAAGGAGTTGAGGTTGTGGAGTTTGACATATTGAATCCCCGAGAAGTAATGGAGTATTTCCATGATTGTGGTTCTCTTTCAATTTTATGGGAATGCGGAGGAACATTGGCTGCATCTGCTATTTCATCTGGAGTAATTCACAATTTTCTTTTTCTTTGGGAAAAATTTAAATGGAGTTCAACTTGTTATTGGCATAGTTAGGATACTTTTCAATTGTTGCAACTCATTTAAGGCCATGTACTATGTAGTATAATATAGGCTAATAATAGACGGGCAACAGAAGGGTTACACACAATCTTGAGACATTCACTGAATGCTTTCCTATGTTTTGATCATCCACCAAAATGATCAGTGATACCATATTTCTTGGCCTTTTGAGAGTGGGAAATGGAAAACTATTGAGCTAAATGGAATTTTCTATATTCTTAATTTGATGATAATAGTTACTTGTTTTTCTTGTACTAGGCCGAAAAGAATAAAATTCTATCAGATACTAAAGTGCAGACAATAATGAAAAACAATCTTTGATATGGGATAGTCCCCCTTCATTTGTCTCAATTTTCTTGTTTTGTGTTCTACTTCTACGTAGTTGTTGTTTTGTTTTGGGGAGGGGGTTTCAGTGACAATCGACGAAGATACTACCCTTACCAAATGCTCCATTTGTTTGGATGGTTTTACTTATTGGTGTTAGACAAATTCCAATGAGAATTAATTTGGCTTAGTTGGCTTTATCTTGTTTTGATTATTTTTTTATTATTATTATATGTTGGATAATGGTGATATTATGCATTCCAGGTTTATGCTTTTGTTGCTCCTAAAATTATTGGCGGAAAGAATGCACCATCTCCTGTGTGTGATCTTGGGATGGTTGAGATGTCACAGGCTTTAAATATAATTGATGTTTGCTATGAGCAGGTTAGTTGGAGTTTATTTGTGTTTCCTTTATATATATACTGAGCCTCCCCTCCTAAAAAAAAATATATGTTTGATCTATGCATCTATTGCTTAATGTATAATACATCTAAGGAAAACTTTATCATATCTATAGCATTGGATATTTTAGTTGAAGTAATTTCCGAATTGCGCTGCCTTGCTCCTGATATATAATATATAATGTCTTTGCATTTCTTTGATGAGGTTTTGTTACTGGATACTGTATACAGGTTGGGCCCGACATGCTTATTAGTGGATTTCTTCAGCCCTTACCAGACATGGTACCTGTAATCCCATCACTCGATGAAACTTTTGTTGTTGATCCTACTGTCTCGCCATGAGTCAAGGATCATATTTTTCTATAAAACATGGGATCCTTATGGTATGTTGTCAAATTTCTCTCCTCATCCCATTCAAATGCCTGTTGAAAATGGTGATTATGTGACTTGGATGAGTGTTGAGCATTACTACCAGGTACTTGCTTTTTTGCATTTATTATATAATTCTGTTTACGTTTGCTGTTTTATTGCATAGCTTATAGATAAAATTTGATGTGTAGGCTCACAAGTTTATTGGGGTGGATGATCCTTTGGCACAAGATTGTGTTGAAAGGATTAAATCTGCAAAAAGTCCAGAAGAAGCTGCAAGAATAGGAAGGTCAATGCAAAAGCAGAAACCTTATCTGGTATAATCCTCTGTGGTTTTCAAACTTTTCTTAAAATCTGATCTTGTCCTACTGACTGGGAGACTTGATTGACAATAATATTTCCCTTCTGGCTTTTGTCACAAATCAATATTCCTAAAAGCTTAACATAATGTTTGGTTGGAGGGGAATGGCAGGAGGAGGAGGAGGGGGGATTTAAAAAATAGCTTGATTGGTTAAGATATTTGAGGGGGGAGGAGGTGAAATAAAGCGGCCAAAATCTCTCCTCTTTCATTTTTGCTTTCCTTACCAATCTTGGGGAGATTGGGGAGGGAGGGAAATAATATTAAATGCTTCTAAACTTTTGACTAAATTATTCTTAGTTTGAATACTTGAACTTAATGCTTTTATTTGTTTATTGTATCGGTATAATAGTAAATAACCACATGCCCCCCATTACCACCTTGTGCTAAATTTAACTTTGGAAGAATAGGGGCAACAAGAATTGAATTTCAGAATAGAGCTTTGATATTAAGACATGAACCAACTATTGCATACTAGGCATGCTTTTAGGCGTATTGCAGAAGTCACTATATGCAGTAGATTGGTTTTCTAATGAGATTCATGTTTGCATACTTATTTATGTACGAGTTGTGGCGAGTATTCATTTCTAAATCTATACTTAAAAATCATTTTAGTTCTTGTTATTGCATAATGCATATGCTAGTTTAAAACTTCAAAACACATTCCAAATGACTATATAATATACATTATGCTAGGGTCATGGTGTCCAAAGCATGTATGTTGGATTGGTTCCTCTCCCTTTTCCTTGTTAGAGGACTAAACTTACTTTTTTTATTGGGCACACAGATAAGGTCTGACTGTGACAACATAAAGATCGATGTCATGTACAGGGCACTGAAATGCAAGTTCTCAATCTACCCGCAATTGAATTCTATGCTGCTATCTACTGCTGGTTCTGTTATAGTGGAGGCTTCACCACATGATCTGTTTTGCGGTGGAGGCTGAGTCGGAGAAGGCTTAAATTATCTTGGAAGACTGTTGATGAAATTGAGATCAGAGTTTCTTGGGGAGTTTTCATCATTAAGTGAGACCCTTAACTGTATAATGTTTTCAAAGGGAAGAGTAACAATATTTGGATGTAGAACTACCAAAACTGCTTGTTGTGCAACTTGTACCGGGCAAAACCATGTCACCATCTTATTAGTTTACTGATCAAGCCTTCTGTTTTGCTTAAGAGGGACTTTCATTCAAGTCTTCAACCATGTTCCAAGTTTCTTTTATGTGGCGTTTCCCATTTTGATTGTTAATTTATACTTAATTGTACTTTAGATACTCTTACTATTGTCATTTCTTGATTTTTTCTCTTCATTCTGTTTTCACAAATTTAATGTCCACTATTTTAATTGTGTAATTTTGGTTCATCTGCTAACTTGACATACAATATTTAACAAAAATATCAATGTGAATGTGCAACAGAGTGTTACATTAGCATTTCTGTTAATATTAGAGGTCAAATTAATAGATGGACAAAAAATGCCTAGTTAAAATAGTGGAAAATCAAACTCGTGAAATAAAAAGTAAGAATTAAATTCAGAAAGTAACGATAATAGAGAGACCAAGAGTGTAATTAAGCTTTTTTTTTTCTTTCCTTTTCTCAAAGAAAGTGTACCAGTGATATGGTCATATGGATGGATTAAATTGGTATTATTGGCACAATAAAGAGGCCCTAGACAAAGATGGGCCAAACAGGCACTGTCAAATAACACATCTAATGTCGGAGTTAGGAACATGACCTGCCAGTTTTTGAATCCTATCAAGCTCTCCCTCTAAATAATGTTAAGTTGAATGAAAAAGACTAATAGAAGTAAATTGATTGAGAACCATAGACATGTAGTTCTCTCTCATAAAGGATAGAGAGAGTAACGGAAATTTTTCTTTAAGGGTAAAAAGCTAGTGTTTGTCAAGTGCTCACCCAAAGCTTCTCAACTCCCAGGGTCACGGGAAGTGTCTGTGATTGACGAGGACGTTTACTCAATCATGGTTAGGGAGGGTTTGTTTGCATTAAGTGACGGGCCTATGCAGCAATCTCTATTTCAGTTTTCATGTCACTTATTCTATGGAATCAATGACTTTAAGCAATTGCAATTATTTAGGTTATTGGGTAGATGCCCCTCTTTGTTTTCATCTAGAACTAGAACCACTTTGGACAAAATAATTAAATAGCATATAACAAATTACGATTGGCTAGAATTTTGGATTATCAAAATAAATTTTGTGGAAAATAAAAAATAAATTTTGTTGTGAACCTATTTAATTTAAGGGTTGGTTATATAATTGTTTTAAAAGCATCTATATTTATATTTTAAAATAATTTTACTTTAGTACTTTACTATCTGAGAAAGACTATTTATTTAAAGTCACTTTTGAAGCTTCAAAATATTATATAAAACACAAATGTACTTTATCAATATTAATTTTTAAAATAAAAAACTAAACCAACCAAAGACAAACATTTAGGGTTCATTAGTAGTATAACAATCACAATAGGTAACAATGATGATATTTGCAGCGGCAACAATTACAACAATTTGAGGTAAAGAAATAATGGAGATGATGATGATGATCATACCTACAATAATGGTCATAATAATGGTGAGGTAAAACAACGAGGATAATAGGGGTGGATTGTGGTGACAATAATGATGATAAAGATAATAGAAAATAACAATAAAAATCATAATGATGGTAATGACAACAATAATGATGAAAGTTACAACCGTCATAAGAACGGTAATAATGATTATGAGAGTAGTGTTCATAGTGAATAAAGAAAACATTTGTATGATGTGAGGATGATGGTAAAAATGAAAGGAAAAAAATAATATTATTTATTTATTTTTCTTAGGATTGGTACAATAGAGTGAAAAGAAATGAAAAAAAAATGAATTCAAATGAAAGTTTAAATTAAAATAGAATGTAAAAATATGAGTTTCATGTTATTTTATTGATCATTTATCTTCTTTTTAATTTTTTTCTCTTAACAAACATGTCTTATTGAATTATTTTTTAACTAATACGGAGGAAAAACAACTTTATTTTATCTTATTAACTCGTTAAATGATGAAATAAAGAAATAATAGTTTATTTTACCCTATTATCTTTATTTTAGCCACTAGATGAGAGCTTAAGAAATAAAGTTAGGAGTGTCTTTGTTAAAATATAAATATATGCTCGGCTAACTTAGACAGTCTCTTATTTTAAAGTGTGCACAATTGGCAACTATTATTCTTGCAGCTAGAACACGGTACATCTGTGGTGTGCAACACGTTTAAACAAAATCTTCTAACTGCTCCTTTCTGCATCTTTATAGGAACGAGAGATAGAAAACAAAATACAGCTTTGAAGTTTCTATGCTTTGCCATCACAATTACACATATAGATCCTTCCCCTAGATTTAACGTCAACCTTCAGCCCAAATAATAAATAAAATAATATTCACATTAAAGAATATATTCACTAAGGAGTCCCAAAAACAGTTTTACACATTATTAGGATAAATCGTGTTTATTTATTGAGTGCATCATCTAATGGTCTTTTTCAGGGGTGGCATGCATGGAGCCTCTGGTTGTAGTGCTTATGGTGTCTTAATTAGTTAAGTGTGGGAAAGATTTAGAATTTCACTAAAAATTTGCTTTCTTACTTCTTTTGGACTAAGCTTGTTGAAGGCTTACTTAGTCGTAGACACGGGTGTAGAAAAATAAAATCAAACTCAGCATAAAATCAAAAATTGACTCAAAATATAGCAAATCGTAAAAAAATCAAAAGACATTTGTTTGGTTTGGTTTTTGTTTTTTCCAAATTGGGCAGTTCATTCAATTTTTAGTTTGACACTCGAAAACCAAATCGAACTGCACTTATTAGTTTAATATATGACGCATATTAGTCATATATGTATACAACAATGTAGATTTAAGTTTATACGAAAAGAAATCACTTACATTCACACTAAATCTAAGATTAAAATGTTTAACATCCAATCTCTCACTCTCTCCTCTCTCACTTTCCCTACAATGCTTTCTGCATTTTTGGTGACAACTCTCTCTTGGCGACAACATTTATTATATTTTTTAAGTTTAGTCATTAGAACTTGGAAGCAAGTATGACATATTATTTTCACTTTTAAGTTTAATGGCTTATTATTTAAGTTGAATAATTAATTATTATTATTTAAGTGGACCATTTATATCGTCGATTGTTAAACTAGTTATTATTTAAGTTTTGTCCAATTATAACATTTTTAAAATATTTTTTTAATACCTACTAGCAAAATTTTCAAATCGCAAGAACCAAACCAAATCAAACCACAAAAGATTGGCTTGATTTGATTCAAATTTCATAATAATGTAAACCAAATCAAAACGTACTACACTTAATTTTCTTATTTGGTTTGAACTAATTTTAAGTCAAAATCACACTGCGAACACCCTTAATTACAGGGATGACAACAAAGGAGGGACAAGGATGGGTTTGTCTATTCCCATCCCCATCCTGACAAAGGTTGGATAGGTTTGGGTTTGAGTTTATAAAGGATAGGAGTGAAAAATTAAAATTCAATTTCATCTTCATCAAATTTTATCAAGTTCGAAGAAACCTAAAAAAACCTCATTTCACATTTTAAAAAAATATATTTGTACATATACTTAAGTAAATCATAATTAAGTTATTTATTATATTTTAATTCAATCACTATATAATTTAATAAATAATAAATAACATAAATATATTTAAGAATTAAATTATATTTTTAAGTAAATATAATTTTTAATTTTGTTATAATTAGTAATATAATTATAATATTAATTATTTAATTATTAAAATAATTATTCTATATTTTAATGATTATAAATAATAAAATATAAAAATATTTATATATTTAATAATTACATATAATATATATAATAAAATTCTATATAAATATATAATTATGTAACTATATAAATATATTATTAATAATTATAAAAAATATATGTAACAAGACGAGTACGACAACGGAGCGGAGAGTGACGTACACAAATCTAAATATGACCCCAACTCTGATAAGAGTCTAAGTTTCTTTTTTTTTAGTCAAAATTAAAGTAAAGTCGAACAGATAGCTACCAGTTCAACTTTAATTGGGATGCTACTCACTCATCTCCTATATTTGCCTACACAATTCACAACTTTTTTTAGTTTTTAGCAGGGGGATTCATAAACATATTAAAAATGTAACAATGTGTGGAGACAAACAAATCAAGGTAGAACTTTTAGATTTCATTCTTGTCACCAAGTTTTTGAATAATGTATCACTCATTGTATTGAATCTCTTATTATTAATGAAATAATATAAAATGATTTTTTCTTTTAAAACAATATAACAGATAACTGGGAAGGAGCAGTGCATTAACAGTTATCAGAATCGCCATTTAAAACGTTTATAATTTAACTTCATAAAATATTTCCGAGTGGGAACGGTTGAAATCCATTGTTTTACTTTTTCGAGTCATTATTGATGTCTTGTTTGTTGGTGATGTGGTTAACTTTGAAATTAATAAAACATACAACTTTTGAAATTTTGACTGAATCATTTAAAACTGAAGCTTTCACTGTCATTCATATTATATTATCGTATAAAATAAAATTTAAATTAATTTGTCACATAAATGATTAATCCGGTTGGACACTACACTCTCGGAACTTATTCCAGGTTCCATCATCGAATTAGTTCTTCACGACAAAAAAAAAAAAAAAAAACTTATTTTTTATAAAATAAAATGCTTTTTTTTTTTCACTACCTTTTGTATTAAGTGAAAACGTGCATTGCTTCTCGTTGTGGCAGAAGAAATCGTGATTATTTTATGATAAAAGTTTGATCAACTTACATCAGCTAATAGTACCGAATTCCGAGCATACTTTTCTATAAAAGTCAATCAATCATTTGTCAAAGGCAGACAAAGTTGATTGTTTGATTAAGAGTTTTGTGAAGTTATTATTATAAAAAAAAAGTAAAACAATTATAAATTTTAATTCTATTTTTTAAAATACATGGAAAGGACAAAATCGATGTATCTTTTATTCTTTTAATTCTGATTCATAATTTTTAGTGATAATCCTTGAATTTACTTTCATTTTTCAAGGCTTTCCGAAAAATTATGTAAATAATTTTTATGTTATTTTCATAATGGAAAAACCCTAAAAACAAAAAAAAGGTATTGAAAATAATATGACAACTTAATAAGTATTAACAGAAGCGTATCAAAATAGAAAACTAAAAGTAAACCAACCACCCTCTTATATTTTTGTGTTCTTACTATTTTGCACCAAAATTTGAAAATAAGGAAGACAATAAAACTAAAAATATTTTTAAAGTTATGAATTCAAACATGTAAATTGAAAATGAGAAGTATAGGAAAAACAAAAAAAAAAAAATTTTGAAGTCTTTTTCAGCCAGATAAGATAGCTACACTAATTTCTGGATTTATTACCATCACGCAAATAAATAAACAAACAGAAAATGTTCTTGCCTAAAGCCCAAAACATATGGTGCGGAATTGAATCAAACATTCCTTCGTATTTTTGTTAGAATGAGTGGTTTTGACAAATTCCTTTTTTAAAAAAAAGTGGTTTTGACAAATAGATTGTTTGTGAAGTCACTTTAATTAGTTTATAATATATTTGACTAATTTATACATTTATTTGACTATAATAGAAGCATTTATTAAATAAACTTATATTATTAATTTATATATTTTTCAGATATTATGTAAAGTAGTGCTTAAGTGTATAATTAATTGTTATTTTTTATTTTAAATCTTGATATTTTAATAAAATTTATCATTTGATACCTCCTTTAATATTACAATATTTGTTTTATTTTTTTATTATGACTTGTCTACTTTAATTATTTAATGAAATATTTGATTAAAAAGATTTAAAATGAACTAAAAAATTATAAATATAATCATCTAAAAACGTATTTCATCTATAAAAAATACATAAACAAAACTTTTTATATTGTCATAATTAATTTTACTAAATATATATAATTCAATAAATTAAGTTAATAACTTTCAACTAATATTTACAAAAAAAAAAACTTTCATTTCAACTAATAGTCTTAAATTTAAAATTACTTTTTTAACGTTTAGTTAGCTTTTATCTAATTCCTTAATTACATTTGTTGAATACAACCAAAATTAGTATTAGTGAATTTCACAAATGATTCTTTCACTTATGTGATCATGCATGCCTAACATTATTGTGTATATGACCATTTCACTTTTCTTTCCAGATCGGCAAGATAATTGCTTTAGCATCTTTCGGATGTTGAAAAACATGATTTTTAATTACCTTGATAATCTTTTTGCAATGATTATCAAAACTAAATTTATTTTTTATAAATATTTTAATTTTATTATAGTTATGTTATTAACCTTTTGACTACTATAAATTATTTCTGTTTATGAATAAAAGTCTATATAAAATATAATTTTTAATCATAAGTTAAATTATGTGATATATGATATTTTTAAAATTTCTAAACTAATTCATTGGTGTTTTAATTAATAATGTTCCAAATTTTGTATAAATATATTTTAGAGTAAAATGCACTAATATTTCTTAAGTTTCGTAAAGTTATACAAATTCTTCCGTTTTTTTTTTATTCCTACACTGATCGACCCTCTTAATACATTATCCTAACACCTTTAATTATTTGAAACATATTGCACCATATTTTTCTATAAGAAAAAATAATTAATTTTCCTAAATAATATACATCAAGATTAACTTTCCTAAAACCTTTAAAGAATTTGTTTGGTGGTTATGATAGGAGGAAATAAGATAAGATAATTATAATATCATTTATTGTTTGTTGTGTCAATAAGATATGATAATGTTAACTTGATACTTATCATATCTTATTGTTCTAGTGTATTTCTCATCCTAATGAAGAACTACACTATGATCCACATGATAGGATAAGAGCATGATGATTGTCTTAGAAATATTATTTTAATGATCATTTTATAAGCAATTATGTTAATATTTTAATACATTTAAGGTTGTTTGACCTTGTTTATAATTAAGTTTTGAATAAATTAGAATAACTTTAAAATATTTTAAATGTTTGATTTTTCATCTATTTTTAATTTATTTTTGTTGTAGAAATAAAGGAAAAAAGAAGAGAGTTGATGTTGGAACCCAATTCACAATCTTTTTAAAGAAAATTTTTGAGACTAAAAGGGTTAGACATGTCAAGTTAAACACACACTTGAGGCTGAGCAAATACTCCTCAAAATAAGTGAGTCCTTGTAGATTGTATAATACTCGACAAAATAATAATATTCACTAACTATGACTTTCAAAAACAACAACTATAATGATTAGATTGCAAAAATGTAAATAACAAGATCATAAATAAACAAATTATTTTTGAAATTTCTACAAACACTTGAAGAACAATAAAAAGAAGTAAAACAATAAAGAATAATTCACTTGCTCAACTTGACATGTTTGACCCCTTCCTTCTAAAAAATTTCCTATAAAGGACCTTGAATTGGATCCCAAAACTATTTCTCTTCTTTCTTTATTTATTTTTATAACAAAATAAACTAAAATTAGATGAAAAATCAAACATTTAAACTATTTTAAAGTTATTCTAATTTATTCAAAACTTAATTATAAAAATCCAAACAATATATTAAGATATTAACACAATTGCTCATATAAAATAACATTCCTAAAACAATTATCATAACACTCTCTCTCTCTCTCTCTATAATATAATCATTTTTATGCAAAAAAAAAAATCACAATTGTATATAGTATATATAATAAATATAACATATGGTAATATATTAATTTGTATAACATATATATATAGTAACAAAATAAATATACCATG